>CM042316.1:37886869-38401869 GCA_023566125.1 Zingel zingel | reverse complement strand
TAGTGGTGTGTGTTGAGTGTGAAGCCATCTGTGTGCAGCACAGTGCAAAGCCCGACGCAAATGTCAATTTCCTGTCCAGCGCCCGCGACTAGGATTAGCGTGTGTTTGACAGGGTGGGGGGCGTGGCATCACGATGGTGGCTCTCCAACCCTAATGCTCGCCTAGCTGCTAGCGTAGCACGCCCTCATACTCATACTCCCCCATTGGTTATCATATTGCACGAAGGAGGACAACAATATAATGCCGAATTGATATTTTGTCCCAACCCTAAATGTGACAAAGCTACACTTAGGAAATTTAGATGTTTTGTTAATTTGTGCTGTCATCCTCCTTCTGGCCCTTCAAATGTGTAAATCCTCAGCAGCAGTTTGAAGTGGCCTCGTCTACAAATCCTCACATATAAAAATGCATATTACTTGAGATGTTGTCAGAAGCTGTTGTACAAGCAAGAAGCACCCCTTAAATATTTTTTTATAATGCACCACCAGGTTAATGTTTACATTAAAAATGAACCCCCAAAAAGTTAGTTTGAAGTCCTTTTCATGTATATCCATGGTGAAAAGGCAGATATTAATCAAAGATCAATTTTAAGTGGAGAATCGATTATTTTGACCCAGCCCTACTTGTCTTGTTGTCAAACATACTCACTGTCAAATTATATTTACTGTTTGTCAACCATACGCAATGTTATTGACTTTAAATCTTGCTAGCATAACGTTAGCTTTCTGGCTCGTAATGTTTTCTGGCTCGTAACGTTAGCTGAGCAAATTGGGTATACGTTAATGAGCTGAACGGACTAGAAATATCTCCTGTTGCCTAGATGTTTCCAAGATCTGTACTATTTACTGGAGTAATGAACGTTATTTTGAAGAACATTTTGAAGAACATTATGGGATGGGACTGGTTGTTCCAGGTATTAGTCAAACCCCTCATGTGTTTCCAGTTATTGTTTGAAAAAAAACTTTAGATTTTGATCACGTGGAAATATAAATTAATGGTCTTTAAAAAATGCTCGCTGGTGGAGGCAATTGTCCAACGCGTAATTGCTGATACTGGACACCAAGTCGTAAATTAACCGTTAACATTGCGTATAAAACTTAACGATCTACAGAATTCAGCGGTACCAACCGTGTCATGCTAGCTTAGATAGATAAGGTTTATTTGTCATTGCATATCACTACACAATGAAATTAAGATGACATCAATCGCTCACTTAGCAGTATAAAGATAAAAAGTGATAGTGTCAGCAACAATAAATAGATAAATGGAGTAAAAAAAAAAAGTATTAAAACCAGTGCATTATCAACACAGTATGGTTCAAGTCCAGCTTAGCTTAGCCTTTCAGCAGCTCATTTATGGCCATGGGAACAAAGCTATTTCTCATGTGGTTTGTCCACGCCCTCATGACCCTAAGAGCCTGCCTGAGGGTAGGGTGTGTAGGGTTCGCTCTGATGCTTGCTGCTCTTCTCTGCAGCCTACTGGAGTATACTAGCTTGTCGGGAAACTAACTTTAGGCTACATTTTGGTGAGGTAAAAACTGGCATGGCCATTTTCAAAACCTCTGACTGCAAGATAGCTGAATAAAAATGGCTTCAATGGGTACACATTAGAGCTGGGCAATTTATCAGTATTATATCGATATCGTGATGTGAGACTAGATATCGTCTTAGATTTTGAATATCGTAATATGGCATAAGTGTTGTCTTTTCCTGGTTTTAAAGGCTGCATTACAGTAAAGGGATGTCATTTTCTTAACTTACCAGACTGTTGTAACTGTTCTATTATTTGCCTTTCCCCACTTAGTCATTATATCCACATTATTGATGATTATTCATCAAAATCTCATTGCGTAAATATTAGTTTTTCTAATGCAGTACAAATGTGTTATTTTCTCCTATTCTAAAATGGGGTATTTGAATATTTCTGCATGCTGGGTGGGGTCTCTTAACAGTCTTGGAGTTGCATAAATGGGGTATAACTGGAAAGCTGAGACTCTTGTGGACTCTTATTCATGTAATGTGGTATGTTAGTCACCAAAGGAGACATTTAGTTGTAGTGAGACTGTTTTTTTTTAATTTAAAACTTGTGTCACTGTATAAAATGACCAGTTGTGACCTTGATGATAATCGCAGCCTCATGAAACTTTACAACCACTGACTAGAGACCTAGGGCATTACTGCTTTATATTGATACAGATAAACACTATAACCAATAATCATGGTGGTGTACACTGTTAAGCTAGACTTGCTGACCCTGCTGCTATTAACTACATCACTCAGTCACTTTACCTAGTAATTCTTCTCTTAAATCGCTCATGTATGCTCTCACTATTTGTCTGTATTGCTGTCTTTATGTTGCTACAACAACAAACTTTCCTCTTTAAGGATCAATAAAGGTATGTGTGTGAGTGAAATGAAACCCTGCCTTTGACGTGTGTGCGTGTGTGTGCGCGTGCGCGTGTGCGCGTGCGCGTGTGCGCGCGTGTGTGTGTGTGTGTGTGTGTGTGTGTGTGTGTGTGTGTGTGTGTGTGTGTGTGTGTGTGTGTGTGTGTGTGTGTGTGTGTGTGTGTGTGTGTGTGTGTGTGTGTGTGTGTGTGTTAGAGAGAGAAATGAAAACCTGCTTTTGACTTGTCAGCACATGTTTGTGGGTACTGGCCAAAGCAGTTCAGACCGGATTGTGGGATGGAAGAAAGTACAGGGAGGGAGGATCTGGACAGTCTCCCTGAAGCTAAAATAAATAACATTCTGTTCTCTTCAGTTTTGGACATTTTCCCTATTTTTGCAATCAGCGCTGTTCCCACTTTGTAAAAAAAACACCCAGGAATGTTGAAAGAGCTGAACTTTCTGGTCATGATTTCTCGTATAAAAACACCAGAGATCAATTTACACAGGGCTGACTAAAGGGGCTCTGCTGTGGTTCCTAATATAGAGTCAGAGAAATCCCAAAGGGGCGTTTAACTCTGGAATCTTTAGCTAGAATCATGAGACTCAAATGCCCCATATTATGCTAATTTTAAGATTCAACTTGTATTTTGGGTTTCTACTAGAACATCTTTACATGCTTTAATGTTAAAAAAAACACATTGTTTTTCTCATACCGTCTGTCTGAATATATCTGTATTCACCCTCCGTCTGAAACATTCCATTTTAGCGACCTGTCTCTTTTAAAAACAAAAAACAAAATCCCCAAAAAGCCCAGTGTGCTCTGATCGGTCAGCGTTTTCAGTTCCTCCAGATCTGCACTCTCTCTGGACTGTCATTGCAGCCGGGGAATGACTGTAGCGGCACTTTCTACCTTTTTATATAGTATAGTTGTGACATCACAAGCGTATAGAAGTCCTGACCTCTCGTTTAAAGGCACACGTTCTGAATACGTGTGCATTTCTCAGTGGATTGAGCGTTTTGATGCTGTATATAGCACTTCAACCTGCTTTAAAAAAAGACATGGCAATTGGAAACCTTTACAATATGGGACCGTGCTGCAGAGGAAACCTTTAAAATATGCTGAGAATGTGAGGGGTGTAGCATGATCCTTGACTTTTCAGCGTCCTTTCTATTTGTGTCATCTACTTGCTTCATTCCTTTTACATTTTTCCTTTTTTATCTTCTTCTTTCCTTGATTTCATCTGTTAATTATGTCCTTTCCCTCTATTTTTCCTCCTGTAGAACCGGTTCGGAGCAGAGGAAGCTGCGGTCTCGTGATGCGGCCAGAAGTAGGCGGAGTCAGGAGACGGAGGTGTTTTATGAGCTTGCCAGCACTCTGCCGCTCCCCCGTCGAGTCTGCACCCACCTGGACAAATCCGCCATCATGAGAGTCACCCTCAGCTTCCTGCGGATGCACCAGCTCCTCAGACAGGGTGAGAAACACTTCTTCAGATGGCCGTCCGTCCGAATAGAACCTGATCGTCCCAGATCATGTAGTGGAACTAAACGAGGCAAAGGTCTAAAAATATGGCCGCAATTATGTCCGCTCGCTGGAGAATAGGTTTACTTACAGAGTAGTAGTAGTAGTAGTAGTAGTAGTAGCCTATATCCACGACGTTCCATTTTAAACTCCGGTGGATTCATGAGGACTATGGTTAACTGGTCCTCAGATCTCTGCAGGGTAAATCCAGACAGCGAGCTAGACTATCTGTCCAATCTGAGTCTTAGCACCACCCAAGACGATTGTGATTGGTTTAAAGAAATGCCAATAAACCAGAGCACGTTTTTCTCCCATCCCAGAATGTTGTGTGGACTAGCCAGACCCTCCTCCGCAGCGCTGTGGAGGAAGGTCTGGCAATGCGAGACTACTTAAAGAGTAAAGCTTGATTTATGGTTCTGCGGAGGCTCCACGCAGAGCTTTTGCCGTAGCCTACGTAAGTGGCCTGATGTTTATACGTGTGTGTGTGTGTGTGTGTGTGTGTGTGTGTGTGTGTGTGTGTGTGTGTGTGTGTGTGTGTGTGTGTGTGTGTGTGTGTGTGTGTGTGTGTGTGTGTGTGTGTGTGTGTGTGTGTGTGTGTGTGTGTGTGTGTGTGTGTGTGTGTGTGTGTGTGTGTGTGTGTGTGTGTGTGTGAGATAGAGCGAGGGAGAAAGTGAGAGAGTGACGGTGATTAGCTTCGGAGCAAGTAGCGACTCTAGAGTCATCGTGCGAGAAACAAAGTGTCTCCCCTGTTCTTTCTGACCACGGTGGGAAATCTGTAGCAGGAAAAAATAAACCCTCTCCTCGATTTCATGTTTATGGAGAAGGAGAACCAGGAAATGAGTCGGGGGGGAATGCAACGCTAACAAGCCACGGCCGAGCGACGTACGTCTCCGCGATGTGTAGTTACATTTTTCGAGGGGTAGGGTCCGGCGTAGGTTCGTGTTGCCACCTTCCTACGTACGTAGCAACGGTGTAGATTTTACGCACCAGTATAAATCAGGCTTAACACAAGTAAACCATCATCCGCGAATGATGCAGACTTGCAGTTAGGCAGTGTTCAGAAAATATTTTGGTTCATGAAAACCCAACAGGCAATTCAAGTTTCAACCAAGGCTCTTCTGTCTGCCGTAATAATCACCTGGTCGTTTTTACCGCAGGTAAGAATCAGAAAGAGGAGTCTGAAGAAGGGGAGGAGGAGGAGGATCCAATGGATGCTTTCTATCCTCAAGCGCTGGCGGGCTTCGTCATGGTGATGACCGAGGAGGGAGACATGATCTACCTGACGGAAAACGTCAGCAAATATCTCGGAATCACGCAGGTAAACACCCTGCAGGACAGAAATGTTCAGCTTCAGCAACATTACAACAAAAAAACATTCTATACACAGATCACACAGTAGCCAATATGTTCACATATTCAGACCCCCCCCCCCCTCTCCATTCCCCATTCATGTGTCTGGTTCATCTGTTCTGAGTCAGAGCGTTTAATGTAAGCCTCTGGGACAGTACGTGACCTTTTCTGAGTGACTCGAGCAGACAGAAGCCATCCATTCAAACTATTCTTAGCTCTGTTGGGGATCGGGTTTGTCATTGTAACACAACTACCTTGTGATCCGTGCATACAGAAATACAGAGTGAAATGTAAGGTAGAGCTGTAATGATTTTAATCCGACTGTGATCAGATTCAGTGTCTGTTCCTTCAGCAAAGACTCTCCAACTCCTGCCAATGATTTCATTTGATTTTGTTTGTTTGGATTAATTTAACATTGACAGCACTACAACAAATAGTTAAAAGGAAAGTGTTTTTTATAAAAACTTGTAATAAAGAAAAAAGTGAATACAGATGGACCCTTAGCCAAATATACTAAATACATGATTGTACATGAAATACACACATACCATACATAGTGGTATAGTGAAAAGTATTTCAGTTGCAGCCGCTTTCCAACCTCAAACTGATGCATGTGTTTTTGTTTGGTACTGACAGTTGTTGTTTGTGGTCAACAGCTGGAGCTGCTGGGTCATAATATTTATGACTTTATTCATGCCTGTGATGAGGAGGAGCTCCGGGACCTGCTGACTCCACGTCCAGGTCAGACACACCATGTATTATCACAATAAAAATCCTCTCGCACAACGACATGTTCAAGATTTCCTCTCAGACCCAAACAGAGGCCTGTACTACGAATCAAGATCAGCATGCCCTGGATTATTTCATTTACCCGGCTTCACCCAACCCAGTGGTTCTCAAGCTTTTTTCTTTAAACAGTTTTTAAGCCATGTACCCCCTAACCAGCGCAAATAATATTTGGTAGAAATATAAAATACAAAGAGGAACAATACAGCGATAGATTTAGTAAACAACAGCCTTGCACCTGGAAACAAAAACCTGACAAACCTTGGAAAAAGATGGTAGAAAGAAGTAAGTAAGGCAAGAATATGTCAAATAGTAATAAAAACTTCGAAAAAAGGTGACCAACTTCAAAAAAAGCGACAAACTTGGAGAAAAAAACCCCGGTAGAAGCAACTACAGCCTTGTAACTGAAAAACATTTTACAAAAGAGGTCACGTACCCCCTGCAGTCCTCCAAAGTACCCCTAGGGGGACACATACCCCCATTTGAGAAACACTGACCTAACCTAACAACCGCGGTCATAAGCTGTCACGACGCTGGTTAACAACTAGTTCAATCAACCCAGGGTTTCCCAATCCAGCGACGCGTGCGTTCACATAAAAGAGGCGGTGTTCGCACAGCACGACCAATCGCAAACATCTACCAGAGCTGCCTATTTTACATAAGAAGAGCAAACTATAATTCTACATAAATATAAAGAACACAGACACGGTTTTACAGGCAAAAAGCAATACAGTCGCTGCTTCCTAAAACTGGAAGGAAAGCTGGCAAAAAATAGCTGACGCTGTAACTGTGTAAATCACAACACTTATCAATATCACTTCCACATCAGTCAGGCACTAGATCTGACCATAATTACACTTGTGCTTTCCATAAACTGTCGTTGCTTTAGCCTATTATTTCAGTTGCAAGCCTGGCAGTGGTACGAGATCGTAAGAGAGAATAAAAGAAGCCGACAAATGTCTAATGTCAGCGTAATTCCCTCTGCTGAAAATCTATATCTTTCATAAAGATACCCATCAGGGAATGTTCTCTCTCTCTCTCTCTCTCTCTCTCTCTCTCTCTCTCTCTCTCTCTCTCTCTCTCTCTCTCTCTCTCTCTCTCTCTCTGCGCACCGAGCTCCACCTGATCTAAGAACGGTGACGCCGTTATCAACCGTGTATTGATTGGTCAGCAGGCGGGGCTTTTACACCGGTTGATCTCTAATCTCCAACATAACCTGCTCCCTACCAGGTTAGGTGTTCAACATAAGTTACCACGGCGATTTAACCCGGTAACAAGTGATCCACCGTCGTGATACACAAAACCCTGGGTTGAACCTGAAGTTACCTCATTAACGCCAAATCTTGCTTCGTAGTACAGGTCTCGGGAGTTGTGACATAAATCCTGAAACTGTGTTAATGTTAAACAAACAAACACACACACTATTAGAAAAAGAAGCCTTTATTGTCACAGAATACAACAAAATGAAGCGCGCTACTCTGGATCAAGTCTAATAAAAGACACCAGGAAAAACCCCACAAAGACAAAACATCCACAGGTTTAAACATAATGAGTAAAATAAATAAATCCAATGTAATTTTGCACTGGAATAAGAGTTTGTAATGTAAACATGTCACTGGTATGGATGCAATTATTACACTAGAATAAATGAAATTATTGCACTATTATGAATGTATTTCTTTGGGCTATTTCTTCATAGTTTGGTTTTGTGAGAAGATTAGATGCTTTTTAATTTCCCTATCTTTTGTCTACCTCCAGTATTTAATGCTGTTTTTGTGTTGTTTGAGACTAGCCTGTCATACACTGATGTCAAAATACGGAACTAGTTCTGAGATATCATCCACTGTTTTTGGCAGTAACAAGTCATTTTAAACACAGAACAGGAGGGTGTTTTCTTTATACTTCTGACTTTTTAAGAATGATACATTTCCTTTATAGCTTTATCATGATGCTTTCAGGTTCGAGTAAGAAACTGTTGGCAGAACAGCCGAGTGAGAGGAACTTCTTCCTGCGAATGAAGAGCACTCTGACCAGCAGGGGGCGCACCGTCAACCTCAAGTCTGCTACCTGGAAGGTTCAGTGTTACCAAAGATTCTATAAACTTATCTCTTAATTAATCTGAACACCAAGCCATTTCTGAGCGTTTTTTATTTTTTGCTCCTGTCACATTGTTACTAACGGTGGGCTCATTTTTCACTTCATCTGCAAGTCTCGCATCTCAAATTAACAAGCACAACCGTTCCAGAAGCAGGAATAGCTCCTAAATGTCTTTTGAGCAGTATAATACATTTATAAAGGCATAAAACATAAATGTAAGAAAAGAAAGAAGAAAACAGATGAAGCAGTAATACATTTCCCCAAGGGTACAACAGAAAAAATACAAATTCTGGCTGCAGAGAATTATTTACATTTTTTACAAACTTTACACTAGGCAGTCTGTTGGGATTTGTATTGAATTGGGATCTAAAACTCCAACTGCCCCTCCTTAAATAAATTAATCTTAAAAAAAATCTTCTTTTAAAATGAAATGACTCTTCCCTCTGTGTGTCTGCAGGTTTTCCACTGCACCGGTCATGTGCATCAGTTGGCTGGCGGCTCCACGTCGCCCTCTGCAGGCAGAGTGATGACCCTGCTGTGTGAACCCATCCCTCACCCGTCCAGCGTGGAGTTCCCCCTGGACACGTGCACCTTTCTCACCCGCCACAGCATGGACCTGCGCTTCACACACTGCGAGGGCAGGTAGGCAGACTGCTGAGTCCTGTAACTGACCTTTGACCTGTCTGTGGATGGCAGGCAAGAGAAAAGAGAGCTTCTCCTCCAGAATGTCACGTCACAGAGAGGAAAGGAAATCTCTGAATCTTTTATGTTTTGTACTTTTAATTCTTCCTTTGTTTTTCTTCCTTCTTCTTGTTTCCAGGGTGACCGAGTTGGTGGGATACAAACCTGAAGATTTGATTGGCCGCTCAGCCTACGAGTTTTATCACGCACTCGACTCCAATCACATCAACAAGAGCCTGCACACATGTGAGTGTGAGTGTGAGTGTGTGTGTGTGTGTGTGTGTGTGTGTGTGTGTGTGTGTGTGTGTGTGTGTGTGTGTGTGTGTGTGTGTGATTTTAATTTTACTTGAATATCCATAAAACTACCTGAAAACAGTATTAACAATGTACAGTTGTGTTCAAAATAATAGCAGTCCAACATCACTAACCTCATAAATCTAATGTTTTGGTAGAAGTGATATTTCTACATGGCAAATAATTTACTAGTCAGTGTTGTAGAGTCATAGAAAACCAACAGTCATGACATGCATGCTGCTCATTCTGTGTAATTGAATCTGTAATTGAAAGGGGCATGTTCAAAATAATAGCAGTGTTGTGTTCAATTAGTGAGGTGATTGATTCTGTGAAGAAACAGGTGTCACTTATGGCCCATATTTAAGGAAGGAAGGAAGCAAGCTGTGCATGCTGGTTATAGTGCATTTCACACTGAAATACTCAGCAAAATGGGTCGTTCCAGACATTGCTCTGAGGAACAGCGGACTTTGATTAAAAAGTTGATTGGAGAGGAGAAAACATATAAAGAAGTGCAGAAAATGATAGGCTGCTCAGCCAAAGTTATTTCAAATGCCTTGAAATGGCATCCAGAGCCTGAACGACGTGGGGAAAAACGGTCAACTACCATTCGAATGGATCGAAGAATGACCAAAATGGCAAAGGCTCAATCAATGATCAGCTCCAGGAAAATCAAAGAACACTTAAAGTTACCTGTGAGTACTGTTAGGATCAGAAGAAGGCTATGTGAAGCTAAGCTATCAGCTAGAAGCCCCCGCAAAGTCCCATTGCTGAAAAAAAGACATGTACTGAATAGGTTGAGGACACATTGACTGGCCAAAGGAGAAATGGCGCAACATTCTGTGGACTGATTAGAGCAAAATTGTTCTTTTTGGGTCTAGGGGCCGCAGACAGTTTGTCCGACGACCCCCATGCACTGAATTCAAGCCACAGTACACTGAAGACAGTAAAGCATGGTGGTGCAAACATCATGTTATGGGATGTTTCTCATACTGTGGTGTTGGGCCTATTTATCACATACCAGGGATCATGGATCAGTTTCAATACATCACAATACTTGAAGAGGTCATGTTGCCTTATGCTGAAGAGGAAATTCCTTTTGAAATGGGTCTTTCAATATGACCCAAAACACACCAGTAAGCGAGCTAAATCTTGGTTCCAGATGAACAAGATTGATGTTATGGAGTGGCCAGCCCAATCCCCAGACCTCAATCCCATAGAAAACTTGTGGGGTGACATCAACCATGCTGTTTCTGAGGCCAAACCCAGTAGTGCAGAGGAATTGTGGAATGTAGTTCAACCGTCCTGGGCTGGAATACCTGTTGACAGGTGCCAGAAGTTGGTCGACTCCATGCAACACAGATGTGAAGGAGTTCTCAGAAATAATGGTTATGCAATTAAATATTAGTGCAGTGATTCAAAGTAAAGCAAACCCTTGAGACATTTTTCAGTTTATACATTAAATGTTTGAGTTTGTAAAGAAAAATGCAAATACTATTATTTTGTTGTACAGCCTAATATTCCTTTTTCTTCACTTTCTGTAAAGGTATAACACAAACTTGATCAGTTTTGGTCATGTTTTGATTTGGAATTGAGCAGTGTTCCCAATGCATTGATATTATGGAATTAAAAGCTATTCTAAGGATTTTGAGCATTATTCACTTTTTTAAATCACACTGCTATTATTTTGAACACAACTGTATATTAACATGTAGACCTACTTTTGAAACACAACATTTAATCGAGGTTGAACCTAGTCTTCAAAATATAAACTTGTTCTGGCTTTATGGCCTTTATTGATAGGACAGATTAAGACAGGAGGGGGGGGGGGGGGGGAATTTAGAGACGGGGAACTATTCAGCAAAGGGCCGCAGGTTGGGCTCGAACCCGGGCCGCTGTGGGAAGAACTGAGCCTTAGTGTGATGCGCACGCTCAACCCCATTTGGTCAGTTTTAAATGAATGCTTTCAAGGATCGTAGATTATTTAAGCCCACGGAGGAAACATCTTTATTTGAAGTTGAAACATGAGAGAGATTTCTGTAAACAAACTAGACAGAGAATGCGTCAGCGCATATAGGAGCAGGATTTTGTCAGAGTTACAATCTTCTGGTCCTTCCTCTGTGTACCTTGTGACCCCCGGATCTCTTTCCTGTTTGTCTCGCTGTCTGGTGCAGTGCTGTCCAAAGGTCAGGTGAGCACCAGACACTACCGTTTCCTGGCAAACAGCGGCGGGTTTGTCTGGGCCGAGACTCAGGCGACCGTCCTCTACAGCAGCAAGATGTCGAAGCCAGAGGCCATCGTCTGCCTCAACTTCATACTCAGGTACTTTAAAAAAGCAGTGAGCTCATGTCATATAAGTCTGTGCTGTAACAGAAGATGTGGAAACATAATGGATGCAGAAAACTACAAACTCTGTCTCCTACATCGTCTTCTTCTTCTGCAGTGCCGTGGAGCAGCCAGACGTTGTTTTCTCTGTGGAGCAGATCCGTTGTGGCCAGCTGCCTGAAGCCGAACCCAACTCACCAGCGCTTGCACCAGAGAATTGTGGGACATCTGACTTGAGTGACTCCAACCCTGACAGTGAGCATCTCAGCAGCTCCAGTCAGACTGAGGACGCAGATTTGAATCCCAGCAGCACTGCAGAGCTCTTCAACAAACTGAAGGAGAAGCCGGAGGAGCTTCTCCTGTTGGCTCCTGCCGCCGGAGACGCCATTGTCCCGCTGATAGGAGGTGAGACAAACCAAAATCATTCTATTTACTTTAAGCACCAGTGATGAAGGTTTCTTAAAAAACATGTTGTCTGTACTAGAGTTTTACTTTCTTCTGCTGTTAAGAAAAAAACAAGACTAATAGTCTGCAGTTATGCTAACGGCTAAGGCTGCACTTAGTTGGAGTGTATCTATGGTCCCATGTTCCCCAGCTCAGTTTCGTCTTACTATAACACATTAAGGAGACCTTTCAAAGGGGGTTTATGTTCTCAACAATGCGTTTTCTCCCGGTCAAATGTTTAATGTATATTTCCCTGGGTCACTATGTTGAAATCACCCACCTACAGCTTACGGCCTACTGATGATGTTGATATCTTCACAGTGGCTGGCAGTGGCAGTCGGCATTTGTAACATCCATATCTTTTTGCAGTTTGAACTGTGAGGCTAGCCCTTACCAATCTATTACAATGTTAGTTTTTTATCATAGGGATGACCCCATGCTTTAAGCTAAATGCTATTTATTAGAATGCTAACATGCTATCAACATGCAACATGCTGTTAAGGTTTTTTTGTTCATCACCTTAGTGTTAGCCTGCTAATATTTGCTAAATAGAAAATGCATTTCCTGCAGAAAATGCTTTTGAATGCTGAAAAGCCAAATTGCTAAAGCTAAACTGGATTGCTGGCATAATTGTGTAAGAAGAAGGTGAAGTAGTGTCAATGGTTTCAATTTGTACAAATTTCATCGAAATGTTGAATAATATCAACATTTCCACTAAAGTCATAGTATTTTATTGAAAAGTCTTGAAAAGGGACAGCCCAGACTGGGAATTGAACCTGGGTCAAAGTCTGCTATGACTACTCGCTGGTTGCCTGTTGAAGCCCACAGAGTGGAAAAAAAGTGATAAAGTCATAGAATAGTATGTCGAAAAAAAAGTGATAGTCATAGTATAGTATGTTAAAACAAATTATAGTATATCAAAACAAGTGATAGTCATAGTATAGTATGTAAAAAAAAAAAAATTAAAAAAAAAAGTGATTAAAAAAAGTCCTAGTAAAGCATGTCGAAAAAAGTGATAAAGTTATAGTATAGTATGTTTGAAAAAAAAATCAAAGTATAGTATGTCGAAAAAAACCTCATTAAAAGGGCCAGGGTTGAACCTTGGTCGGAGTCTGCAGTGACTACTTGCTGATTGCCTGTTGGAGCATATCGAACCACTGAGCTACTATTCCACCAAATAATTTATGTTGAAAACAGTAATAGCATTGTATGTTGAAAAAGGTCAACATATAGTATGTCAAAAAAAAAAGTGATTAAAAAGTTATACTTCCCAGTGCTTTCATCCAGAAATGTTGATGTTTTAGAACAGCTGTCAATGAAGGAATAATTGTGGCTTTTCATTTGGAGGCTCAATGAGCCAAATGTATAAGTCCTATTGCTCAAATGAGCACATTGGCTGAAAGTAGACAAGTATAGCTACGTTTTGACGTATAACTTGCTCTTACGGCCACAATTCTTACTTCTCATACACCATTTAAACAGTCGTTTTAAGACAATGTTCTCTCTTCTCTGCACTGTAGCTGTGACATAACCCACACTAAGCAGCCCTTAAAAACGCAGACGAAGCCTAAAGAAGCACTAAACACTAAGCTTTAATATATGAAGGTTTTGTGAACAGTTCAAAGTTTGAATGACGGCTGTAGGTTAAAGTATGTGGGAGGAGTAGCATTTAGAAGTGGAAGAAGCCTGAAGAGGATTTAAGGATATCTCAATTGACTTTCAATGTAAAAAGGAAAAAGCTTAATATTTTAAAAACTATAAATGGTAGAGAAAAGTTGAATACAAGCACAAATGTCCTTAAAGAGCTGAACATTCTGATATTTGAATGGTTTTTGTAGCTGAAAGTATGCAGAAGTAGTAGGCGACCAAAAATTGTACGGAAGAATCGAATAACAATACTGTGAGTGCTGCTGAATCAGCATTCACACAAAAAGTGAATAGATTTTGCCATAAAATATTTAGTTCAACTTAATTTAAATGTGGCTCATTGTGTGTGTTTATCAAAGAGCTACAGGCACGTATAGTTTGAATTTAATCTTTAAAACTATTTTAAAAGAGTCTTTTCATGTTCTCTGTCTCTTTCAGATTTAGTTGAGCTGTCGTTCGCCAGTCCTCCCAGTCCAGAGTCAATGCCGGACCACCCTCAGGACCTGTGCACTCCACAGCTGCGAAAGCTCCTCACCCCCATCTTCAGCCCCATTACTCCACCTTTATCATCATCATCAGCAGCCTCCTCACCTGATCCTGAGCCAGTGCTGGTAAATGCAGACCTTAAATCCAGTTAAAGCTTTGAAAGTATTATTTTCTCTGTCTGATTAAACCGTCTACGCTCTCTCTTTGTTTTGTTTTCTTGTTTCTCGATGTCTCTCGACCTCCATCAGAGCCCCTGTGAGGAGGAGAAAGAGGTGACGGACACCAGCATGGTGGAGCAGTTCTTTGCCGTTTGGCCAGAAGATAATCAGCAGAAAGGAGAAACACAGGAGGTAACCGCAGTAACCTTCTTTTAGAAGACCATGTTTTTGTCAGTTCTTAAGTCTTCCACATCTAACGTCATGTTTTAAACTTTTTTTTTTTCTTTTTTTTTTTTTTTTTTAGGAAATAAAAAATAAGTGAAAATCTTGTTTTAAAAATTCATACTACAAATCTCAGGGTGAAAATCAAATTATAAGTATAGCGATTGCAGCACAAACACATTCTGTATAACTCTTTACACAAGAACAGCTGCTTATTTGTATTTTGTACAAACTGTTTTGTTCACAGTCTATTAGTGGAATCTATATTCTGACCAGCAGATGCCACAATTGGGGCATACTTTTGTAAGGAAGTTTGTTTAATCTGTCTCTAAAATCGGAGTATTTAGTAACATTAATAATCAAAAACAAAGAGTGATAAACATCTGACATGTAAATCTAAAGTGCAGACAATGTAAGATTGATACAAATGACAAACTATCAACAATACAAAGGAATTTGAAAAAGGAAATCTCACAAATGTCTGTTTCAATTTTCCGTGGTTAACTTTCAGCTGGAGATGATGGATCTGGACATGTTGGCTCCTTATATCTCCATGGACGATGACTTCCAGCTGACCGTCTTCAGCAGTTTGCCAGAGGAAGCAGACAAACCTCCATCCTCTTCGTCTGAACCCTCAACTGTCACAGTGAGCAGGAAACGGTATGATGGGCTAGTTCACTCTGCACACTTACTGTACATTTTTAAGGATTGTCAGCAGTGTAAGGAAGTCCTGACTACCCGCAAATGATCAGGAAAATAGGTAAAAGTGTAAACAATTAAAAGAGGAAACTTATTTAATGCAAAGTATGCAAAATATTTTCTATCTGAAAGGATGCACCATCGGTCCTGATTTGCCTTTTGATAATCAGTCCAATATTACTAGATTAATTTTTAGAAGCCTTGAGGGAAAAAATGCACCTTTTTATTAATTGAAAAAGGATGTTTACAAAGTGAAAGACAGATGAGAAGTGAAGCAGCAGAAATCTGAACAGGTTTGGTTTCTTTTGGAGCAGTCTTCATGAAATTTTGCTTGTCAAATATTTCACTCCAAAATGAGTTAAACAAGTATAGTAAGCACACCTTTTTATTTTGTTTTAATTTTTTTAATACATTTAATTCTGATGCTGTAATTTCTATCACACATGAGATCACATGCTTTACCTTCACAATCCGAATCAGCTTTAATGGAAAAGTCAGTGCGTACACATACAAGGAATTAAACTCCGCTTTTTGTGTTTTCAATGTAATCACACAGCGATTGGCATACGGCTAAAAACAAGAACTGAGTAACATTTTGCTACTATGTACAAATATAAATATGTATATTGTTGTTAGCCATGGTCTTGGCTAACAACAAGACCATGTTGTTAGCCAGATAAAAAGGGTTATACTCTGTATGGTGGCCAGTTTAGGACAAATTAGGACGCATCAGACTCAGGTTATCAAGCTCAGCTGTAGTTTTAGGCTGAATGCTAACATTAGCTACTTATTTACTCAAAATGTATATGGCAGGGCTCAAAAAGTCTGCGTAAAAAAACAACAACAAATGTTTACAATCTCTTTGCCTCGCTTTCAGGACTCGTAACCCAGATGAGGCGGTGCTGTCCCAGCTGATGATTCAGGACAAGAGACAGAAACAAGATCCTTCCTCAATCGAAGAGGAACTTCTCCTCAGCCACAGATTTCTGGTGAGGGGAAGGAAATATTAATCAGCACCTTATTTAAAGAAGTTTACAGAGTGTGTTAGACAATGTATTCAATAATGATTCAACATATACCCAGAAAAAGGATCTGCAGGAAGATACGTTTTTGCAGAGCAGAGAGAGCACGGCAGTGACTTTCAGATGAAACGAGAGTCCCTGTTAGTTTGCTTTGAGCTTGAATTCAGTTCGCAGTAAAATCCGATGATCATTACACAGAGGCTTTCACTCTGAATAGTTACGCTTTATAAATGACAGAGCGGCAGGCAGGAAGCACGGAACAGTTAGTGATATATCTCTCAAAAATGGAGCTTACAATTCATAGAATGATTTCACCCAATTAACAAAAACTGCTCAAGATGTTTGATAGTTTTATTAAGCTTCTGTGGCTCCCTCTGACCATTTTTATTCTCCATCTTCAGGACTCTTTGGAGGAAACCTACCAATCAGATTTGTTCCTTGACTCGGGTCCTGGCAGAAAAAATCCTCTTCTCACAGACAGAGACCCTATTTTAGGAGGCATTCAGGGACTCTGTGATACTGCAGGTAAGACAGAGAGACACACACACCACGCAGTTTGGAGTTAAAATGAAAACCATAAAAGGGATTTAGTCATAAATCCTTCTGATCATCTCTTGATGTGTCCGACAGTAAAACGGTTTAGTTTTTGGCTCCTGGACTACTGTGGCCCTGAGAACTCGATGCACTGCAAATTAAGAAAACGTGTCGCCATGCAACCAGTACCTTTCTAAACCAGTAGCTTTCTACTTTCTCAAGTTGAAATTCCTAACCTGACAGACGCTTGTTAGCCGAGTAGTGTAGTACATTTAGGCTGTTGAAAGTGAAAAGATAAATTACTTTTTTACAACATACTATTATGACTTTTTATGAAATACTATTTCTTTTGTATACAGTATCTCACAAAAGTGAATACACCCCTCACATTTTATTAAATATTTCATTATATCTTTTAATGGGACAACACTAAAGAAATTACACTTTGCTACATTGAGAGATGATTTTATGGAAAGTGCCCTGTGCCAGTCTCTAGGTATGGTGAAGGGGATGTGATGATGTGGGGCTACTTTAATTCCAAAGGCCAAGGGAACTTTATCAGGATGCGTAGTATCCTGGATCCATGAAATAACTGGCCTTTCAAAATAAAAATCTGCCTGCCTCTATGGGAATTTAACATAGTGGTGTACTGACTTTTGTTGCCAGCAGTTTAGACATTAACGGCTGTGTGTTGAGTTATTTTAAGGGGACAGCACATTTACACTGTTATACAAGCTGTACACTTAATACTTTCCATTGTAGCAAAGTGTCATTTCTTCAGTGTTATCCCATTAAAAGATATAATGAAATATTTTCTAAAATGTGAGGGGTGTACTCACTTTTGTGAGATACTGTTTATGTTAGTTTATCGCTGATGTAACCAGTTAGAAGTATGGAAAGGTTCTTAAAAAATGTATTAAATCTAACTTCAGGATTCCTGCATATACCCTGTGTTAACATTAGCTGTATCTGAATTGTGACATGAATTTAGAGCCCTTGTATTTACATTTATTAAGCTTTCTACTTATTTGGATCTAAATCATTAAATTAGGTAGATATATATATTATGTAGAAGAGCATATAACAGGTTGCGTGGCAGATCCAGGAGGATGATGCTGCTGTATGGCCTCTAATTATTTGTAACTTTGCCGAGGAAGGAAAGCTTGTTACCAGGCAGCTTGAGGGGGAGTTTTTTTTCAACGTTGAGTGTGTTTTTTTTTTTTTTGTTTTTGTTTTTTTGTTGAAGAATGTGACTTATTATAGTTACATCTGGAGGTGGCCCAATCATTCTGTAAATTTACGTCTTATTAATTTAATTTCCTAATCCAGATTGCATGTTAAAATCAGCCTGCCTAAAGGCAGCTACACACCGGGCCGATAATCAGCCGTTGGACAGTCTGGCGAGGTCGGTGACTCGAGTCTGTTCGGTGTGTTCCGTGCCGTCGTCCGTCCGAGGAGCCGTCGGCCTTCATTTTGGCCGACCTGACATGCTCAGTCGGAGACAAGGCAGTCGGGACTCGCCCGGAAATGGCGAGCGGAATGAGCGTGACTAGAGTCTCTCAAAATCTGACGAAAATCTTTTAAACTGACCTTTGTTGATATGAAATGAAGACAGATTCAGCAACTGCACGGCCTATTTCTTGCTTAAAATGTTTTCAGAAACACGTTTCGGTGAACTATTTTAGTACAATATGAGATTGTATTCTGAACAAGCCGCCATGACAGTCTGGCTTTGAATTTCTGGAGAAACCAGACCCACGTGACACGTTCGTCCAATCAGCTGCCGGTTTTCATTTTTTGGGCGACAATACAGATTAGGGTCGCCTGCTATTTTGGAGACCTATTACGTCTCGTCGCTTTGATGTGTTCCGAGGCACTTTTTTGACCAACTCGGGGAGACTGATCAGTCCAACTGCCTTTTCTGCCGAGGGTCGGCCGTCTGGTTGGTCTGTAACTGCCTTCAGTCTCAAACACCCTGTGTATGTTAGCAAACAGGCCGTCATCTCACTTCTGAAGTGTTTGTGTCTCTCTCTCTTTCTTTCTTTCTTTCTTTCTTTCTTTCTTTCTTTCTTTCTCTTCCAGCTCTGATGAGGGACATATTTACACCTTGTCCACCGGACCTGTCGCCGCCTCTCTCACCTATGACTTGACGGAGCTCCTTTCCAATCAAAGAGTCGACTCAACGCCGGACGTGATTATAGACCCATGCTGCGAACCGTCACCTTGTTGCTTGTAGCTGAAACAAAAAGTGATGACATGTTATAAAGCAGGTGGGGGGGTGCTGACGGCGCTGCAGTTTGCTTTCTTTAACCCGTCGCTGCCCAGTTGTTGCTTGGGTTCCTTCAACATTATGCATCATCACTGATTTTTAATGTGAGAAACCAGCAGGTGGTGCTACAACATTTTTTAAAATCCGACACAGTGAGCCAAATGTATTTCTCTTTGCAGCTTTCAACTTTATCACATGTAATCCGTTGCAGTGAGTCTTGGCATCAAATCCATAATGCTCTGTTTTAAAGACCGTTAAAATTTCTTCAATCTCACAGACCGGAACACAATAGTGACCGCCCACTTTTTGAGCAGCTCTGGAAGTGATTTTCCCCATTCAATATCTCCATTGACGTTTCATGAGTTTTAAGCCTGGAACCAAGCCAACCAGCCACGAGATGAATCGTGACCATAACAATTGATTGGCCGCAAAAAAAAAAAAACACGCACATTTTGAAAACTGAAACAAGTCACAACATACAACAAGCCTGCGTTCATAAACAATCATAGACTTCAGTGGTAGCAGCTTGCTAGCAGTTTATAGGTGCAGTAAACCTATCCACGGTAACAGGAAGTTCCAATCAGATGTCGCTGTTATGCTTTAGGATTGTGGGTAGTGCAGTACAACTGTGTGTTTCTGAAAACAAGGTTCATTTTGATACGGACTTCTAGCGTCCACAGGAGCAGAAACCTTCGTTTTACTTTTAAATTACGGTTAATCAGAATCCTTATGGAGACAATGAATGGGGTTTTTCACTTTCAAAACCACAATATAGAGCTCTATTCAGTCCAATAGGAATTACTCACCCGGTGCAAAGTAGAACTATCTGCGGGTCCACAGTATTACAGGACACGCCCTCGAAACGGTCAGGTTGGGTTATGTTAAAGCCGTCAAAAATGTGATTAGGCGCAAGAACTACTTGGTTATTTTTAGGATTATGTTTGTTTTTAGGAATGGTTAGGGGTTATCATGTACCTTATCTTAACTCATGGTTTGGGTTTAAATAAGTATGTTAATGCAGAAAATTATCTGAAGGTGTGTGTGTGTGTTGGGTATATTTACAAATATATAGAACCTCCATAGCTAAAAACAAATTCATAATAAAAATCATGATTGTCCTAGCTTGCAGTTTGAGGTGTCAGTACCGCGAGCTGACATTGGAAGCAAGGCAGAGCGGCGGTGCAGACCCTCGGACTTATTATACATCCATCACACACACACACACACACACACACACACACACACACACACACACACACACACACACACACACACACACACACACACACAAACTTGCGAATATCAGTGGCAGCGTTTATTTCAGTGGCATATTTTTACGTCTTTTTATACACTCAGAACTGTTATTACTGTTATCGTGTTCACGTTACTCTTGCCGTTTGTTTTAATCGTCCCGCGATGCCAGGTGGGTGGGGTTTAGCTTATCTAACACTCCCTATGTGCTAACATTAGGCGATCAGTCACAGGAAAGTTTAGTAAATTAACACATTTCAGACATCACTATGACTGTGAAATGTTTGTTTCCACTGTGGTAAACACATTCAGTCTGATATCAGTGTGGACTAAAACAAGCCATAAATAAATAAAATGCAATTTTATCATAATTTTAAATATATAAATCGTAATAACTTGCAGTACAAACAATATTATCTGCTTGTTCATATGCTTATTAGAAATTAAAACACTAGTTATTCATGTTTTGTCAAATGAGTTTGATTTTACGACTTGTAATTGAATTGTAGCTCAACATATACGAGATAACGAGAGTAAACTTGTATTTTTCAGTATCAGTGTTTGATTAAATATTTGTGATGCTATTATACTTCTTATTTGGCCTTAGTCTTTCAACTCTATGTCCTTATTCAATGTCTGTTTTGGGTTATTTTAGTTAAGTTCTCTGTGCCTGAAATTAGAATGAGCTTTCAGTTATTGTTACGGTTTTATCCTGTTTGCATTCTAAAGCTAAATAAAGCTGATGAAGCACAAGCTTCTGTGTGATCTGTGGGAGGGGGAAAATGTCAGAAAAAAAGTCATAGTATAGTCTGTGATCTATGAATATATGATATGATCTGATCTGTGTGCAGAGATGAAACATTCACCTGCATCTGTAGGTGATCATCAGCGACTGTTGATCTTCCCAGGAACAGGAGCTTCTCTTCACATCAGTGCAGCTCTGAAACAGAAATAATCTCAGTCAGTGTGCACCAAGGCTTTGAGTTTGAAACTTAAAAACAGTGTGTTTGACTTCAAACTGTCAACTTTAAATAAACACCTCTATCAAATGTTCAGCATCTTGCTTCGTTGCATCAGTCTACAGTGGTGAAAAGTAACTAATTACATTTACTCAAGCACTGTTCCTACAGTAAGCATAGATTTGAGGAACTTTTGAGGAGCTTCTGCTACACTACATTTGCGAGCGTTAGTAACTATTTACTCGGGATGTAACGACACAACTTACGATTCAAGATTTTAAGTTCACAATATGATTTTCTCACTTTTTTTAATAGCATGAGCTGCAGACAAAGTACTGACAAATATTCCTTTATTCATATAAACTGCAAAACAACAGATGTGTCTCACAAATGTGCAAGTGGTACTGTATTTTATCTTAAATAACAATCCCACATCAAAACAACTACATTTTTTTTAATGACTTTTTTCGACATACACTACCAGTCAAAAGTTTGGACACGCTTTCCCATTTAAATGAACGAGAACACGTGTCCAAACTTTTGACTGGTACTGGTGCTATTTCATGACTTCTTTCGACATACTATTTCGGCACAGCATATTTTTAATCAATTGGAATAATTATACATAAAACTTAAAAGATGGTGCATTGTTAAAGGTTAACAACCCGACAATACACGAGATGTTACTTACACAGGCATGCATCAACAGTAGTATTCTAATACAATATATTATATCACAATACTATTCTAATATAATATATTGGATCACAGAGGCCATTTTCTGCATCACACACTTACTTTTGATAGTTTAAGTACATTTTATGAACAATTACTCACTTTTTCTTAATAAGGTAATATAAGGTAGGCTACATGTACTTGAGTATTTCCATTTTATGCTACTTTATACTTCTAATCCATCTCAGGAGGGAAATATTGTACTTTCTACTCAAGTACTTCTTCCTCCGCTGCATGAATGATGTATGTAACCTTCTCAAATGGTGGATGGGATTTAATAATAAGAGAATAGAATAAAGTGGCAACTTTTCAGCCGCTCTCTGTTCTACACCTGACAGTACTTGAGTACAACTACTTAGTTACATCCCACTGGATACATCTGAACTGGGGAGGGAAATCCTCCGACCCCTCCCCTTCTTACAATGAGACCATTTGGAAAGATTTGTAGGGGGACGGCATGGTGTTTCCTCTCTGGTTTAAACTTGTCCAACTCAGTCACTTCTTGTTCTCAGTGTTCAAAGTTGATTTCCTGTCTGCGAAGTGATGTCCTCACATGCCGGGCAGCCAGTGGAGGTAAATGGCTCCTGATTACATAACCACGCTGGTTGATAAATGACTGTTCAGAGTTCAATTTCTCAACTGGAAATACCAGAAGAGAGAAGAAGTACATTTTGTACATCAGAAAAGAAAAAGCTATACAGTAGTGCGTAGTTCTGTCGGGGTCAGCCCTATGTTCCCACATTTCTAGGACATTTTCAAAAATAGGTCTTGTGTTACTACATTTCCCTTCAAGGGTTAGAGTTAGGGTGGGTTAGGAGTTAGGCGAAGATAGGGCATAATTTTGGAATATATCTTAGAACTGTGGGAACATAGGGCTAATTTTGAAAAAAAAATCTTGTTGACCATAGGGTGCGAAAGTCACCGGACGACCAAAACATAGCCATACTGAGAAATCCAGAGAGAGTTGTGTGGAGCTGATCGTCTTAATTAGCTTTGTAGCAACTCATTTGGCAATGGTTTGAATGTAACGGACGTTCATTAATATCAAAAAGTTACGCACTAAAGCTTTAAATTGAGCAACACGACAATATCACGATTCTGCTTTTAGAGAGTCAACGTGCTTGTAACTCATCATTGAGTAGTCACACAAAAACTCAAAAAAAGTGAAAGAAGTATTCAGATCTTCTACTTGAGTAAAAGTTGTAATACCAGTGTGAAATACTCTGTTACAAGTAAAAGTTCTGCATGCAAAATCAAGTAAAAGTATCGGCAAATGTATCCTAAAGTACCAAAAGTACTTAAATCCTGCAGCTGGTAACGATGTAGCTCATTTTAATTACTTTATATACTGCTGGGTAGTTTAAACTGTAATAATATATCCTGTGGTGGAATGTAAATAAGTACATTTACTCAAGTTCTGTACTTAAGTAGCTATAAATTTCATGAAATGGCATGAAAAGAGTCTTTTCATGCCACTTTCTACTCTAAATATTGTACTTTTTACTCCACTACATTCATCTGACAGCTTTAGTTACTGGTTACTTTACAAATTAAGATTAACAGCCTATAGGAAGAGCTGAAACGATTAGCCGATTAAACACAGAACAGTTTGGATCGTTTCCAGTTTCTAAAATGTGAGGATATTTCTGCATCGAGTACTTTTACTTTTGATAACTTAAGTACATTTTCCTGATGATTCTTACATCGCCTACTTTTACAGATACAAGATAGATCTTCACACACCCAGCCCAGTCTTAGCTCATCAGTCAGAGGCTGTTAGCGGCTCCCCACACTCACTCTAAGACCAGAGGGGATCCGGCCTCCCTCTCTTTACGTTCTTTTAATTCTCTCGACTCTTTTTAAAAGTTATTCAAACAGGCTTTTAGTTAGACAAGGGTTGTTGTATGTCTTTTATTTATTGTATTTCATTGTATTGTGAAGCACAAGTGCTATATAAATAAACTTGACTTACTTAATTTATATTTTATATTAATAATCTAAATCTACAAAGTACTAACTAAAGTACTCGACCTGTCAGACAAATGTAGTGAAGGTGAGGTATAAAGTAGCATAAAAATAGAAACACACAAGTATCTCAAACTTGTGCTCCAGTACTTGAGTAAGTGTACTAACTGTCAACCACTGGTTTTGGGAAACACTGGTCTGTCTTCATCAATGACTCGATATCCACCCATTCATCCTACTGTAACCACAGCTGACTGCTTACAACAAACACACTTCTCCTTTTTTATTTCCTGACAACAGACTTCTGCTCCAACACACCCAGGATACACACTACAACAGCAAGTCG
Source organism: Zingel zingel (assembly GCA_023566125.1). NCBI lineage: Eukaryota > Metazoa > Chordata > Actinopteri > Perciformes > Percidae > Zingel > Zingel zingel. Next base: position 38,377,699 of record CM042316.1, on the reverse strand, counting down.
TTGTTTAACCCTTCATCATCACCAGCCCCGCTCTGCAACAGAGTGAATGGTAACAGGAAGCATTATTATGGAAGCAACAGCAGCAGATTGTTTGGAATAAATGCAAAAAAGGCAAAAAGAAACAGGACACACTAATTATCTTTAGGTCTAAACGATGGTGCAGTGGTGGAAAGTAACTAAGTACATTTACTACAAATTTGAAGTGCTTGTACTTTGTATATAGCTTCATGGTGGCAGGAGCACAGTCAGTAGGGAGTTGGGTTGGGAACCGGAGGGTTGCTGGTTCAAGTTCCCATACGGACCAAAGTATGTTGGTGGACTGGAGAGGTGCAAGTTCACCTCCTAGGCACTGCCAAGTTGCTCTTGAGCAGGGCACTAACTGCCCAACCATGACGTCACTCTGACATCTCTCCGTGTGTGTAATTCAGGCATGTGTGTATAATGAAAACATAGTAATTTCCCTTGTGGGATTAATACATTATTATTATTAAGATAATTGATTGATTGAAGATGCAACAAATAAGAATGTCTCACCATCTACCCCTTTTATTTCCCTCACTTGATAAATAATCACTCACTGCAAATATTGACTTAATTTTTGGATTTGGGGCATTCATGTGCTGTTGTTTTTGTAGCAGTAAATATAATCTGTCTATGGTTTTATTGGCTCAGTAGATGACTTTGACTCCACAGTTCAAACCAACTAGAGCTGAAGCCGTTATCTGTATAGTCGATCAATAGAAATTTAAATCTGCAACAATTTTGAAAATAAATGATTGTATAAATAAATTGATATACATTTCCATCTATATGTATCTCCAGATGTGTTGATGTTGAATGTTTGTGATAAACTGAAGGATGAAGTGTTCCTTTACGTGTTACGAAAGTTCTCCTACATCTTAAAATAAATAGTCTTTAAAAAGTCTCTCGGATCAGCTGGAAAATGCATCGTCACAAATCTGAAAAAAGGGCTGTTTTTCTGACACCATGAAAACTTTAAAAACTTTTTAGAGATACGTGGTTCTCACAGGACAGCGACGCTACAAACAGATGATGATTTTATAAAATATGATGCATTGCTGCAGATTAAACTACCCAACAGTATATAAAGGAGTTAAAATGAGCACATTAAACATCTACAGCAGTAAAATGCAACATGCACATTAATGCAGCAGGAATATTAATCCACAAACATCAAACACTGACAGGGAACATTTTACTGCACAAGGAGCAGGGGCGTAGCACAAAATTCTGGGCCCTGTAGGAAGGCATTTTCTATGGGCCCCTCCCCGCATCCACGGCCATTCATTCATTCATCTTTTTGGGCCTACCTCACATGAGGGTCCCCTTTTTCCCCCCCAGTCCGACATCGACAAGGAGTACCTTTACTTTGGTACTTCCAGGTACATTTTGCAGATTATACTTTCATACTTTTACTTAAGGTTTTGAAGGCAGGACATTTACTTGTAGTGCAATAATCTCAATGTGGTATTAAAGTAAAGGATCTGAATACATCCTTCACCACTGTTAAAATGTCTAAATATCTTAAACACTGATATCTGAAATCATCTGACCACACTCAATCCCATTTATCAGGTTTTCATCTTTTAAACCTTGCTCACACAGGGAAGGTGAACTGTTTCTCACTTTCTCTTTCTTTCAACACACAGAAGAAAACAATCATTAACTTTATTACTCAGTGTTGTTTGTGGTTGTGGTGTGTGTGTGTGTGTGTGTCTGTGTGTGTGTGTGTGTGTGTGTGTGTGTGTGTGTGTGTGTGTGTGTGTGTGGACTGGCCTGCAGTAGGTGGGGGGGGGGGGGGGGTCCATCAGATTATGAAAACTGTCTCGGCAGGATCTGAAAAAGAGCAAAACATGTTCTTTTTAAATCATTGCAACATAAAAAGACAGATAATACAGACTTTAAAAAAAGCCATTTCAAACCATGGTTTTATGTAGATTATTGCTGTTTTTCAGCTGATAAAAATTATGAATTGCTTGAGGATTGTGTAAAAAAAAAAAAATACAAAAACGAATCAAGACTTGGGCCACGGCTCTGCCAATCTCCAACATTAAAACAAACTAAACAAATATAAGTGCGGGGTATAAAAATGGGAGAGAGAATAGGCTCGTTCAAGATGAGCCAGGTCTGCCCAGAATCGATCACCGGCGATGGCCGCCCAATGCATGCCGGATAGATATGTGTCCGACTTGATCCCGACCTCCTCGGACGTCATGCACACATGGGCAACGATAACCTCACGTGATCAAGGCGGCCGCAGGTTTGAGACGCAGGCAGCGCAGTTGCTTTTCACCATTGACATATATATAATGGACCAACAGATCCCGTTGCTCTGGACGGAGACCAGTGAAGGATATTAGAAGCACTTTTCCGGTGAGCGCTGAGCGTTACTGCGCAGACTCCAACTGAGAGAGACGATGTAAATGTGACGTGAGCAACCTGTCTGAAAGTTGGAAGTCTTCTGGTAGCTGTGCCAAGAGGAATCTCAATCATTCCCAATCTTGCAGAGACGGAGAGCGTAGGTATATGTAAGGAGATAACATGGACACAGGCTAATTATTTCTAACTAAAACGCTAGTTAACATTATCAATTAAACTTAAACAGCTAATGTAAGTCCAAACAGCCTGCGAGCTTCTCCTGTACTATACGGTAATTCCTCTACTATGAGACAGTAAGTTGCGTGGTTATGACACAATAGTTAGCCTATTTTTACAAAAACGTCTGCTACGGAGCCATAACGTGAGATATTAGGTAATGGAGCCTTTTATACATTGTCGTGTTTCTTTAGAAATAAACAACGGACAAATAGTCTTTAAACGCTTCAGATGTAAAGTTATTCGCTGTCAAAGTGACGTCAAAATGAATGGCAGTCAATGGAATGCTAATGGGAGGTGATGGCTTGTTAGCATCAAAATGGCGCCATGGGAGATTCGCGGTCCGAGGGGAAGCTTACCCCCTTGGCAAGACTCAGGCGGACCCAGGGCATGCTGGGAAACGCCGGCCTCTCGGCTGATCTAACAGCTAATTGGTTCAGAATCGACTCAACAGGATGACGTTTTATATAAACTTTTTATTGATTTTGAATTGGAGTGATTTTAACTTATATTTGTCTGATTTAAAGGCTTATTCTGTACAAACCACGTGTGTCTGATAGTGACGTTTACAAGTCAGAGAGACTAAATCTGTTCAGATTATAGATCATCTACAGTCTGTTAATTAAAATCAGCAACAGATCGCACGTAGAGCAATGTGACAGCTACTCTGTCTTAATAAAAACAACTGGAGACTGTGTATAAGCTGATATATGGGTCTGATAACATTTTATTAAATCGGAATCGGACCTAACAGGATGTGAGTGTTTCTGTGACTTCCTGTTCAGCCTGAAGGCTGCTGGAAACTGTCCGACTTGACAGCAGATTTTTGTCTCCGCCCCTGGCTGCCGCCGCCTGCTCTCGTCCACTTTACAGGGGAGGCGCAGCTCATCTCCAACGAGCCTGACGTTTGTGTCTGTCTGCTGTGTGTCCTGCCTGGCGTCATGCTGCTGCAACACTGGCAAACCCAGGTGTAGCTAATTAACTTCAATCAAGTCACACACACACGTCAAATTATGTCAAACACCTCAACATTTATTTATTATATAATCTTGTGCTATAATACAATGTACAAATAATCTTCCTGTAAATATTACAATTCCATATTAATAGTCAAGATTTGTTGCCACAAAATGAAACATAAATTACATTCAAGGTCTGTGAAGGCATAAAGAGAGGGAACCGGCCAGCTGAAGGGAGGACACGGTTTGATTAGTTCACGTTTTTTTGGTCCAACATCTGTGGGTTTTATTTTATTTTTCATTTTTTTTTTGCAGGTTGTGGAATAAAAACGTTTAAAAGCACCTCTGCGTGTCTGCACCGATGCCACCAGGGCAAATAAATGTACACATTATTTCAGATTCTTTTCACTGTGAATTCAAAATATTATTATTGTTCGTGTCATTTACCACTGAATGTACACATGAGAAGCCCTCTGAAACACCGTGTGGTTTCTGAGCATTTTCAGGTCTCTAAATATAATCCGCTGCACACAAAACCTACATCAGGACATGCTGTTTGTCGTTACCAGAGTTACTGCGCACCAGTGGTGGAATGTAACCAATTTGAGGTACTTGTACTTTACTTGCTGAATTTATTGCAGCTTTATGCTCTTCCACTACATCTCAGAGGTAAATAATAAACGTTCTACTCCACTACATTTGTCTGACAGTCTTTCCTCCCCTCCCTGTCCAATGAAAACCACGTATCTCCAGATGTGTTGATGTTGAATGTTTGTGATAAACTGAAGGATGAAGTGTTCCTTTACGTGTTGAGAAAGTTCTCCTACTTCTTAATCTAAATAAAGTCTTTCAAAAGTCTCTCGGATCAGCTGGAAAATGCATCATCACAAATCTGAAAACAGGGCTGTTTTTCTGACACCATGAAAAGTTGTTAACATTTTTAGAGATGCGTGGTTCTCACAGGACAGCGACGCTACAAACAGATGATGATCTTATTAATTATATTGTGCATTGCTGTGAAAATCTGAATACTTTTTCCACCACTGCTGCGCACCACGCTGGCTTCAAATCAACACCCCCGAAAGAAACACTGCACAAAAAGTTAGAATCAGACAGAAGTGGAATAGAGTATGTTGCCTTGGAAACACACAGGGTTTCTGCAACAGCGCGATCTGCCCCGTCACTGACGGGAAAGGATGGACGACGTCTCCAGAGCAACACTGAAAACGCACACGCACGCACGCACACGCACACGCACACACACACACACACACACAGGCACTTTTATACGACCGCTGTCCTGTGAAAACCTCACTATTCTAGCTTGTGTGAATATTTTTATTTTTAAACTTAATATATTGTATTGTTTAAACAATTAAATATATATTTATCACTAACAAAAAGGCATTCAGATTATAAAGGTTTTCACCAGACTGCACGTAAACGCCCTTCTCTGTCACTTACATTCATACAACGCACTTTACAATCAACGTTTCTTGTAGAAATATCCTCTTCAGTCAGGTCTTTGTGATCTAACATCTGGCCAATCAGAGCTCATCGGCTTCGTCCAAACTAGCGCGTGATTGGACTGAATGTCCTGATGCTGGTGAGCTGCGGCCAACCAGGAAAAGTGCAGAAGTCTGCTGTCAGTCTGTGTTTTTGTTTCATCATCTGCAGAGTAAACACTGCAGCTGTCAATCGAAGCCCTTCCTGTAGTCCCATATGAACGCCGCAGTCCGTCAGTCAAGTGTCCTTGTCCGCGTCACTCGCCCTGTCTCTGGGGTGTGATGACTGGACCTCCTCGTAAGGGGGCGGGGGGTTGTCGGGGCTGGACAGGAGGGGGCGTCGATTGCTGTCCGGTTGGTTGTCGAGAGACACCGGGTGACTGCCGGGAGCCTCCTGAGCCAATAGGAGCTGGGTGGGCCCCGGCGCCGAGCAGGTGGGCAGGCGCTGCCCCCAGCTGCCGTACACCGCCTCCTCGTAGGAGGGCAGGGAGACAGGAAGTCCGTCCACCATCAGGTCCAGCTGGTCTGAAGAGCGCCGGCTGCTGGGACACACACACACCCATAATTACACACACTGACTCCACTGACCTCAGTCATTCACAGTAAATATTCATTCACGTGTGTATTGACGATTTTTTAAATCGATTCTTCTCCCCAAAAATCTATATTTTTTACGTTTGTTTTTTTAACCAATGATTCACCTAAATATTTTCTGTTTATACAGTACCGCTGACTGCCACTACATCATATCCGTTTCCAAAAAAACTGTCCGAAAGCAGAAAATTCGAAAAATTCATGTTGTGTACTTCTAAATGTCTGCCTGACTGACTGACATGTGATGTGCATTCTTCTTAGACTGTCAGCTTTTAGAAATGTCTCATGATATATTGTCTCTAGAAGTGTATAACTCAACTTTTGCTTTTGTTAAAGAAGGAAAAGAAAATCGCAATACTCAATACTATCGAATCGCAATACTTCTAGAATCGCAATACATTTAAAAATCGCAATACAAATTGAATCGGCACCCATGTATCGTGAAAGAATCGAATCGGGACAAACGCATATCGTCCCAGCTCTATTAAATATGGAGCAGAAACATTACCATGTGGCAGGTTTAGGAATCAGTGCGGTAAATGATCTTTTTCTCACCTGCGTGATCGACAGGGATAGAGGCGGGACTTGATGACCAGGCAGGCAGTGGTGGTAAGCAGGAAGATGGACACGCCCACCGCTGTTGTGGCCATGCTGGGCATCGAGTCGTTCACTCTGTCGTCAGAGTTCATGTTTGGACCTTCTGAGGAGAAGAAAGAGAAATGTTGAGAGTAGAAACAACAACTTAAGACACTAACACTAACAGACACCTGAAACTGTACAAATATCGGCTGTATCTGTCCTGGATCAAACATTTGCTGGTTCCAGCTTCACAAATGTGAACATGTGCTGCCTTTTTTTCCCTTTTTATGCGAGTGTATGTTGAATATTTTGGGGGTTTTGGGCTGTTGGTCAAACAAAACAAAGCATTTTGAAGACATCAACCTGGGCTCTAGAAACTATAGATAACTAAATTAACTAAATGTTTTGACGTTCAATTAATTCAATGATGATTTTTTTGGTTGAAATGGGGTTGTATGAGATGCATATCCAGTTTATTACCTATACAGGATTGCCGTTGGCACGTCCCCAGTTTGGAGAAACAGGCAGGAGTACCAGCACGGAAAACGCTGATTTGGTGTTTATATTAAAAATGTAATAGACTTGAGACAATTACATGAAGCTGTGACAGGAAACAATCACCTGTATGGCACCACTTCAGAGAAAAATCAGGTGTGCCCTTTACAGAAATAGATTAATCAGACACAAGATCTATGAGAGGAATTGTTTTATCTACTTATGTGGTTTCTCTGAGCCCGTGATAATACGACAGTAGCTTTCCGTGAGGCTCTGACAGCGTCAACACACAGGAAATGTATAATGGTTATTATGGTGGCATCACCCGCTTCCTCTTTCTGCGCTTTGACTTCCTGTCGCAGCGAGTTTGGAGTGAATGGCGACAGAGGAAGTCGGAACTGGTCTGAGGAAAGTAAAGCTTCTAGTTCCGCTGCAGTGTCGCTGAGTGTTTCTAAGTAGGTCAGGGGATGAACGCAAGCTGCTGCTGCTGGGTCTGCATTAGAGGCTTCAGCCCCAACACTGTTTAAATCGATGGCAGAGGGGAAGTGATGTTTTTGTAGCTACAACAAAATGAAAACAAACCAAAAATACAATTCAAATATTCAAAAGATTACAAATAACTGGTTCTTTTTTTTTTATTTACAGTGTTAGCTTTTACTGTGCAGTGATGGAGATAAAAGTATGTGTAGTAACACCACACTGTAAAAATAAAAACATAAAAAAGTAAAAGTCCTGCACTGAAAAAGTTACTACATAAATATAATGTGGAAAATTTACTTAAAGTATTAAAAGTATAAATATGTCCCCTGTGACTGCTATACTATTATATATCCTAACATTTGATTATTATTACTCACACATTCATGTAAAATCAGGATTTGACTGTTGTAGGTGGTTGAGCTGGAGCTCTTTTTGAACTATTAACTAAATAATATTTTCATTATGGATTCATCTGCTGATTATTTTCTCCATTAATCGATTCATGGTTTGTAAAAAAAAAAAAATTAAAAAAAATAGTAAGAAATGCTGTCACAATTACCCAAAGTGACACCTTCTCAATGTTTGTTTTGTCCAACCAACAGACCCAACCTCACCACCATTACTAATATATTAACATTATTAAAAGGAAAAGCAGCAAATTTGGAACCATGAAATGTTTTTATACGAAGTAATGATTAACGATTTTCTGTCGACTCAGCTGTTACATTTACAACAACACACCATATTTTATAAACTTCATATGTTTTGTGTGCCAACATCTAAACTTGTAAAGTATCTAAAGCTGTCAAGATACTGTAAATGTAGCGGAGAAGTAGAAAGTGGCATGAAAAGAAAAGACCTTAAATTTGTACAGCACTTGAGTAAATGTACTTAGTTACATCCCACCACTGGCTGCACTACCAAACTCCCAGTGGCCTCTCTATAAAGTCTTTCTGTTGACGCTTACTCATGTCTGGAATCAACCTTTAACAAATATTTTAAGTATCTGTAAGCCTACCTTGAATCAAACCTCATTACCAAACAATGACTCGACATCTGCTTCCTGAACACTCAAAAAAAGAAGTAACTGTAATAAAATGACTAATCATTCTTTAAAGTGTCAGTGTCAAAGCTGCGCAGAGTCGTGAGTAGATTGAAAAGTTTGTAACATAATTATTTATTTATTTATTCCAGCACCATTTGCACTTTTGCATTGCCCTCTTGTCTTACGGTTTACAATCCTCACAGAGTTGTAAGTTTACCTTTGTGTTGTCCTCGTTTTTAGTTGTATGTCGGTTTCTGTGTGTGTGTGTGTGTGTGTGTACACTTTAAGAGCAACAAAAAGTCGGAGTAAAAACTCTTTGTATGCGTTCACACTTAGGTAGCCATATAAACGGCATATGATTATAGACTGAGCTGATAACCAGGGGCAGAGCCAGAAGTTGTAGACATTGGGGGGTCGGCCCAAACCTACGGGGGTCCTGGGGCATGCTCCCCCAGGGACAATTTTCCACATTTTCGGCAGCTTTTTTCAATCCATTTGAGTTAAAAGAATGCCTAATATATGTACATTGTTTGGGCAAAAACATGGTTTGATAAAAACAAGCTAGGAAGGGAAAAGAATCATCCTCTCAAGCAGACATCCTGTTTTATATGATTCTCCAACTGTCTTCATCATTCTGAAGTTAAAAGAGGCAAAACTTGTCTGATGTTACTATTTTTAAGTTACATAACATGGGTAGGAATGAACAGCAGTACTAATTTTGGAACATGGTTTTGTTATTCTATGCTGAATTCACAGAATGAATGTTTAGCTGACAAATCTGCTACATTTGAATACTAATGATAAATGAAGGATCCCCAAAAGGGCATATACTCTATTATATTTATTTAAGGACTAGAATAGTAGTAGACGTAAAAGGGCTTTTGAGAAAACATTTGAGGCTGCAGCCCTGGAAGCCACCGCTCCGCTCCGCCCCTGGTGATCACTGAGGTACGGTGGGAGGACAGTCTCAAAGTTGCATTAAATGGAAATCACTCAAGTTAAGTACCCTGTGTTTGTACTGAGAATCCAGTGAATTCAGTCTTCTGAAGTCTTACCTCTGATGGGGATGCAGGCAGGTATTGGAGGCTGCCACTTCCCGTGGCGGCACCGGGAGACACGGAGCTTGCTGCTGAGGTGATATCCCGGCTCACAGAAGACGTGGATGGCGCTCTTGTGGGGGAAACCTCGACACGGTGACGGGTCACATCGGAAACCTCCATGTTCCGGCACCAGAGGGTGACTGCAGTTACTCAGTCGGCCTGCACAGACACAAAACACAGTGATGTTGCCTTTGTGCAGGGGAATTCAAGATCATTAACAGCCTCTTCCTCACATGATTGCTATTGGTTAATGTTTTCTGAAAATGAAAAGGTTTGTTATTATTATCCCTGCGCCAACTGTGCTCCTCATACATTTGTTCTCTTATGGCTTTAAAGAAGAGAATAAACATCTCTGCTTTCACAAGCTGCCAGCTTCTATTTTAGTGCTGTAAAGAAATCCCAGGGGAGGCAAGTTGTGTGTGGTAATTCTATCATTATACTGTAAGCAGTGCTGGAAGAAGTATTCAGAACCTTTAGTTAAGTAAAAGTATTCATACCATACTGTGAACACACTCCACTACAAGTAAAAGACCTGCATTTAAACCTTATTTAAGTAAAATTATGTAAGTATTATCAAAAATTCTCTATAACTTAAGACTTCAGCCCCAATGCTATGAAACTGTCCATACTTTCTGTCTCCTAAATGGGCGTGGCCTTTTTTTTTAAAGTGTGTGCATGGATGAAGTTATATTTGTGTAATTTATTCATATTTTCTTTTGCTGACATATTAGATATTTACGCAGCTATAAGACATATTTAGCATTAAAAAAAAAAAATCAAAAAAAGTTTTGTTACAGCGTTTGCAAACGTTAGTTGGCGTTAGCTTATCCGTGGTTCCAGATGTCACGAGCGTTTGTTGAGACAGAAATTGAAAAATTCTGAAAAATACCATTTTAGTGTCAGAAAGTTCTAGAGATTTGTGGCTTGTGGAAAAATGGGTCCAATGTTTACTCTGGTGGCTATGGGGTGAAAGAGTTGGTCATAATCTATGTTCACATTCACTTCTCCCGTTGGAATCACTCAAGAGCTGCCTTTACTCTGAGTTGAGCCGTCTCAGTTCTAAACTGTCTCTGGTATTATCAGCAAAATGTACTTTAAAGTATGAAAAGTAAAACTCATTGTGCAGTAGAATGTTCCCTGTCAGTGTTGTCCTATTATATCTGATGTTTCTGGATTACTGCTGCATTAATGTGTATGTTGCATTTTACTGCTGTGATACTGTTACTGTAAACAAAGCTAATTATTATTTATTTTTAAAGATGATTTTTTTGGGGCATTTTTGGCCTTTATTTGTATACGACAGCTGAAGATATGAAGGGGGAGAGAGGGGGGAACGGCATGCAGCACAGGGCCGCAGGTTGGAGTCGAACCCGCGGCCGCTGCGTCGAGGAGTACACATGTATATATGGGCGCGCACTTTACAAGATGAGGTACCCAGGCGCCCATAAACAAAGCTAATGAACGGCTCTATAGGAGGGTCAGGATTTGGTTTAGAGATTTATATTTGTACATAAATGAATGCAGCTCTTTTCCATCTTTAAAAAGTTTCCCACAACCACCTCCGTGTTACCCAATGGGCAGAGCAGCCAACACTGTTACCCACTTCCGCTATTTCTTCACCTTCCATCTTAAATGTCTGCGTCTGCAGAATTATGGTTTCCACTGCCCCCGTAAGCTCCTTAAACCAAAACATCAATCATCCCCCGTGAAGAGTCAGGTGTGAGACTGAGAGTGGAAATTTACTAGAAATGAAACTACTGAAAAAAACCCAGAAAGGTCTAAATCAGATTAGAAGCATTAATAACTGTAGCTTCAGAAAGTTGATCACAATATAAACTGTAGAGTTTTGATAAGGAGAGGAAGAACCAGACAGTTCAGTTTCTAACCTCTTAAACAAATTGAACGTCCGAACAGAAAGTGTCTACATCCTGCAACACGATACCTAAAGTTTACTTAGTGTTCCACACTCAGTCATCACACTGTGTGCAACTAATGAACATTTATCTGGCTTATGTTTACAATAAAAGGTTGTGTCAGTATCACACTGCTGTGGCACATCTCAAATAAATGATTAGAAACAGTCAAAAGGATTTTGGGAGTTTTTAAGCCCCTACTCGCACGGGACTGGTATTACCTAGGGTAGCTCTAGTAATTTGTAATAATTGCGGAGGTCGTCTGTGATCTTATTCCTGGTCAAATCTGCCACGTCTGTAATTTGTCAAGTCAAAATTCCACTGCAAATGACCTACCATATTTCGCCAAACACAGAGGGTGTGTGATAATATTAGTCCCGTGCAAATCGGGATCTCTGTAATTTGGGGTTGTATTGTATTTCTAAATCACATGAGGTCCCCTGGTAATACTAGTCCTGTGCAAACAGGTCTTTAATAAATAAATGAATGAATAAATGCATTAATGTTGGGGTTTGAGTGTCCTGGAGGGGTCAGAGGTCGTACCTGCCGTGAGGAGCGGTGAAAAGGCCAGGAGGAGGAGTCCACAGACCAGACTGACGCGTCCACACAGCGATGCATTCACGACTGATGCAGACATCAAACCAGACTACCTTAAGACAAAAAAAAAAAAAAAAAATAGATGAAGAGTTAAAAGCAGAAAACACACAAAAACACACACTGATGTCTGGTCAAAGTATCCTTCAACAGTTACGCCTCTCTCACTACAAGCAGCTCTGATTAAAAGATTTAAAAGGTTAAGAAAATTGTTTTTTTTTTTTTTCAGTTTAAATGTGTTTTCAGCTGTGAATCAGCCAGCTGTTGTTTTCATTCACACCTGTCAGTTGCTGAGTGTCACCACACCTGTCGGCCATTGATCAAAGTCTTCATTTTGACTTTCAAAACAAAAGATGTTCTTGTCTCCTTCAAGCTAAACTCAGCAGCATTCAACATGCAAACACAGAATTTATAGTTTATAATAGTTTATAAAAATGTAACTATTAAAATGTAAAAGTGTCTTGATGTAAATAACTGAAATGCATGAGACTGTGTTTGCTTGCTGGTGTTGTTTGAGCAAATAAGGTCACATTTCTCATCAGTGTGTGACTAATTAATGTAACACCTTAAAAAGGGGTTAAAGGGGATATGACCCCATTGAACCAAATGTAACGCATGTTACCTTGAATAAAATAACAGATTTATCTGTGTTTAAACATTGTTGTAAAAAACATTTGGGATAAGGTAAATACACAACTTAACAAAATATATAACAGGTCAAGTTGGTTTTAGACATTTTAATGCGGAAATGTGACATATCTTCAAAGGTCTCATATTGTAAAGAGTGAGATTTCTTTTTATTATTATTATTATTATTATTATTATAATAATAAAAGCAGGTTGAGGTGCTATATAAAAACTGTGAAAGTTTTAAAATGCTCAATCCAAAGAGAAATGCACAGAATCAGAAACCTTTAAAACGAGCCGTAACGTGATGTCACAACAATGTGTGTGTGTGTGTGTGTGTGTGTGTGTGTGTGTGTGTGTGTGTGTGTATATATATATAGCATATCAATATGCGTCTCGCTCACACACACACAGCTCCTCCCGCCGTGCACTCAGCATCTGTCTCCATAAAGGAGAGAAGACGGCTGGTGAAATTCACAAGTTCACGAAAGGTTGGTATCTATCTCGTGAACACCTTTACACAATCACACAAAAGTGCTATGAAAATATTTTATATTCTGAATACCATGTTGTCAGTGTGCTAATGTTGGAGTCCGGACCCGACCCTTAGCAAACAAGCGACTGAGCCTGCTTTAGAAAGTTAACTAGTTGCAAGTTTGCGGTAAAATGCAGTTGGGATGTTGAGGTCAAAACACTATATAGAAGCTGTGAATCAAATAAACGTATTATAAATAATGTTATACACTGAATGTTTGCTGCTTCAATCCAGATGAGTATTGAAAAGTATTTTCTGCGACTGAAAAAGGCACGTGTTGAGGATGAGAACCAGCCTGAACTGGAGGTATCAGTCTGAAACAGAGCTGAACAGTCCCACCAGTGTAAGTAGTTATGTTATTCATTTGTTTACAATAATGTGGGAAACACTGCACACCCCCCAAAATCATCTGATTGATAACGGCACTATAGCGGCATATTATATATATATATATATATATATATATATATATATATATATATATATATATATATATATATATATATATATATATATATATATATATAGGTATAAAGTGCCGCTATAGTGCCGTTATCATTCAGATGATGCGAAAAAAAAGAGCAGACTTTTTCGGGAGGGGTTTTAAAGAGACAGGCGCCAAAACGGAGCGTTTCAGACAGAGGGTGAATATGGACGGATATATTCAGACAGACAATATGAGAAAAATAGTGTTTTTTGAATATTAAAGCATGGAAACATGTTCTAGTAGAAACCCAAAATACCCTTATAGTATAATATGGGACTGTTCTCCTGCGTTATCTCCGATCAAACCACCACTGTAAACCTGCCCTTCACCTTTCAGTCGAGCGAATAGTGAAACTGTCACCTCACATTGTTTACGGTTTCAACACTGACCATACATATATATACTCATTCCTGACAGTGCAGCAGCTGAGCAACAAACAAAAGAGAAACAAACAAAAAAGAAACCCATCACCACCACAGCAACCCAAACTCTTTCTCCAGATGACTTGCACAGAGCTCATCCCAGAGACGCAACTTCCTGTGCCAACAGAGCCAGACCTCAGCTGGAGTGTCAGCCTAAATGCCAGTGTCTGCAAATGTGTGTGTAGGTGTAGCTTCTGTCTTTAGTATGTGTTTTGTGCTTTCATGTCAGGAGAGATGCCAGTCATCTCTGGAGTGGTGAGGGAGCGAGGGAGGGCCCCCCCCAGCCTCAGCATGCCAATCACACACACACACACACACACACACACACACACACACACACACACACACACACCCCCATCTTATGTGACCACAGTCTGCGTGGGAGATCTGCATCTTAGTCATCACAGCTCTCCGTTATATTATATCTTCAGTTTGTCAAGTTGCAAACGCAATCATCACGACCACAGAAAATAGAAATGGCTCTTATTTTAATCAATTTAATTAATTCAAATAACGGAATGTTGTGATTCTGTTAAATCAAGGTCTGATTATCTTTTTTTTTATTACATTCAGTAGAAGTGGTTAAGTAAAGTAATGTACTTAAAGTACAATTACTCAGTAGGTTATGTTTTGCATTAATAATCTGAATCTGAAAAGTAACTAAAGTCTTAGCTAAATGTACTTAAAGTATGAAAAGTAAAAGTACTCCTTGTGCAGTAAAGCGTTCCCTGTCAGCAGGGTTCGAATTATGATTTCATCTTTGTGGGGGATCTCTTTATAAAAAAAAAAAAAAAAAAAGTAGTCTATGAGCATTAAACATTTCATTTCCTGCATTCAGGTGAATTTTTATGCACCTATTTACCTTTTTCTGAATCAATGTATGCTGGAAATATCTTTATGTAAAGGGAAACATAGATTACAATCCAAATATAAAAACATAATGGAATATATTACAATAAGGCTCTCCGGCAATACAGAATGTATTGCTGTTTATTATCCTGTAGATAGACTTTTCTAATTATATCTGAGTCAGCACACATGTAGCCTAGAGGCATCATTTACTCCCCCTCCTCTTTTGCGTCTTTTGTTGAGGAAGTAACCTCCTTAAATGTGTATGACAATTACTCACCTCAATGATACATGAATTCATTTTAATGGATTAATAAAGCCCTGGACTGTAATATTTCAGATGTGTTTGAGCAAGATTACTGCTCATGTTCAAAACTTTGTGCACATTCAAAATGTATCCCAGCTGTGCTCTCTGTGATTTGGAGGAGTCGTGATATTTTGAGAAAAATAAAGTGATAATAGGCCATTACAAGAATAAAGTCACTATATTTCAGAAAGTAATCTACCTGCACCATAGTCTGCTGTGCATTAAGTGACTGCTCTGCTGATGCGGTAGATCTCAGACCTTCTGACAGACTCAAGCCCCGTTTGAGACTCTGGTCTCTGAATGAGCAAAAGTTTAGGGAAGTGGCTGTTCTACATCTCAGGTGGGAAACTGAAACTACGCAGCATGTCGACAGCAGAGTGCGTCGATTATAAACCTGAAGCTGAAGGCGCGCTGCTCATCTCTATTTTTACAGCGAGAGTGGACACTAAGCAGGTCTGCTTCAGAACTCTGTGTTTGGGAAAAGTGCTTTATTTGTGATTTAAATAACGGTGCTGATGATTTTATAGACCCCCCCCACAGGTGTATGATTTTACTGCTTTCATGGGAGCTCATCCTCTCTCTATGGGAGCTGAGCTCCCACGTAATTCGAACCCTGCCTGTCAGTGTTTTCCTATTACATCTGATGTTTCTGGATTAATATTCCTGCTGCATTAATGTGCATGCTCAACGCATTCTCATGAATTTTAACTCCTTCATATACTGTTGGGTAGTTTAATCTACAGCAGTGCATCATATTCTATAAATTCATCATATCATCTGTTTGTAGCGTCGCTGTCCTGTGAAACAGCCCTGTTTTCAGATTTGTGACGATGCATTTTCCAGCTGATCCGAGAGACTTTTTAAAGACGTTATTTAGATTAAGAAGGAGGAGAACTTTCTTCTCTTTCTCAACACGTAAAGGAACACTTCATCCTTTAGTTTATCACAAACATTCAACATCAACACATCTGGAGATACGTGGTTTTCACTGGACAGAGAGGGGAGGAAAACTATCATCTGAAAAGTAATTAAAGCTTTAGTGAACTAAAAAGTACAATATATAAAGTATAAAGTCAACAGTATTTAAGTACAGCACTTTCAGGAGCCCGCTCTGGTTCTGTGTACACACTTTCAGTGGTAATTAAAATGAAAGCTGTCAAACATGTCGTCTTGTAGACGTAAAGTAACATTTTGCAGCTGTATACACTCTGGTGGGTCTTTCTTGGAAATATTTCCAGGCATAGAGGAAGTGATGCATTTTATGTTTCCTGCCACAACAGTCATTTGTTTGGTGAAAACAGAAGAGGAGCTGGTAGTTAGTAGGAGTGATGACAAAGGCAGAAACTCCCACTGGGAAAGAAAACAAAAACAAAAAGCATGCTGAAGGATGCACTGAGGTCATGGTAAATAATGTTGTGTCTTCAGCCACTGAACCACATCTGATAGTCTGGCTGATCAGCAGCTGCGTTGGCGACTCTGCCATGTTGAACTTTGCTCTTTCTGCTCTGCTGCTTTACAGTATTTCTGAAACCAACCGGTACAAAGCCTGTAGAGGTTTTTTTTAGTGTAGTAAAAGGTTATCTTTCTTTTATTAAGAACTGACTTGTTTTTAATCTCAACTGATATGATGATAAAAATGATTGATTTTGAACTAATGATGGACACATTAGTTTGTTGTTTGGGGTCTCAGAGACTTATACTTTTCAGAGTTTGGTGTTAACACTATATATATATATATATATATATATATATATATATATTTATATATATATATATATATATATATATATGACACTCCTCCTCCCAAGTCTCAAATATGTCTATTTGGACGTCTGAGACACATAAGTAACATGTCAACACTTTTCTACATATTGGGTTTTAACAAGGTTCGATTTAAAGTTATAAAAGCATTTGAAAGGAAAATATTTTGCAACTACTGTTGTAATTTTTTACAGCAGTGAGGAAGTAAACTTTTTTTTTTTTTTTTTACAGACCACACCTTCAAAACTTCCTCTTTATTTGAAATAATTATAATGACATAGTGTTGGGCAATAATTCAATATGATAATTTATCGTCTATCGATGGAATCATATCGTGATCAAATCCTATATTGAGATAACGTGATATACAATCACATTGTCTACATTGATATTAACAAGGACATACTAACTCAATTTTCTCTCAATTTTTTCTAACAAAAATCTGTTGTGAAACATTTTGAGGGAATATCATTTGAAGACTAGCAGATTTGTTTTAACATCACACTATTTTTGTGCATGCATGTCAACATAGTCAGTATATAATTTCACTTGAAACGGTTTACCATATTATTGATTATCTAAAATCTCATTGTAAAAAATATTTTGTGGAAGCACCAACTGTCAACCCTACAATATCGTCGCAATAATCGGTATCGATGTATTTGGTCAAGAGTATCGTGATATCTGATATTCTCCATATCGCCCAGCCCTATAATGACATATGATATACGGGGTAGCATGTAACCACCACCTGCTGCGTGCGTTTGACGGGGCGGTCGGGGCTTTGTTAATGCTTTGAACAGCCAGAGTACACAATGAAGGCTACACAGTGGAAATGCTGATGCTGCATGTTGCCGGATAGGTCACAGGGACGCAGCTTCTGTTACAATGGGCTGCAACAGATTTGGTTTTACGACTTAAACCCATATAACACGTCATGTTCAAAGCCAGTGCTCGTCCAACCAGAAACTAATTTAGTCATAGAGTGTGTGTGTGTGTGTGTGTGTGTGTGTGTGTGTGTGTGTGTGTGTGTGCGGGAAAAGTGTGTCAGATGTTGTTAGGTGACCATACAGATGTTTTTATGTTTGTTTTTTAATGTTATCTGTTGACTGTTGGAGCAGACGATGCAAGTACATTTTCTGTGTGAACAGATGATAAAGTTTTATCTTATCTTATAAAGTCTAATAAACATGAATAACAGAAGCATAATAAACGCGATAATGGAAAACTGGAAGTCAACAATGTGCTAATATTAGAACTGTAAATGTTCCTGCAGGTAAATCAGACACTAGATCTCATATTAACTTAACATTTAGATATTTATTAATGCATGTATACCAGTTCCACATATTGGGTTATTGTTATTGAGCGTATAGGCTTTTGAATGTTTTTAGTTGGGTAGGTTTTTTCTGATGTTGGTGCATACATTTGCCCTCACAGAGATAAATAAAGTTGTGTTGAATTGCACTTAAAAGGCAACCCAGTGTTGCTATGGAGAACTTGAGTATTATCTCTGTGGGTCAAGCGGAGCCACTTGAGGTAAGGGAGGGTCACGGCAGGTCAGGTTACACACCTCTAGGAACATACGTTTGGTTTTTTATGAATCTAAAGCTAAGAAAATTATTTTCGTTATTAATTCACTGACATTTTTTTTTGTAATGTAATGTCCAAAAAAAGGTGAAGAAATACTTCTGTGACATCTTTCAATTGCCTGTTTTGTCTGACCAACCAGAGATCTTCAGTTTACAAACAGCGAAAAGATTCAAATCCCGTAACATCAATAATTAATAGGCACTGAACAGTTAATTAAATCTCTATGTGAACTTAAAGCTACAAGACCAAGAATTCAATCTATTTTATCAAATAGCCTAAACATAAAAACACCGCGCATACTGGATCAGATGGCGGAATCATCGATACGTTGTTGATTTAAAATCACCGGAAGGTAAAGTAGAAACACCGACGCCTCCAAATCTCTATGAAAGGACTAAATATAAAGCAGATAAAACGCATGAATGTCTCACCTGAGAGCCGCGGATGAGGCAGCAGCGGGGTATGTCAGCACTGAAGCGGCCGTGGAGCCTGCAGAGGAGCGCCTGCTTGTTTTTACCGACAGACTGGAGGACGTGAAGCGAAGATGGATCGATATGTCTCCCTCAGTCAGCTGAAGCTCCTGTCGCCGCTCCTGCTCAGCAACAAGTGGGACCTTTTCGGCTGCTCTCGCCCCCTGACTCATCGATCAGCTGTGTTCGACACCGAACAGCCAGGCCTCCGATTGGCCGCTGCGAGCCGCCAAGCACCGCCCACCTGCGCGGCTCCGTCATATTCTGGAAACGCTCTTTTTTTTTTTATCACACACACACACACACACACACACACACACACACACACACACACACACACACACACACACACACACACACACACACACACACACACACACACACACACACACACACACACACACACACACACACACACACACACACACACACAAAAGGTAAAGTGTGGTCAGGTCCAACTTTAAAAATTGTGATCTAAAATTATCCATTTAAATAGATAAATAACTTCCTGGAAACCATTGCAACATTTACTAACGTTCTGCACAGTACAATTTTAAGGAAGGCCTACTTCTACTTCCACTTTCTACATTATACTTCTACTACACCACATCTCAGAGGCAACTATTCTACTTGTTTACCCCATATTTATTTTAAAGCTTAAGTTACTTTAAGATTCAGATGAACACATTTAAACTTATAAATAATAATTTATTATTATTAATTATTATTATTATTATTATTATTATTATTATAGGTGAAACTACCCAGCAATAAAGTAATTCAAATAAGCTCCACCTTTACCAGCTGCAACATTGAAGTGATGAACATGCATCAATAATTATAATCCTATAATATAGGATTTTGAAATGGTCCATTCTGCATGATGAGTACTTTTACTTTTTGTACTTTTAGTAGTAATAATTTTACTTTAATATGATTTTGAATACAGAACTTTAACTTGTAACATTTTGTTTTTACAGTGTGGTATTGCTACTTTTACTCAAGTAAAAGATCTGAATACTTTTCCACCGCTGGCTATGTAGCAAACAAAAAGTACATATGAGGCTGATACATTTAACTCCATACTGGCCACTAAAAGAAATGAAGAACCACCAGCATTTTTTCTTTACTTTCTATCCTTTTGAGGTCCATAACACAACACCGATAGACCACAAACACAGCTGTCCCGTGGTGTGTGCTTGTTGTCATTGTTTGGAGGGTCCCGCCCTTCAGACTGACAGTTTACAGTAAAAGCTGCAGATCTGTTGCTCACCACTGACTCGACGGAAGTGCTAAAAATACAAACGCGCTGAGTGCTTCAGTGATACAGCAGAGAAAAGAGTTTCTTCAGGGTTTCCCCTAATGGTTAAAATACAGCAGCTCACCGGCAGCATGTGGCAACTTTATCAGAGCTGGAATTAGTCAATGACTATTGATTTATGCCTCAACATCTGACACTGTGGAGCTAAATCCATCAAAACATAAATATTGGTGGATGCAACTAATGATTATTTTCTTAGTCGATTAATCTATCCATTAGTTTTCTCAATTAATCGATTAGTTGTTTGGTCTATAAAATGTCAGAACATGGTTGTTTTGTCCACAACTCAAAGACATTCACTTTACTGTCACAGAGGAGAGAAGAAACTAGAAAATATTTACATTTAACAAGCTGCAATCAGAGAATTATGACCTTTTCACAAAAAATGACTCAAACCGATTAAGTATCAAAATCGTTGGCGATTCATTTAATAGTTGACTTATCAAATGCAGCTCTAGTTTTTTTTTTTTTTTTGCATTTCTAGTCCTGTTGCTGTTGTTAATAACAGTGGATACAAAACAACACCAGGCACCACAATTGACTCTGATCTGAACATTTCAATATCATAGTGCATGCAACACAAATCATTATCATTCTAAGTCAGTCAGGCTTATTTTTTTAAACACATGAATTCATGTTGCTAAACATCTTCTTGCTTAAAAACTGAGTTTAAGTCCTCGCAAAGAGCATTGCAGGACTTTCTGAACACAGTATTCAGTACAGGATGCTGATGATGACGGTGCTAAATGCAGTGACAAGTTCGTCCTATGCAGCCACAGAGTGACACTGAACACCTATATTTCTAAAGGAAGAGGTGGGTTGGTAGATGTAAATGAAATTTAACAAAAACATCTCGTGTACCATTTGGCTTGGTGTTAAAAGAATACTAGGCAGCAACAATATTTGTCAATATGTTGTTTTAGATCAGATTTGTGATCTGAAACATCATTTATTTATTTAGTGGTTTCCTTCACAATCTAAGAGGAAAAGGCTGCTTTGCATTTTGCACGGGCATCCAGCAATCAAACAGAGAGAAACACATCAGAGAGTCAGCTACAACATGCTAAATGTCATGCTAGATGGTTTCATGTTGACATGCAACAGATGTTAACTGTCTGCAAATCAGCATTAGCATTCAATTCTGAGCATGAGTGCAGCTCAGACTGTGACGAGATGTCCCAAAAGGCCACCGTACGGAGAATAAACCCTCTTGATTTACAGCATAACCTTTCCTCTGGGTCGTATTCCTGCCACCGCTAGGGAAGCTAATCTATGAAACGCTCCTGTGGGTCGTATTAGAGGGCAGGAATAAACAACCTACTGTACATTGTCATATGGTTTGGAGGACTTGTTATTCCTCTGGCATCAGCCTCAGGTTTAACACCTTTTAAACCATCCTACAATGTTTTTTTTTAGCGTGTGATGAGCGGCAATGAACTTCTATTTTTGGACATTTTTCTCATTAGAGTCTCTTTTTCTGCATTCGCCTGTTAATGTGTGACCACACTATTTACTTCTTCAAGAACAAAAACATTGTCGCTACACCTCTTCTGTCTGCTGGCCTCTTTTGGAGAGCAACATTATTTCAAAACACACAAGTAGAACAGAAAACAGACACCATGATTGACTTTTACAAAATCTGTATTTGCAAAAACAAAAAAAATTTGCAAAAGTGAAGTATCTTTTTTTCTTTTTTTTTTTTTAACAATACCAGTGAAATTTACAAAAATAAGATGGTGCGGGAACGGTTGTTGGGACCCAATGTTTGACAAAACATGTCAACATTGCAACAAAATCAATTTTTAGAGGAAAAGAAGCCAGTCAATGACAATTATGAAGTCCGTTTTATAGCGCAGGCAGGTTGATCAGTGGTGGTCAATGAGCCTCCATAACCACAAGATCTCAGTGAAAACCAGATACAAGTCCTGCAGGACTCCTCATTCCAGACAATACCCAAAAATGTCTGTCAAGATGCCACAAAGCAAGGCACTAAACCCTGAACAGCAGCACTGGAGCTGCTCATTAGCGAATAATAATTAGTCTCAGCAGAAACGTTAATAAGAACAGTCAACTTTTTAACGCATTGGCCAAAAAGATCCAAACAAACCAGACTTTTCTTCAGATATGTGAGATGAGAAGCGTCATGGAAGTCTGCATTCTCCATCTCTCACACTCGTAGTGTCGATTCAGAACCATAATAATCCGTCAAGTAGTGATTGGAAGATGATGTTAAGGCAAGAACTCATGAACGTACACACAGACACACACAAATCCGGTCCATAAAAATATAGTTGCAGTCCACCAGATAATCAATCAGTCCACTAGTTAACAGATTTGGGATTTTCACATTGATAATCAAGTCTGTAATACCACAGAGAGTGTTTGTTCACACCTGGACTAAGGCAGGTAGGACAAAGGTCAACACACTGAAAGGAACTTATATACAACAAGAGTATTAGGGCCACAATAAGGAAACTAAATCTGAGAATAAAGTCGAAATACTTCAAGACAAAAGTTGCAACATTTGGAGAATAAAGTTTAAAAAATGGACGAGAAAATTAATATTTTGAGAAAAAACTGAAAGTTGTCTCAGCTTTATGTGTCAAATGAGTGATTTTGATAACCTGAAGTTATAAAGTTTTAGGGTGAATGTTATATGAATCAAATAACTGGATTTGTTTGGAAGCAGCAGCTGGGTCCAAACACACGCAAACATAATCTTATCCAAGCAAAATGAAATTTTGGTCTTGCAGCAACCTACCTTATTCTGTTTATAACATTTTTCTTTTAAGAAAGTAAATACTTCATTCTCAAATAAATAAAAAAAAAAAAAAAAAAAAAAAAAGGTATAATGTGTAGGATTTTCCTAAAAAAAAAACCAATATATTGACTAATACAAAAGTAATCCCTCTCTACATCACTTAGAAGTGTGTAGTGGTGTCTGTATCTGCAGACACCCTGTCCTCTGCCTGTATTGTCTCTTTTCTTCTTATTTTTCTGAGTGCAGGACGTTAATGGGCATCAGCAAAGAGCCTTTGGCCCCACATGGCTGTGTAAGCCCCAGCCAATAACAGCGTGCAGGTTGTGCAGCCTCTTCTCATTCCCAACCGCTTTGCTTCTCAGCATCTCATATCGACCCACAAGTTTAACTGTCAACAATAGAAACAGCTCAGCATTCACTCATAATCCAAAAATATGGAACCTTCCTGCGGAGGTGTGTGTGTGTGTGTTTAATTGTGCTTTAGAACCAAGCGACAACCTCCCGTGCTGAACAATGGGGCCAATGCAAAAGTGCCAAAAACTGCAGTTCATCGAGTGGCCACTTAAGGCTGGCTCCAAAAGGGAGTTTATCCCCTTAGACACCCATGTTAAAATTCCCAACTTAACAGCAGAACTAAACATGTTTACAGCCTGGTACGAAAAAAAAAAAAAAAAAGCTAAATTCATGGTTAGGGGGTTACTTTTATTTATATTTTTTATATATATATATATATATATATATATATATATATATATATATATATATATATATATATATGACTGAGACAAGGTCTTCCGCCGTGAATCAACCAGAAAATAATGTTTTATTCCTCTGATTTACTGACTTGTTCGGTGCTCCCTCTCTTCATTCACTCTCTAGCACACTCGATCACTGGTGCACTCGCTCTCCGGCTCTGAACTGGGGAGGAGGGGCCAACTTTAAATGCTATGTTTACAAACAGTAAGCGATACTCACTAGATATTATACTTTTAAGATTACTATTACATTTTTACAAAGCAGTGACCCAAATACTGTCAAACATATACATCACAATATCAGCGGGTCATTTGGACCATGTCACCGGCCGCCTTAGGGCCTCTCAAAAACTACACCAGGTAACAAACCAGATGCAATTTACCAACATTGAGCAGGAGGCAGGTTTTTGCCTTCATTATAATGTCTATTTGTACTCAATCCACAACGTTTATAATTACTCTAAACATAGTAAGTGATGAATCAATGCGCCGACTGATTATTGTAATTTGAGATTCTGACAGTAAAGAAAAACTGAAAAATTCAAAGTGTCTTAAAATATCACAGCCCAAACTGAATTAGCTCGACTACACCTGATTGTCATTCAGCTCTGCCGCCATGTCTCTGATGATTATAAACATGAAACATCACAACATGTTTCGTAATCTGTGAGTCATTATCAGTCTACCCCTCAGCTGACAATGTCCTCTCTGGTAAGCAGCCGAGGAGACAAAGTACAAAAACGCCTACCAGATATTTCTTCTGAGTGAATGTTTCTGAAGAAAACAAAGTGGCAAGTTTATGGTGAACCAAGTTCAGCCTGCAGTGTCTCAAACCTGCTCCAGCCCGGGCACATGGACATTAGGAAGTGGAAACTACATTTCCTCTGCTGGTTCTAAAACAGCAGGAGGGCATTAAGACGAGTCCAGAACACGACTACAGCTTGAAGTTAAAGACAACGATGCCTGGAAGGAAGCATTTTCACTGAAGGGGACTGCTGCTTTTAAGCACTCTTCTGAGAGTGTAGCTACACAACATGAATAGACAGTAATAGTGACTTTAGTTCACTGGTCACATAATTATCTTTAAACTGTAGCTAGCTGTTATTTGCAGGAATTATTAACAATGTTAGAAAACAAACTCTATAACTCTTCGTATAAGGCCTCACAGTTGTTGGGTTCGCACATGAAGAACCAGCAAAATGTTCACTGAATCAGCAGGAGTACAGTGCAGTATAATATACAGCTGCAGTATAGTATGTATATATGCATGTAGAAAAGTTCATGACAAACAGCGAGTGTGCTACGGCACCCAACCCTCCCTTTTGTTTATATGTATGTTTTTTTGTGTGTGGGGGGTGGGGGGGGAGAGAGAGGAGTGACAGAAGACTGCATCTAAAAGTTTGTGTTCATTTTCAAGGAGCACCAGATCAGCGGGAAGTATTCAAGAAAACACGTCGTAAAAAACTTGACTGATGAGATGGAGCTGAACTGGAAGACATAGAAGGAATGGAAACAGCAGCCTTGGCCGAAAGAGGGGAATGTGTCTGCAGGCTGCGTGTATGTGCATCTGTGTCGCATTACCTTGAGAGGGATGAATTATAACAGAGCCTTATCTCGAATGTCATCTTCTGTATAAATGACTGTTCATTGCTACAAGGTACAGTGTGAAACTACAGTTGTCTGCTGATAAAGACGCCTACTTCAGGGCCAAAGTGAGTGTATAATAACCACACCTGAACTGTAATTAATTCTCTATGGTTTCATTCAGTCTGCTGAGGCGGCCTTCGGGTATTTGAAAGTGAATTTAATTTGCAGTGGCTGATCTGAATGTCCTAATGTGAAAAAAAAAAACAAGTTACACTAGTTATTAAGTCCAGCATGAAAGCTGTTTTCAGCCCATTTAGAGAACTCGTGTCTGACAACCAACAGAATGCTGCTATTGTTAAACATCGTGATGAAATTAACTAAGGCCTGATGCCAAATCTTAAGAGTATGTTTGTAGGGAAAACTGTTCCCTCTCAGTGCTGCCCAGAACATAATAACACATGTCTGATAATTACTTTAGCTCTTGCGTGTGTGTGCATTATCAGCAGCTGTTACTCACTAGCTTACGGAGTGGATTTTCATGAAAGTGTTTCCTGCCTTCAAAGGACTTCTGTTATCTTTCTGTCATCTGCTCAATGGTCCACTTTCCCAGAGCACACATATACACCGACAAAAATGCAAACACTCAAATAATAGCATTACTTCAGAAACACATTAAGAGCTTGAAGAGCTCTATTAATGGGAGCTATAAATCTAAACAAAGGTGCTTTCCTTGCCGATCTGTAACACTCCTCTCTGTGCGTGTCGGGCCGAGTAGTGTTTTCCTTTGTTTATGAATAAACCACACACACTATGCGGAGCAGTCAAGAGCCACCTGCCCGCTGCATTAACTAGGAAATCAAACATGAAACGATTCAATAGTAGAACACGATGAGCACTCGTCCACTCAGCAGCAGGATGTTTACTGAAAACGGCAGCCGTCGTGCGTTTGTTGAAGGAAAGCGATGACGATGAAGAAGCTGACGTGCGACACGGAATAAAAACAACCCGCTAATTGCCTAAAAAGCAGCTCATGTTCATTTTCTACCAAAGAACAACCATTCGTTTGTGAAGAGAGTTAGTTAAATAAAGTAAAAAAAAAAAAAAAAAAAAAAAAAGAGGATGTGGAAAAGTCTACTCTTCTAAAAACACTATGGTAAAATGAAAAAAAGAAAAATATGCTAAAACATGGGTATGATTTTTATGTTTCGGCAAGATTTTATACCCATTTAGTTTAAACAAGATGTATTGTTGTCTTTTCATGTTTCTGCAAAACCTTTCCTGCTCATCAGATCGACATCTTGACCACTAAAGTTTATGGTCAACAAGTCCGATCTGGTCTAGTTTAGAACAAAACCAAAGTAATATGTCTAGTGTCTATGACCTGCGTGCTGGAATCAACCGGGAGTGCAGCTTCTATCTCTCGTCGACAGTGCTTCAAAAATCATCACATCTTTCTCTAAAATAAACCAGAAAACACATGATCATAATAATTATAATAAAACAATCACAAAATAGAGATAGCAAAACATCAAACTGATATATATCTCTCTATGTTCATTGTACTTACACAGGAAAATAAGAAGGAAATAAGACAAAATTAATTTGTTAAAAAGACCACAACTCCAGTGTTTACCTTTTGATTTAGTGTATGTGTATGTTTGCTTGTTTACAACAGGAAGCTAGTATTTATATGGCTACAAAATAAAGTCTGTCCGACTCATTTCTGAGTCAAAAGACTTCCTCCCTCAGTAGTAAGTTCTGGCTGTGATGAGGATAGCATCCAAGTCTTGGATCTGTCCGCGGGACAAGTCATTGTAGTGAGAAAATTCGGCTTCCAAACCGCCAAAGAGTGGGATTAAAATGTCGCTCCGCCACTCTCAGCCAATGGGCTCACGGCTCCTTCAAAAGCATCCATTTGGTGTGCAAAACCCCACCTTCACACTTAAAATCCAGTCGAGGTCCAAATGGAAATATAAAAACAGCAACAATCTTTCCAGGTATTCAATTAAAATAAAATGTTCGTATGAAACTGGCTAAAATCACTCGACAGGGCAAGATGTGTTCTCTTCTCTCACATGCCATGAAACACTGTCAATAACAGTGTTTATGTTTTTACACACACACACACACACACACACACACACACACACACACACACACACACACACACACACACACACACACACACACACACACACACACACACACACACACACACACATTTATTGCCTCTTATTAAGGGAGAACACTCCCCAGAGTTCAGTGATTCACATAAGAAAAAAAGAATACTCCTGCACACCCGCTTCGCACTTTGCAGCTCACAGCTCTTTCTGAGAGTTTTGCCCGAAGCGCACAGCTCTCATCTATGACCTCTGACCTCTTTGGGCCGCCTCTCTGTGTGCAGGAGTATTCTATTCCATCTGAACCTGCACACGCTACCCTCCACAGTCTGGAGATCTTAGTGTTACATGTCTCATCTCATCCTGTTCTGCCTCATCAGTGGGACGATGCAGGACGGCGGACCAGCCTTCGTCAGGAAGGGGTGTTTGAGAAGCTCGCTGGCCAAGGCCCTCTGAGCCGGGTCCCGCACCAACATCCTGTCCAGGAAGCCCTTGAGCAGAGGGGAGACCTGGGAGAGGGTGAGAAGTGAGAAAGCATCCAGTCAGTCAGGTGTTAATGATACCACCATGTAGGCTTGTAAAGGAGCAATCAGTCACGTTTGTATTGCTCTTTGGCACAAAATGGGGAAATGACAACGTTGTGAATCAATCAAACCACATGTACACAATCAACCAGATGGTTGGGTTTCACCAACCGGGCGATTGTGGATAACAGTTTTAACAAGAGCTCCACATGAGTGAGATTGCTGTAAAACCGGAGTTTCCGTAAAATTCTTTAATCAGTGATCAGATTTCTCAACTACAGTGAAATATGACGGTGCAGACTATAAATAACTTTCTTTTCTAGTCAGAGAATTTGGACTAAAGTAGAAAGGAACACAGACTTTGTGTGCATGCGTTTTATAATATAAATGTTAGTATCAGTTCTAGTCTGGCTTTAGATTGAATCATTTTGAGTAATGATGTCTGTGCACATGATATAAACCACATTTCTCCACCACATTTCTTGCTGTGTTGACCATTTTCTTCTTAATCTGTGTTACACCAAGACATGGAATCAGACATTTTGTTTCTATTTAAGAAGTAAGGCAATTGTTGAAAGCTATAAATAAATTCAAGTCTAAACTAACACTACTGATAATCATTTTGGTTGGAGAGCAAACACCAGTGACTGGTGTTATTCCTATCGGGAGCTGTGGTGTCACCGTGACTTGGATGGATCGTGGCGTGCTGGCGCCATTCAACCGGGTGACTCTTTTTCTGTGTGCCGATCTGGCGGCCATATTCTGCTTTATGATGAATCATGCACAAGCTGAAGGAGCTGATGGTGTTAGATTTCACTGGAACTGTACCTCACAATTGCATGTGACAAATAAAATTGACTGATTGGTCTTAATGCCACACATTTCCCCTTGACCACTGCTTTATTTAGCTATCTTGGTGCCTTTGTGAATTAAATCAGTAATAAGTTATCAGTAGTCAAGATGGTGGCAGTAGTGCTGAGATCTGTGCCAGGGTGGAGATAACCTCTGTCACTGTTACTCAAAGAAACCTATAAAGAAGAAATTAATAAAAAGTCATAGATTACTCAACACTCCTTTAATGTAGTGCGTCACTTCTCAACACCAGGCACCTAAAGTGCAATTTGTCTTTTCTCTTCCTCTTGTAGAAGCAAGGGATTCATGTTGTAATAGACAACAATTGTGATTTTATATGAATTAGATTTTGTTGTTTTAGGTAAGATTGGATTAGTCGATTAGTTGTCAACTATAAAATTAATCTACAACTATTTTGATAATCGATTAATCGCTTTGAGTGATTTTTTTATGAAGAAAAAAAAAAAAAAAGATTCCAGCTACTTAAATGTGAATAGTTTCTAGTGTCTTCTCTCCTCTGTGACAGTTCGCTGAATATCTTTGAGTTTTGGACAAAACAAGACGTTGTAGGACGTCATCTTGGGCTTTGGGAAACACTGATCAACTATTAAAAAAACTATTTTCTAACATTTTATAGACCAAACAACTGAATGAAATGATGAAAATAATGGTTAGTATTCCTAAAAGATAACTGACATCTGCTAATGGTGCTTCACACAAACTGCTCGGTAAAACTCAAGTTTTTTTTCTTTGTACCTTGTGCAGGTTCTTCAGTTTGGGAGGCAGGTTGTCTCGGATCATTTTCATGGCTTTGAGCGGCGGCTCGTTGAAGTACGGCGGCTCCCCGTCCACCATCTCTATTACCATGATACCCAGAGACCAGATGTCCACCTGGACACAGAGACAGTCAACAACAAGAAGGGATGTGCTTGTTTAGATGTCCAAATAACAAAATCCTGAGGGAAGTGTGAGTGTTACCTCTGGTCCATAAGGCAGTCTGGATATGAGCTCTGGTGCCATCCAGTATGGTGTTCCCACCAGAGACTTCCTTCTTTGCACTTCCTTAGACACCTGGGCACAGAAACCAAAGTCCGACAGCTTCACCTAGAGACAGAAAGAGATAGATGAAAAAAGCTGTAAGATTATTTTTCACAGAAAGTACAAAACATAGTGACAAAGAATTTTTAACATTACGTTCATGTTTGCAAGGATTGAGAAATGCAATAACTCTCTGCATCTACTTTATTTGTGAAGCAGCCAGAAGCTGTTCTGATGATGTTACACCGCTAAAAAACAAGTCATGTACATTTTATAAAGCCTAATATTACAAATTATAGATTTGTGTCAAGGGGCTTTACAATCGGTACAGCATACAGCACCCTTTGCCCTTAGACCCTCAATTCAGATTTAACAAAAAAAGTCCTTTAAAAAAACTCTTTTACAGGGAAAAATGTTAGAAACCTCAGGAAGAGCCACAAGGTAGGGATCCCTCTCGCAGGACATACAAACAGGAAATAGATGTCATGTGTACAGAATAACCAACATAGTAAAATTGCAGTATAGACAGTTGTCAAAAAGATAAGACTGTAAACGTTATATGAAGAATAGGATGCTAAATGGTCCAAAGTGTGGAGTAATGTGCAGTGCAGGTGGTTTGACACAAGTTTATTCATAATGTACTATCATAAATTCTTTCAGTATAGTACATTTCACATTTGATTATAGACAGATGAAGGAAAGTAAATAAAAAACATTTTAAAAAAGCAGCAGCCAAAAAATTTATATTCAAATTGGGGATCTGAGGCACAGTTTATACTTCAATAGTCGAGTAATCCAGTCCATGAAATTTGTGATTCACGACAGTCCTCCTCGCTATCATCCACCCGTCTTTTTGAGAAAGTTTGTGCATGACTGGGTATCTAGACAGAGAAGCAGCCTTTCACGTTGCCCACAGGGCCGACTGCCAGCCTCAGATAGCTCGGAGAGAGAAATGAAACCAACTTGCTATGAGAACCGGTGCACACATGCGTATAAACAATTATATAGTCATGTAACATGATGGCAGCCACTGGACCATGCTGCATAGACAACAGCAAAAGCTTTACCCAGCACACAGGTGCATTCAGATACAACAAACACACCCTGCTGACAAGAAACACTTCAGGCTTGGTCGAGTGTGCTTCCCCTGCCAGGCCAAACCGAAAGCAGCAAATCAAACCCAACCCAGCGCTAAAACACCAGCAGGAAGCTTTCTGTGTGAACGTGTGACCACTCAGAGGTCTTCATCTCTGATCAAATTAAAATGAATGCACATCCAGAAGTTGTATGAACACATAAGGACATAAAGAAACACTGTGAGCTGCAGTGTAAAGTGTTAAGGAATTTTAACTCTTTGCTGCACACAGATAATTCCTTTTATTCAATATGTAATCATTGACACATATCACTCTTACATGCTGTGAGATTAGCATCTTTAAAGCTTGTGCATATTTGACTTTATCATTAGACGGATGCTGTGTCTGCAATAGGGGTGTTGAAATTAATCATTGCATTGACGCATCGTGCGTCATGCGGTGGTGGACGATTCCGCATCGATGCAGTGACAGACAATAATCGATTATTGCCTAATGGTGTTGCTTGTTGATTTACCAGTTGCTGCTTTTTTTTTTTTTTGCCTTTTGTCTGTTGTGTTCAAACTCTGCTATATTCAGGAAGTGTCATTTTTAGAGCAGATACAATAAAAAGGGGAGTTTTTATATATCTGACTGCTTGAATTTGTTGATGAAAACCATGTGTAGCAATATATAATAATATTGAGGAGGTGACGCATTGTGATGCATTGGGATTCACACCCCTAGTCTGCATCTGAAAACACTTAATTTGATTGGAAAAGTCAACGAGTTGATACACCTTTGATGCAAAACAAAAATAAAACAAACCTTCCCACATCATCCAGACTGATAAAGATCATTATATCTACCAAAATAGTCAGATTTAATCATTTCTGTCCATGCAGCTTCACTGAAATCACTTTATCGTAGAGCAGAATGACACTGACTGTCATCTGAGAAACTCATTAGCAGAAGTATGAGCGATATGAATCAGATGCAGGTGCTTTTTTTTCTGCTTCACAGAGCAGACCATGCAGAAGAAGCACTTCAGCGTCAATGGCTGGCCATGCATACCACCTTCAGACCACAGCTTATAAAGACATACCACAAACACTCGTCAGCTGTCATCAGAGACACTGTGGCTGATGTGTTAGCTCATCTTAGCATCACATGTGTGACTTTGCACATACAGGATATGTTGCAAGGTTTTTTCCTGGGTTGTTAGAGCGCTTAGGTGCAAATGACTTCATACGTTCATATGCAGTTCTATTTGCATTAAAGCGGGGGGGGGGGGGGCACTCATCCATTATACGACTTAGGCACACTGCCTAAGCCAATGGCTGAGGGTTTGGGCAAGAGACGCAGCAAAAAAAAAAAAAAAAAAAATGCAGTAGTAGTTAATATTAAAATAAAGAAATTAAACAAGGGATGTGGTTTGTAAGCAGAAAATGACTCAGTTTGATCCTCTGAACACCCACACAGGTGTTTTCAGTAATTATGGCTAATTAGACCTCTGCTCATGTTGAATGTGGGCCAGAGCTTAGATGGGGATGATAAAGCGGTCATTTGTCCTGCAACAACACTAACAGGAGGCGCAGGAAGATGTCACTCTTGCCCCGTTTACACGAAGGGAAGACGCAGATATTTTCCTGCGGTTTGGCCTCTCATTTACACGAAAACCCCGTTTTTACCACAGAAAATGATTATTTCTAAAAACTCCGGCCAAAGTGGAGATTTTGGAAAACTTCGTTTGCACGTTTGCATGTAAACTGAGACAAACGGAGGTTTAAGCAGCCGAGGAAGTGAGGAAGAGAAGAGAGAGGAAGTGATTCATTGCTGTTGTTGCTATTTTCTGGATTCTGATTGGCTAACGTGTGCTTGAGCTTCTCGTGACACTGCCACCTACAGGTTTGGCGTGCTCTTGACGGCATATATACACCGGTACATGTAAACGAACACTTTTCTGAAAACTGACAGCTCTGCACGATGTTTGAAATGTCCGTTTATGAAAATAGCCGGCCACGTGTAAATGTAGCATCTATCAGTCTATAAACACCCACACAGTCCTGGGTAGAGGTCTAATCCGCCGCATTAACTGAAAACACCTGTGTGGGTGTTCAGGGCCTTTAAATCTACCAAATCGTTTACAAAATATGTGATCTTTATAATATGATCAATGTGCACTAAGTCACAAGCTACACCAAAGCACTCACAACATTTAGCAGAAGGCTTGCCTCAACTTATCAGCCACTTATGTGGGTGTTGACTGTGACTCAAGCCAAGTTCCCTTTTTCCCTGGTCTCGCTGTGCAACCATGTTGGTTTCATTTACTGTAGAAAGGAGAAGCGTGTTTATCAACACAGGTAGGAAGTGATTTGGCATGGGTAGTAGTAGTTGATAGAGAGGCATTAAGTTGACCATACTTGTACTTTTATTCTTGTGACACTGCGTGAAGTTCTGCCAGTGGCTGCAGTGCTGTGCTGAGTTTGTGCATCCGGTGAAACAAATGCATACCATAAGCCTTTCTCACAACATACATGTCATGAAAGGAAATAGCTGGTGTAGCTAATAACATTAATGAGCACTGCATAATAATGATGGCCTACTGGATCATTTAAATGGGACAGATCCACAACTAATGTTATTAGTGACACCTGTGCTTGTCCTTCCATGACTCAAGATGTCTGCCAAGAGAAAATGCGTTTATGCTGGTAAAGTGCTGCCTCAGCCTCAGTGCTGTGGTTTGACATTCAAAAGATGTGTGCTGCTACTAATTTGAAAAGTGAACTACAGTATTCACTTTATTTCTGTGAAACCACATACTGAACACCTGTCTCTTCTGACATTTTAAAATGGAATGCTTTTTAACAGCTTTAAGGTTTAGTTTTTTTTTTAAATTGCCCTTCCTGCCTAAATAGCACTAAGATGTTATTTTTTCTGGTGTTGTGTTGAAAAAAAGCAATGTGTGGATTGTGGTACATACGCGGCCATCGTGAGTGAGGAGGATGGAGTCACTCTTGATGTCTCTGTGGATCACACCCTGTGTGTGGAGGACAGACAACGCCTTCAGGACAGACAGACACACCGTGGCGATCTGTTCCTCATTCATCCTGCAGAGGGAAGAAGACACCAGAGAGGTTTAGACTTTTCACCACCTGTTTTTGCGGTTGTATTAGTACTGCTTTTTTTCTGGTTAAATCTTTGTGTCTATGTTTCATACAGATAGTCATACAAAAATGTTGCAAGAATCTGAAAAACTGCCATATAAATTAATAAAAAAAGACAAGTGAAATGACACAGGCCATGGTGGTATATCTCTCTGTGCACATTAGGTAACACTGCCCCCTTGTGGAAAAAAAAGGAGTTTTGGTGGGTGAGGGTTTAATAATGGAAATTTAAATAAAAGTCAGTAATAACAAAAAGGACTCTAGACATTAAAACACTTAAATCACATGGAAATATATTGATTTCATGGAATAAGAAGTCATATACTAGAGCTGCAACTAACGATTATTTTTCACTGTCCATTAATCTAGTCGTTTTTGTTCTTAATTAATCAATTAGTTGTTTGGTCTAAAAATGTCAGAACATGGGGAAAATGTGGATCAGTTTCCCAAAGCCCAAGAGGACATCCTCAAATGTCTTGTTTTTTCCACAACTCAAAGATGTTCAGTTTACTGCCACAGAGAAGTAAAGGGACTAGAAAATATTCACATTTAAGAAGCTGGAATCAGAGGATTTTTTTCCACACAGAAAGTTGATCAGGAATTAATAAAGAATCAGGTAAATAAGCAGAATCGATAATGGTATCTATACACTCTTATCAATTTCCATCCCTATTGACTAAGCTTTTCTCACACCTGGTGTGTGTCACAATGTCAGTGAGAGCTCCTCCCTCCAGGAACTCCATGACGACCCAGAGCTCGTCTCCCACCAAGTAGCTGTTGTACATCTCCACCACGTTCTCATGGTGATAGTCCCGCATGATCACAACCTGCAGTTATCACGGAAACAGAAGGACACAGACGGTATAATTACTTGACTCACTGGACTCAAAAGAACTGCAGGTAAAAGAGACGATCATGTGTCTGCAAAGTCAATGCTGCAATCCATCAACAACCGTTAACGCAGTTGGACACACGGTCCCGCCTCATTACTCATAAACGGATTCTAATTTCTGAAATGTAAAGTGACAAATGGCAACTAATGGGAGTGTGAAATGAAGCTGGGTGCTTTACCACCTACATAAAAGTCAAACCTTTCATTTATACCGACAGCAGTTTGGACTCGTTCTATGAGAGGTGTTTAATACGATGAGTGTGATACCTTGTTTTGCTGCTCTGCTGTCTTTATATGTGAAATCTATATTTGCTAAATTTGCTAGTGTCAGGAAAGTGTGAATGTACTTTTTAGACTTGTGAATGTTACAATTTAATATGTATACACATGAGAAAGACAGCAATTGTTCTCTTCTGGTTTAAAAGGCACTAAGTCAGAAAAATAGATCATCTGGTTAGACAATTTATCACAGTATATACTCAGTGTCCACTTTATTAGGTTCACCTCAACATTATAATGCAATCCAACAGCTCTGCCATTAAGCCTAATTTTATGATGCCTATAATGTGTTTTTTTTTTTTTTTACATGTTTAAGCATGTTTGGTGTTGTACTGGAGTGCATTATATTAAGGTGTTTCTAATATTCCAGTACAACACCTCCTTCAACTATGACCTAAATAATAATTTACACATTTTTCTGATGTTCAATAACTCCTTAAAAGGTCAAATTTATGGCAGAGTCGTTTGATTTGATTGCATTATGGTACCTGTCCACCATAAAGCGTCATTTCCCCGCTTCCCATTCATTGTCTATGTGAGCAACCATGCAATGCATTCTGGTAGCATCGCAGGAACTTCAGAGAAGCGGGGCGTTGAGTTGCCCGCTCCTTATTTACATAAAGTTGAATCCAGTCTACTTTGTGCAAATCAGGAGTAGGCAGCTCAACGCACAGCCTCTCAAAAACAGGTACAGGTGTATGAAAGTATTTTCTCCTTTAGAAATTTCCGTTCTGTGATGGAATTTCTGTTTGTGTTTTGGCCTGTGTGTTGTTATCAACTGCGCAGTTTGACAGCCAGGCCGGGTTGCCAGATATAACGTTGCGTGTAAATATGTAAACCCAGCATGCTACAGCTGTAACGTTAGTACAGCCATTAAAGCAGCAAACAAACGAACAGGATCAATGGAGATAGATTCTAACCGACCTAAAAAAAAAAAAGAAACGGCATGTTTCTAACAGTTGTGTGACCAGAAACGTAACAAACCCGTCTGGGTAAATATTGGAGATGTATTTGAAAGATGAAGACAGCTTAGAGCCCTAAAGGACGCAGAGTTGGCTAATTTCCTCCTGAACAGGTAAGCATTCGCTTCAGGCTAATTTATCACAGCTACAAGGGACGGCCATTTTATTTCATTTCAACATTTGTGTACTCATACTGAATTATATAGCTAGAGTACCCGAGTTGGTTACCTGCAAAAACAATTGAGACACAGCCAGTAAAGTGATCCCGACTGGTCCTGGCTAACGGCGCCATGCTAACCCTGCTAACTGCTAACGTTACCAGAGGACCAGGCAAGCGGGCCGTGGTTGTTTACAACGTGTAGCCTGTTCAGCGGCCAAAGCTGACAACGGTGAGTTATTTTAAATCAAGAGAGGGAAAAAGTGTGTGTCAGTTGGGTACAGACCTCCGCGTAAGCACGGTCTTTTATGACTGTTAATATAGCCAGCATCTAACGTTAGCTACTCCGCTGTGGAGTAATGTCTGGCTATGTGAGACAAGCGTCTAGCAACATTGTTGTGGATGCTGCAGTCTCAGCCTGGCAACCTCCGTGAACTTTGAGTCTGGGGAGGAGGGGGCGGGGGAGACAACTCTCTCCAGTATTTTGAATTTGTACTGCAGTAACTATTTTAAACACTAGCTGTCAGTATTACATATTGCACCTTTAAATACATTTAACCAGGAAAATGTCCCATTGGGTTGAAACAAAATGTTTTTACAGATGGTTTACAGATGTTCTAGCAGACAGAAAACAGAACTTTAAGACTTCCAATTACATAAAAACATTACATTTTAATAATGAATTACACTTTTGAGATGTCAGGGGTATACATTCAGGGTGTCTTATTATTAGTAATTTATCACAAGGCATACAGGGAAAAAAATACCTCGTTGAAGAGGAGTTCTCTGCGCTGTTGTTTCCTCAGGTCCATCTTCTTCACAGCGACCAGTTTCCCGGTGGTCTTCACTGTGGCGATACATACGATCCCTGTGGACCCCTCCCCTATCTTAATGTAGTGGTCCAGGTAGGTCCGTGGATCCCCAGGATCCACCACCATCTGTAGTGCCGCTCTAAACTGCTCATGGGAAACCCTCTGGGGCTCCCTCTGCGGTGAGCGGCCCTGGGTCGGCGCAACTGACACTGGGGGCCCAGTGGGCACAGGGGGCACAGGGGGTCGCGGGGCTGGAACGCTGGGGTGAGGGGTGTGTGGGTGCTGTGTGGCCTCAGGGGTCAGAATGGGGTGGGAAGTGTGATGAGGGTGTGGGTGGCTTATAGGGGGCTTGGAGCTGGAGGAACCTCGGGTGGAGCCACTTGAGGGCCCGTTTTGAGGGGAGGATTCATGGTGTCGAACCGGCTGGAAGAAAGAGCGTCGTCACAAACAGAACGTTTAATAAATCTAGAGCAAACTATCTCGTCAGGGTTGGAGCTGCAACAAGTTATGTATTAATAATTAACACCATAAAGGGGGCAATATGGAATAAATTCTCTATCACAGAATATGCCATTTTATTTCACTCAGCAAAATCCTTTGGGAAAGGGTTTCTGGATCAAATTACCAGATAGAAAAGTAAGTTTCTGCCTAATGTAGCAAATAAAAAGTATTTCATTACATTAATGCAAAAATGATCAAAATCCAATAATACCATAAAGCAGTCCTTCTCAATGATTTGCAAAATTGCCTGCAACGGCCTAATATACAGAGATATTAAAGGGGTAGGTTATTGCACTATAAATGGTGTTGGAAAATCTTTGATTTACTGTACATCAATAATACAAACAAAACAGAAATCCAAGCCTGGACCTTTTCACTACATGATTCTGTAAAGCACTTTGGCACAAAGTTGATCTATTTTTTAATAACTGCTCAACATTATGGTTACATCTTTCAGAGGACAGAATCGGCTAAATCTGACCTGGAGAACAAGGAGCAAGGTGATAACAGCTATCATCCATCAGCCAGTGATTCAAATTGCACCATCTGCCTTTTTCTCTCAGTCAATAGTTTCCCTTAGAGCAAGACAGCATCTCTCCTTCTGCCTGTCCTAGCAACAGCCTGCCTGTCTCTCTGTTCATGCTGTTGTCCCTACCTGTCCTGTGGGACTGCGTCCTCCCTCACTGTCCGTCCTTGGGTAGGTGTTAAACGGCCGTGTGGTCTGTTGGGCAGTCTTCATCACCCCCTCTGTTACTGGCAGGTTTGGGGTGCGGATGTTGGGCCCAGAGAGAGGCCTCTTGTCCCTGGGAGACTGAGGGCTGCCATCCCGCACAATGTAGCTGGACTTTGGCCTGTGCTCACTGGGTTGATCCACCTGAAGACAGGCAGGGTTTGGGTGAGAGATGGAGGGATTATTAGGAAGTATAAAAGGAAAAATGGATAGAAGAAAGGTGGCTAAAGCCAATCGATGATACTCAAACTTATTTTACAATGAACTAAATAGCTGCCATTTTGTTTACTGTAAGGATATATCAATGTGGTAAATACAAGCAAGGCTACAACTTCATTCATTGGTCCATGAGATAATGTTAATGACTGACTCCTGTGAACAGCAATGTCCAAAAAATAAAGATCTCATCATTAATAAATATGAAACTGAGAGACTGGGTTCAGGCTAAATCTTCAGTCCATACCTGGCCCCGGTCACGAGGCTCTCTGTCTCTGTGAGGGGGAGGAGGAGGGCCGGAGCCTGGTCTGTCCTTGTGGGCCCTGCTGGGCTCTTGGCCCCGGGGCTGCTGCTGGGGCCGACCTTGGACTCCCTCGTCCCACTGAGGAAGACGGTGCTCATGCTGACTCTGGCGGGGGTCCCCTCCACTCTGGTGGAGGTCTGGTCTGGGTCGGTCTCTGGGAAGCAGAGCGATGCAAAGATCAGTAAAGAGAACAGCTCATTGGCTTGTATTGACAACATCTCTGATTTTTTCCTGTGTCCATAATAAAATAATGATGCTACAACATCTGTGTAACATGTTGCTGCTGCAGAAACAAGCAGAGAGTAAATGCATAACTATCAACCGCTTTCAATCTTATTTTTGTTCAAAAATCTGTGCTCCTATTCCACCTGCAGCTGAAGGTTAACTACTTACCTGTCTGAGAGTGAGTAGTGTCTGTGGTGAGGATCTCCGTTCTCCTGCCCTCCTCCTCCTGAAGAGCTAGAGTCCTTGCGAGGCTGGGTGGGAGGGCTGCCTCGTCGCAGGGAGTTGGAGCGAGTCACAGACATTGTGTCAAATTCATCCAACAGCCAGGTCAGAGAGCCATCCACTCCAAGCTTGCTGCCTCGTACAATTGTCTGGAGATTAACAAGAAAAAGGTGGACTTTAGTAGATACTGAACAAGATAAGAGGCCCACACATACAAAGCTTGTCATACCAATCGGCCGCTTTCCTAATCAAATCATTTATTCATTTAAAAGTGCTTGTAAAAGTGTGAACGTGCTTATAAATTGTTGGGTACTTGAAATATTTAGTTTTTGTCTTTAGTCAATTATCAGTAGTTATATTATCATTCAATTTAAACTTAGTTACAGAATCACCTAGTCCAGCTAGGACTTTCAATCAGTGCCACCAAGTTTATTAGTGACAAAGAAAGAAAGAAATGTGGCTTGTGAAGATGACGTCACTGCTGTGAGCGGGGCAAAGTGCAAGCAAGGGGGGCACGAGTGGGAAGATTTTGATGGACTGCAGAACGGATTTTCAAAATGTTGGAGCGTTGCATTCTCTCCCGCTCCATTTCAACAACAAGAGTTCAAAGCATGCCCGAGCCTCTCCCTGTGTTACTGCAGCAAAGTACATGCAGATGAACGGCACCCGCTCTCCCTTCAGTGCCAGTCATCAAGCAGACTTTTTGCTGGCGGAGCTCCGGGCGTTGAAGGAAGGGTGAGTGCCACTAATCTAATGAATAAACACAGCTTTTTTTCTTGTTTTGGAGCGAATGGTGAGCGAGTTGAGTGGAGCGAGGTAACATCTGAGTTGAGCGCGGTGAGATACTGAGCGGGGGAGCAGAAATTCTCTCCGCTCCACGCTATTCACATGCTCTAGTGAGTCTTGGGTAGCTACACACATCAGTATATTAAAGTGCTCATATTATGCTCACTTTCAGGTTCATAATTGTATTTAGAGGTTGTACCAGAATAGGTTTATGTGGTATAATTTTCAGAAAACACCATATTTTGTTGTACTGCACATTGCTGCAGCTCCTCTTTTCACCCTGTGTGTTGAGCTCTCCGTTTTAGCAGCAGAGTGAGGCATCTCACTTCTGTTCCAGCTTTTTTTTAGTTTAATTTTAATTTAATTTTTTAATTTTTAATTTTAATATTCATATAAGACAGTTGTTCATGTTTATGTTGTTTTTAAACCCCTAGTGCTAGATGGCTACGCTGAGACACACCACTAGTGCCCTTGCCTAACAGTGCCTAGCAGGGCCTAACAGTTCCTGACTTTTTGCTAGAAGCTAACAATGTAGCTATGGCTGAACTTTGGCCTACATTAGCATATCAACATTAGCTCACTAAGAACCTGTGAACCACAATCCCAAACTGGCAGTTTGATTTTCTGTG
This sequence comes from Zingel zingel, assembly GCA_023566125.1. Classification (NCBI taxonomy): domain Eukaryota; kingdom Metazoa; phylum Chordata; class Actinopteri; order Perciformes; family Percidae; genus Zingel; species Zingel zingel. Next base: position 38,336,855 of record CM042316.1, on the reverse strand, counting down.
TACTGAATTGTTTACCTAAAGTAAACTTCTTTGACTTTTATGCACATCATGTCTGTTTTTAAATATTAGTTTTTCTAAAATTATACTTTAAAAAAATCCCAATATATTGCCCAAGTATCGAAATATATTGCAATATATCGAATCGTGACCCATGTATCGTGATACGTATCGTATCGCCAGATTCTTGCCAATACACAGCCCTAGCTAGCGAGCATTATAACGTGTGTTCCAAAGTGACCACGTTTGTCTCTGAAGTAAAGGCTGGACTACAATAGAGCTGTTTGGAGCAGTTTGTGAACAGTGTTTTCTGTTGGAGATGGTAAGTCCCTTTGGGGGGGACTTTGGGCTTTTTCACTTTGTAAACCTATAATGTGCACAAAAAGATATATAACACAATAAAGGAAAGGGAAAAAGCCAAAAAGCATAATATGAGCACTTTAAGTTATAATTGAGTCAACGAGCAGCTTGTTTTAAATTCACAAACTAATAATTCACAACATTGATTTTCATTATTTTCCTTAGCTAACAACTTGATTGTTGTTTAGATTTTCACTTATCCCACCTTGCGTGGCTCTACAGTAGTGATGACAGTCACATCGATGAAGGGTTTGGGCCTTTTGGCTGTGTCTTCGATGAGCGACTGCCATTGCCGCGGCAACCCGACAAACTTCTGCTCGTGCTCGTCAAAGTCTGTATGTACGCGATGCTCAAAGTTGGATGGAGCGGAGATCTGGATACGAGACTTCTTCTTTTTGGTGAACATGATGGCGGCTGTGGCAGCTGCAGCCTAGCATCAGACCTGCAGGGAGGAAGGCGGAAAGAGAGGAGGGTTAGCAGGAAAGACTTCAAAGTGGCATATGTCAAACATACCACACATGCATGTAGACAGGCATAGAAAGCAACTTCTGAAAACACTCAATTACTGTCTTTACTTTTTAAAAATCCATTAGAGGGAACATTGAAATACACCTTGTCCAAACAGTATATACAATATATTGATCAACATTTAAAATAAGCTTGGAAAGGCTGGTGTGCGTTTCCATATCAAATGCAACCAAATGTTTGACACAGAATAAAACTATTTAAACCACATATTGCAAAATTCTCAATTACTGACTGTTGTATTGGATATGTTGTTCTATTGGTATTGTTGTCGTCACTCAATTTTTGAGTTTGATTTTCAATTTTAACATTGCAAGTTTCCAGTATTGCATTCTCAAATGCAGTTTTTCCCACTGCATGAGTAGAAAGAGAAGCACTAAGTGCATCATCACAGATGTCCCATCGTAAAAACATTAACATCTACTGTGGTTGGCTGCAATAAAAACTTGTGAAGTAGTTGTGGAATATTTCTGAATTTACTAACTATCCTGCGAAGCACTGCTCACCATGTTTGGCTTTGGTCTGAATAGTCTCTCTCTCAACCTTGCTGCTTTCTCAGTGGGTATCAAAAGAGACACTCCCAGTAGTCAAACAGAGGCTAGTTGATCAGTGTGTTATAAGCGGGACAGGCCCTGCTGGGCAGCTGACCAGAGGGGCTACAGGAATGCTGGGGGCCTGTTAAATTCTGCCAGATTCTTCTCTTCTTGTTTTTCTACAAAATATTGTACCAAAGAACAAAAAACAGGGGAAGTAAAAAAAAAAAAAAAACAATGAAAAAGATGCAGGGCTATGAGGACCAGAGGGTGGGTGGGTGGGTGCAAGGGCAGTCTGGGCCGGTCATGGGTTAGAGGGCATGAGTCATGCTGCTGAGCTTACAGTCTGCAGCGTTAATAAAGCCTTTCCCAGCAGGAGTGTTTGAAGCTTGAAGTCTAGCAGGACCCGCCCAGGAACACACTGAAAAAAGTGAGGTTCACAGCACCAACACAGAGCTTCAACACAACACTAAAACCAAAGGAATCAGGATACATTTAGGGCTGGGTTTCGCCAATGATTTCCCCGAAATCGATTCGATTCCGACTTACAAGGTCCCAATTCGATTTACATTTCCAATTCAATATAAATTAGGTTAGGGAAATTTCAGTTACAACACCAATTTTGCTTGGATTTTCTCAGAGAACTTGTGCTGTAAACTGTACAAGCAAGAAGAAACCATCAACAGTGATAGTGATTGAAAAGGCATATATTAAAAGACTGATTTTAGAATTTTATAAATCGATCAGCTCACTCAGCGATTTGATTATTTTTAACCCAGCCCTAGATACATTGCTAATATGGATACTGAATCATTGTAATTACATTGTGCAAAGATAGCAGGACAGTATTCTACACACCAATCCACTTGTTATGCACAAGTGCCCTTTTCCCCCACTTTGTTTTCACACAAATCAAACTGGTTAGGATGGAAGAACACAACTCACATCCTCAGACATGATGTGCCTATCGTGTAGCTTAATTATTATCTTTCCTTATAATTTACTATCTAATGTCATAGCTTTTTTAAAGACAACACAGAATGAGAACAAGAATCCCGATCTAATTTTTAAAAGTGACAGAGCATTCCCATACATTTACGTTACCAGATCATGCCGTCACATTTATTCTCGAATGTTTGGTGAATAAAGCTACTTTTAAGCATGTTTTATCACATTAATTAGACCTTTTTCAAATACATCAAATCAGATTTTTTACTTTTGATGTAGTGGCAGTATTCTTAAAGTGGAAAAGTGATTTCATATCATGCTGTCATCCACACTACAGTACCACATTACGATATATGTTCAATTACTCCACCCAACGAACAACTCTGGATTTTATAACCATTAGCAAAAGTATCTCATAACAGCGTGGTTACAACACTGGTGATAAATGCCTCATTCCAGTCATAATGAGTCTGGTGACAACAGAGAGGAGGCGTGTAAATCACTGCAGAGGCCTATCATCAGTGTAAAACTGAGACAGCAACAGTCAATCATTGCATCTGAACTCACATAACTTCTGCCTTAAAGAAGGATAACATTAATGAAGACTGGAGGAGGTGGCTGGAGAAATCATATTACCTATAGAGTACAGTAACATAAACCAATATGCATGCACCCAATGATTAGATCTACTACCAGAAAGACAGGACTAGCTAGGGCTGTCAGTTAATGGCTTGAGTCATAACATCTTATTGAAAGCAAAAGGAGCTTCAACAAATCGTAAATCAGTTTGAAAAACGGTCATGTGGGAATTGAGAATGACAATGAGGATCTCATAGTCACAGCCAGTGGTCTGGCTGTGAATCATGGAGGATTGTGGCTTTCAAATCCTGAGCTTTTTTGCTCCATCTTGAGATATGTTGGACTCTTAGCTAGAGTGGTTGTTGGTGAAAAACAAGATTTCTACTGCTGCTGTCAGGAGCCAAGACACGATGAAGTTGAAATGTAACCAATGCCGTGCGGCAAAGACAATTACAGAGCTCTGTCCTCAAGAGTTTGATTTGAGAGAGAACTTTATTCACTAGGTGGCACGTATTTGTTTGTACTAGAATAAACATAACTGTGTGGGAGGCCTTTACACGGCAATGTGAGGGATGTCATTCTGTGGTTGATAAAATGCATTCAGTGTCAGCATATAAGAATGGAGATGTGATGTCTCTCATGATACTTGGTTATACAATCTCATTGCACACTATTAAAATGAGAATGAAGAAGAAAGATTACTAAAGTAATGTTTATTATTTGTGCCTGAAAATCATTACTACTTTAGTTGTCAAATATAAGCATTATTAAAATCCACAAAGCATATATATATATATATATATATATATATATATATATATATATATATATATATATATATATATAAGAATATACTTTCCCATACTTACAAGCCTTGCACCGGCAGACAGAGAGTCAGACAGGTGTTAGGGGAACAGGTGAACTCCAGGCATACAGCCAAGGAGAGTGATTTATAGCTTCAACAGATGTCTGCTCTCCCTGACCACTACATGATTTGTTTCATTTAATGTCAGACACCAAAACACACAGATCATGTACTCACCAATCCCTTTTTCTGCAGCTGACTAAACTACCCTATTTCTCTCAGCATTAATTACAGTTCTCTGCATGTTCGGTTTACGACTTTTAATACCTGTTAAGATCTTCAACTAAAATTTCACAGAAATATCACCCGAACATAAAATAGTGAGGTGTGACAATGCAAACAGTTTTTTCATATAAAAAAAAAATAAAATTATTGTACTGAGGAAAATCTAAATTTGTAAGAATAAAAAAAAAGTAGTATTTGCACCCTTTTTACAGGATGAATTGAAATGTATGTAATACTTTTGAGACCTATCAAGACATGCAGCCACCCTTTTCTCAACCACTATGAAATAGAACAAGGACTTAAAAACAAAGCATAAATGCTACAAAAATACGTTGTTCCTTTAAGACAGGAGTGTTTGTCCAAATGTGTGATTCTTGGGTATTACTGCAACATCTGTGCCAACAAAAGGTCCACACAGAAAGCTCAAATATAAATGTGTGGCCACTGATCTCAAAATAAATCATGTTCTGCAAATGGGACATGGCTTTGGACAGAAATCTTAACTTGAGAATAAAAACAGTAGAAGAGCCACACTGCTGCACCCTGCCACCTACTCAAACAGTGTCCATGCTCATGCTCGACACACACGCACGCACGCACAAAGCTGCTGTCCTCTGGCCTGATTCAAGTATTGTGCATGGGTGGTCGACACTCGTAAAAAGACACCGTCAGTCACAACAGCAGCCTTCTGTAGCTGCAATTATACAGTTAGGGATGAAACAGTTCTAAAGTGAAACCAGAACTAAATTCATAAGGGGGTTTTTAAATATTCAACATAATTTGGGTTCTAAATAATAATATCACCTTCTACAACTCTTTTACACTGGAGATGTTTTCAGTACATAGCCTACTTTACATGAGCAAAATCTTAAGTTCTCTCCAATGTAATGTTTTAGCAGTAAAGATGTCGACATATTAAATGTAATTGGAGCTTTTTAGTTCACGGCAGATGAATTTCATCTTTAAAATTTACATTTATTGCTCAAATCAGGACACAAAACTGAACATTACAAAATGTATTATCGACCCCTCGGATCAATAAGTGAAACACCATTACTTTGCAAACACCTCATCAGCATCGACCACAACAGAGAGAGCATGCACCACACATTTTCTCCCTCCGTTCTAATGATTTTCTGTCTGTTGTTCCATTGAGACATACCTTACATAACCAGCTTCCTAAGAAGACAATGTAAACACACTTCAAAGAGTCCGAAAAATCTTTATGGCACCAGATAATTCATTTCAGAGATGGTGTAGAAGATTTGACCTTAATACCAACTTGTAACACGGCAAATAAACCCATTTCATTACTTGTTAGCTTGCATTAGCAGATTAATGATAAAATATAAGTAAGCAAAAACCAAATCTGTGAAGACGACCATCCAATCCTGCTCTTGTTAAGCAAAAAATGTACTCTGTATAAAAACAAATAATTACAAAATACCTACAAGTTCATGAGCTGAATAATGACACTTAACTTTAGTATTTTTAAGTTTTCCAAACACTTTTATTCAGTTACCACAAGTTGAAGGCCACAATAGATGCTGCTGACCAGGTCCACTGTCTAATGGGTCACAATGAGTGATAAAGCCCCCTTTTTTTTTTTTTTTTTTTTTTTACAGCTGACCACATTTCCAGAATTGAGGCAATAAATAGCCTCTATATCAGGGGTGTCAAACTCACTTTAGTTCATGGGCCACATACAGCCCAATTTGATCTCAAGTGGTCCGGAACACTAAAACCATTGCACAATAACTGATTAATAACAACTCCAAATGTGTCCCTTTTATTTACTGTAAATGGGTACAAGTCCATAATGAATAATCATGTACAGAACAGATGATGAACAGCCTGAGAAATATTTAGGAACATAAGTGCAATTTCAACAAAATGTTTCCGTTTTCAACTATATTCTGGTCAGGATGGAAAAGGAAATGAGTCTGATGTATTCCTTGAGCACTGAAAGGTGCTGTGAACACACCAAGCACACTGGCTTCACATTTAGTCTACCTCGGTGAAAAAAATAAGAATTGATCAATTGTGTTTTTCTCCTTTTTGAGAAGGACATTTTCCACCAGCGGCACCTGCATGCAGCAGGCAGCGAACCCCAGTAGACAAATAGGAATATTGATAATTTGGACTTAATGACTTCTCTACAAATTTCACACTTTGCAAAGTCGTCCAGTGGGCCAGATTGGACCCTTTGTTGGGCCGGTTCTGACCCAAGGGCCGTATGTTTTGACACCCCTGCTCTGAATGATGGCTGTTTACCTGCCAGAACAACTAATATAGTAATAAGTTATCAGCAAAGGCACAAAAAAAAACAACATAACCAGGCAGGCATTTCTCACGCTAGATTTTTATTTAAGAGTATTTTTAAAGCTAAGAAATGAATACACAGGTACTAGCTCTTCACTGAGACAAAGACACTGACACAGCCGTATTCAGTTTACCATTGTTGTTGTTGTGGTGTTCTTACATTAGCTTGCTGGTGCTGAATCAGGGGTGGTAATTAATAGCCTGTTCTCTCACTACTGCAAACTCACACAATCTTGTATTCCCAACTTGTATATATTTTAAATATTTGTTCTTGTATTCTATCCTATTATTATTTCATGTATATTGTATGTATGTATGTATGTATATTGTATCCTAGTATTTCATGTATATTCTGTGCTGTGTGACTGATATTTTGCTGCTGTAACACTGTAATTTCCCATTTTTGGGATCAATAGCTATCTATCTATCTATCTATCTATCTATCTATCTATGGATAGCACCTCTCTCTCCCAGCGTTTCCCAGATTTATAAAGTACTGTGCAAACACACTGTACATTGTGTGATATATAAATAAAACTAGCTCCCCCTCAAACCACTACAACAATAACATACTTCTTACATAATTGCACATCAGTATCAGTATTGATCTAACGATATAAATATATAAATCAGTCACAGGGGACATTTTACTGCATAATGAGTACTTCTAATACTTTAAGTATGTATATTTTTCCTGATAATACTTGTGCTTTTTGTGGGATGTGATGGAGTATTTTTATATTGTTGTATCGTTACTTGAGTAAAAGATCTGAATACTTCTTCCACCGCAGGTTCACAACACTGTAAGTGGGGCAGCCTCAGCTTCAATACAAGACTGAGAAGGCCTGCTAACATCTGTTAACTATTAAAGTAAATTAGGTAGTTAAGATACAGAACTGGGGGTTACACTTACACAAGTTCCCATGACATGAAACTGCAAAGAGCAGCTGACGTTAACATGATAAGATCTCAAATGCAACAACAGGTAACAGGTAGCAGATTTCAGTCGTTTCATTAGAGCACATTAGGACAAAGGATGTGTGAGACTTTACAGAATCTGAATTTTATCAACGTGGTATTGGATCCATAACAAATATGTCTAGAAATCCCTAAACTAGAGATTTCTATCCTTTCAACACTCATAACTAGAGCTGCAAATATTCATTGATTAGTTGTCAACTATTAAATTAATTACTAACTATTTTGATAATCGGTTTGAGTGAAAAATCCTGATTCCAGCTTCTTAAATGTGAATATGTTCTAGTGTATGTTGAATATCTTTGAGTTGTGGACAAAACAAGACATCGGAGGACGTCATCTTGGGCTTTGGGAAACGCTGATCTACGTGTTTCACCATTTTATAGACCAAACAACTATTAGTTAGTTGCAGCCCTACTAAATAAAAATGCATAAAATGTATCAAGCAGAACCACCCTCTATGTGCATATCTCAGACTAGGAACTCCAAACTACTCCCTTTTGATAAATAACATAAAATGCATGAAACAAACTTCTTGCACAAAAAGAGCATAGATAGATAGAAGATAGATAGACTTTATTAATCCCATATTGGGAAATTACTCTGTTACAAGCAGCAAGTACAAGTTACCAAGGACATACACACATACTCACTCACATACAAACAACAAATACACAAATATACTAGAAATAATAAATAAGATTAAAAAAAATAAGATAACATAAAATGATAGCAAAGCTAAAAAAAAAAAAAAAAAGGCAGAACTACTGAAAAATATACTTACAACTTCCTACCAAGATTTAACCTTAACACAAAGACAAACAACAAATCTCTACCAAAATCTGTCCTCCCCTCATCTTCATGTGTCAGCAACACTTGTGCAAAGAAAGACTGATGACCAGGAGTCCAACAGCTGCCTGGACAGTCGCAGATATGAGCAGTCGGTATGTAGTAACAGGTTTGAATGGTTATAGTCAGTGGAGAGTTAAAAAGAGACAGTCAGTTCCCAGCTGTCCAACAGGGCTGTCTACACACATCATCCACTCCCTCCCTTCACACAAGGCAAACAATAAAGTTATTATGCTTTTTTCCCCGACTCACAGTTAATCCATGCTGGGAGAATGTTGTGTGGCCCAGATTAACTTTCGCTCAGTCATAGCAGCCTACCAGAAGTTTTAACTTGCTTTACTCAGGACAAAACTAGGGAGTTACAATATAATACAGTGACACAGGCGTGTATAAAGCTCTCCGTTTATAGTCGGGAATACTCACGTTTAGTCACAGGTACGGTAACACACTATCCACCTGATCTCATGTCGGAAACGCAGCTGAGGACGAAGGGGGAAAAACAGACTCCCTACAGCAACAAAGTTGTTTCCGTGAAAGAAATTAAACCGTCGTTACGTCGTCATTAAAAAAAAGCCTGAAGCGGACCCGGTGACAGATAACGACTGTTGGCGTTTAAAATATGTGTATATGTATTTATACATAAAAGTGCTGTAGCTTTGGTCTGTAAATACAAAGTGTGTCGCATTCCTATGGTTTCAGCAAAACGCGGCCCAGTATCATGACGTCACCGCAGGGAGGGAGGGAGGGAGGGAAAGCGCGAGAGAGAGGGAAAGGGAGAGAGAGCGAGAGAGAGAGAGAGAGAGAGAGAGAGAGAAATATGAACGTGTTTATTAGCAACCTTGTGTCCTGTCAAATAGAAGCTAAAACCTTTTTATTCGCTCTTCCTTCCTTCCTGTTACACATAATAAATCTGCCTGTCACCTGTCACAGGTGTAGACGTTTAGACAGTTACCTGTATGTAAGTATTCGCTGTTTAGTTTATAATGTCGTGGAGAGTCCCCTTTAATTAACTATACAGTAAAAGGAGCCGCTTTAGCCTCAGGCTAACTCCCAGCTGTAGTCGCCGGCCAGTTGTCAATAGGCATCATTCAGATCCTTTAGCAAATACCACACTTATAAATACGCCACTATAAGTAAAATTCTGAATTCAAAACCTTACTCGAGTCAAAGTATGTATCAGTAAAATTGACTAGAAATAAAAATACCAATTCCGCAGTAAAATGGTCAATGTCAGTAGTTATAAGAAACAGTGGTGACATTTTAGCTGCAACTAACGAATATTTTCATTGTCCGATTATTTTCTTGATTAATCGATTAGTTCTTGGAATCACAGCATTTTTATTGTATTTTCATAAAGAATTACTCAAACCAATTAATAAATTTTTTAAATAGTTGCTGATTAATCAAATATTAAGTGAATATTTCATTAATTGAGTGATTATTTACTCTATGAAACATCAACTGGGAAAAATTAAGAGGGTGGATGGTGAAACATTCCTATTTGTTGCATCTCTAATCAATAATTTAGGTTCATGAGGATCTATATTATTTTTTTACAGATTAGCTTTTTTGACATCAGATAACAATATGATTCACTTTGTTACACAACAGACTGACAGTATGGCTTAAAATATTACCAGTTATAGCAGTCTGATTAAGGCAGGCTACTGTGAAATACCATGTCTGTGTGCTAATAAACAGATCCATCACCAAAGACATTAAAAAAGGACACACAGATAGTAAGTCAAGGCTAAATGCCAAAACACAACAAAACTTTGGGCAACACTGGCCAAGGAATGGTGTCAGTATTGTTGTTTTTATCACATACTTACAGTAAATGCTGCTCAAAAACTATATAAAATATATGTAAGGTATAACAATATGTTGCCAATCTAAACAAATAGCTGCATAGTTTACCACATATCAAAACAGGTGATTAAACATCTATTTTAGAGGGATACTTAATACATTTTAGAAGATTAGACAGACCTATTCTCCTAAAATGTAGTATACTAGTCGTTTGTAATGTCCTGTTGCCATAATGTCTAAAACAAACATCACAGAAGTTATTTCAACCTAATATATGGGAATTAGTCACTGAACGAATAAACTTGCTGCTTTAAAATCTTAATGATAACCCTATATATTCTTTCTACTTTCATCAGAAAACTCATCAAAGCATACATAAAAACACAGTTTATAATGTGTGTCCCTTATCAAAACCAGGCTAAGAGTACTTGTTTCATTATCTATCATCTAACAGACAGAAAGGTGTCAGTCTCAATAAGGAAAAGGCCTGTTGGCATTCCTTTGAGAGTAAAAATATAGCAGGAACAGGTCCACTCAACGTATCAGAGCAAGACAACACACAAACCTGCCAATCCCAAGGCTGAGTTCAAACAAAGCAGTGTTGCAGCCAATGAGGGCTGACTTCCAGAAGCAGGTTGTGGAATGTGGAAAGGTCAATGATAAAGAGAGCGCTACATAGATCACACAAGCTAGCGTACACATATTTCGGCACACATACACAGACAGACCTTTGTTTGCCCTGCATTTACACACACACACACACACACACACACACACACACACACACACACACACACACACACACACACACACACACACACACACACACACACACACACACACACACACACACACACACACACACACACACATATATATATCAGGGATATAGGAGTTTATGAGCTACCTGCTACAAGTTCAAGTATGAATCTCACCACACACAAAACATGTAAAGAGAGAGAGAGAGATCAGGCATACAAAACTACAATGTATGCATAAGGGTGCAGGCTGAAAAAAAGAACCAACAAGACTGATTTTGAGTCTACAGCCAAGACAAAGCATCCAAAACACAGACGGCAGTTTGACAGTCTTTTACGCCAGTCTTTAGACATGTCACAATACCAATTTAGTTTGGATATATAAAAAAAGATTCTCAGAGAACTTATACTATACATTGTACAAGCAAGAAGCACTATTTTTTAATAGTGCAACAAGTTGATGTTTACATTAAGAATTGACCCCAAAAAAAGTTTGTTTAAAGTGGCTATATGTAACTTTCAGCTTGTGTTGATTTCAGTAGCCCCTTCAGACAAAAGCAGAAGTGTTTTTACCACACCTGCTGTCGTAAAGGTCTAGGAGTTAGCGTTACCGGGAGGTCATATAGTTGCGATGAATGTTTTGCTCAGACAGATAATAATTAATTTACAATAAGAGAATATATAATATAAAGAAATCTCCTGCTACCTTTTACCTGGCTGAGTACAACATTACCGGCTTTTCCGGTGTTCAGCCAAAATCTGTGCCCCGTCACTCTGTAGCGCTGTCTACCTGTAGCGCTGTCTACCTGCCGTAAATCATTCGGTCACTTCGAGGGAAAAATATGACCCAGGCAGAGGCATTAATAAAAACTATATAAAAATAGCGTTCTTTTTACTGGTAGTCTCCTTTGCTGTTACAGGTCATTTATGATCATCAGATGGACCATTACACAGTTTCAGAAACATTTAAAAGTTACATATAGTCACTTTAACTTAACAGGACTAACATATTAACAGATTTATCATATTAAAACATTGATTTGGTGGTTTTATTAATCAATATCAGATCACTCGAACAAACCCAGCTCTAAGTGTTGCTTTAACTTATCTTATTCTGCATTATTTTCATTCTTCCCTTCTGCGACATTTCAAATTGACAGTAACAAAAATGTCCATATATTCACAAATATTTTATAAATTGGCGTGGTCACTAACCAACTAGTCTTGCATTGTCAGACCTATCGCCACAGCGTTGCGTCAGCCTTGGAGTATGGTCCGGCTACACCGCTTATCTGTTCTGGGATAGTGGGAAATAAAACGATCTGGCTGGTTTGGAATTCTTTAAACTAATCACAACCGTCCTGGGTGATGCTAAGCCCCAGATGCAGCGACGGTGCCGTTGCAAAATACATAGCGGAGATAGCGGGATGGGAGGGACATGTCAGGCTTTATCCCAGCAGTGCACATCTGGAGTGCCAAACTACTAACCAACTGACTAAAGCTGCCCAAAGCAGTGAGCTTAACAGCCACAGAGTTCAATGTAGCTGGCTAGTTCAATGTTTTTGTTAAAGATTATTTGTTGGCCTTTTCCGCCTTTAATTTTTGACATGACAGCTAGGTGAGAAAGAGGAGAGAGAGGGGGAAGACATGCAGGAAATCGTCACAGGTTGGAACCCTGGACCTCTGCGTCGAGGCATAAACCTCTCAGTACACGTGCGCCTGTTCTACCCACTGGGACAACCCGACCACCAATGTAGCTAAGAGGTGAGACAAGAAGCTGCAAGCATTTATTGGAGTTTAGGCAAAGCACCAACTTCCAAAAGAAATAATCAACGTAAGCAAGACAGTTTCTAGTTGTTGCCGCCCATTCACCACATTACATAATACCTAAGCATCATGTTGAGACAAGTAAAATCCTGAATGTATCATCTGAATGTACCCGTGATTTTTTCATCAAGAGCAGCAGACAAGCTGATAGGTAAAATCTGACAATAAAAATCTGAATTCAGTTAACAGCCAAAAAAGAAAATTACATCATCTTGTACTCAATTACTCTCATCATAACTTGTTGGTGCTATTGCACAACGTTAGTGTCATGTTTAACATCAAACATACTGTGAAACACATGACTCAGTGTAGTACCATCATTACATGGTGCTGGCATGTTGTCAACAACAGACACAATGAGGTGATGACTACAGACACGGGTAGAGGTAAAATATTGTTATCAAATCAATCAGATTCTGGTTAAAAACCATAGCTGTGAAAATATATGTGATCTAGGGCTGCAGCTATCGATTCTTTTTGTAATCGATTAATCTAGCACTCGATCGATTAATCGGATATTTCTTTTAATTTTCAATTTTTTTTTACGTTTTTAAACAACCAAAACTAGACCTATATGTAAATATTACTTATACTTAACCTATTTTCATTTATATATTTGATTATAATGTCACACAGCTCTGTTACACTTATGCTATTAGATCGTTGATCAGCTGTTTCTCCGTAGAGAGAGAGAGAGAGAGAGAGAGAGAGCGAGAGCGAGAGCGAGAGAGAGAGAGAGAGAGAGAGAGAGCGAGAGCGAGAGAGAGAGAGAGAGAGAGAGAGCGAGAGCGAGAGCGAGAGAGAGAGAGAGAGATGCGCAACAATCAGCAGTTTTTCTGAAGGAATAGTCAACGCGTCAGCTCAGATCGTGGTCACCACTATGTATTTTCTTGTCTTTGATTTTGGTAGTTGTTGTGTTTGATGTAGTTTCATCGTCCATACGACTCTGTGATTTACTTTTGTCGGTCCTCTTCGTGGAATGGATGATTAAGTTAGACTCAATGTTTTCTGTTGAGATGCTAAAGCACTGACATCGTGCTATTATTGTGGTAAGCTAGTTTGATTTTGCAGTAGGCACACTGTACAGAGTTTTAGTTTTAATTACGTTTGAACTGATTCCAAACTTTGGACCCTTTCTGTCGTTTCCTCCAGCCTGTCTCTTCTCTTAGCCCCTCACTATTTACGCTCTGGCATGTGTTGCCAGTAGCAGACTGAGCCGTCTGGTGTGCGACAGTAGCGGAAACACCGTCCGTCAGCGATACAACGTTAGTAACACTGATTTAACGAAGCTTCGAGGCAAGTCATTTTGCATCGAGGATTTTTTGTAATCGAATTATTCGAGTTATTGGAGGAATCGTTTCAGTCCTAATGTGATTGTAAACACTTTTCTCCTTCCATAAGTGCTGTCCCAACCCGTTCTCACTACCAAGTTGTAAAATACGGACGCTTGGTTAGTGGCGCAATAAGCACCACTCAGCGTGTGTATGGAACGCACCGGGCAGAGCAGCATTAAGTAGTATTAAGAGCGACAACGGAAGCGAGTAGTATGATAGCCCGAAATTCCAATAGACAGTAAAAGAAATGGACCAACAGATCCCGTTGCTCTGAAAGGAGACCAGTGAAGGATATTAGAAGCACTTTTCCGGTGATGGCTGAGCGTTACTGAGCAGCCTCCAACTGAGAGAGACGACGTAAATGTGCCGTGAGCAACGTGTCTGAAAGTTGGAAGTCTTCTGGTAGCTGTGCCCAGAGAAATCTCAATCATTCCCAATCTAGCAGAGACGGAGAGCGTAGGTATATGTAAGGAGATAACATGGACACAGGCTAATTACTGATCACTAACATGATAGTTAACATTAGTAATTAAACTTAAACAGCGAATGTGAGACCAAACTGCCTGTGAGCTTCTCCTGTACTATACGGCAATTCCTCTACTATGCGACAGTAAGTCGCGTGGTTATGACACAATCGTTAGCCTATTTTTTACAAAAACGTCTACTACGGAGCCATAACGTGAGATACAAGGTAATGGAGCCTTTTATACTTTGTCGTGTTTCTTCAGAAATAAACAATGGACAAATAGTCTTTAAACGCTTCAGATGTAAAGTTATTCGCTGTCAAAGTGACGCCAAAATGAATGGCAGTCAATGGGATGCTAACAGGGGGTGATGCTTTTTTAGTAACAAAATGGCGCCATAGGAGCTACGCTTTGTGGAGGCTCCCTTACGCCTTGGAAATTCCGCGTAGGGAGGTTGGATGGGGAGATGGCTGGGTCAAACAACACAGGACTTTCACCCCGGAGACCAGGGTTTGTGTCCCATGTGTCACTGAAACTAACCCCACCCACAATCTTTTCCTAAACCCAACTGTCCCGTTCTTCTTTTCCTAAACCCAACTGTCCCGTTCTTCTTTTCCTAAACCCAACTGTCCCGTTCTTGTCCCACATGTCACATAAACGTACCTTTTATAAGCCCACCCACGATCTTTTCCTAAACCTAACTGTGTCAAAAGCGACGACAATAGTCCTGACCCAGCGCATTTAGATCTGACGCTAAAGGAGACTTCTAGCATCAATAACGCCAAAGGCACATGAGCAAGCGTCCGTACTTTATGCGATGGGAGTGAGAATGTGTTGGCTGTCCATGAGCAAATTAAGGATAGTTACAACAAGTATTTTGTGTTGTAAGTTTGGACATTTTCATGCCAAAAAAAAACATTCCAGTTGCATTCAGTGGTTCCTTCAGAAATTCGTTCTTGGAACAAACTATGGAAATCTACACTAGTCTATAAAACGTTAATTAAGAGAAACATTTATAAATGTAGCTTTGTTCATCTTAAACATTGCACAGCATTGGATCCTGATTTAACAGCAGGATCCTGAGAAAGAACATACTTATTTACTGAGAGATCACTGCAACAAAAGTGCTGCCTGTGTCATCCAGACTGTTCCACAGTTATGGGAATGCAAAAAAACATTAACAAAAAAGCAGCTTTCCCCCCCTCCCACTATAACATACTGCCATTCACTGGCATTGCAACAGCAGTACAACTAAGATGAAAAGGGTAAAATGCGGCCAACATCCAGAACTCTCTTTGTATTGTGTGTGTGTGCTTGTGAAACCTCCATATCAATTGGGAACATGCAGGCCCAAGCTTGATTTTTCGGGCGAGATTAAAACTAAACATGCAAACACAAGAACAAAACAAACCACAAGAGCACAGAGTTTACCCTGAACAAACAGAGCAGTATCGTACAATTTAAAAAATTATCAGCAGTGGAAGCAACTTCCCTTACAGATTAATTTGACCGTTACTTTTTGATTCATCAAATAATCTATCAAATGTCAGAAAATAGAGCCAGATATCATCACAACTTCGCAAAGTGACGTATTTAGAGCTTGTTTTGTCCGACCATCAGTCCAAAACAGAAAAATATTCAGTTTACTGTAATATAAACAAGAGAAAAGATGCAGATCATCACATTTGAGAACCAGAGAACGTTAAACGATTAATCCATTATCAAAAGAGTTATCTGTTTATTGACTAATCGTTGATCTCTGTCAGAACAGAAGATGAATAATAATATCTCCATTGAATACTAATGATTTAAAACATTTCCGTATAAGGGAAAGTCTTTACAGCATCTCTGTCAGTAGAGTCTCTATTTTACAAACACGCTATAGCTTGATTAACTAAAATAACCAGGAAAGTATTTACCGAAAAAAGGAAAGAAGAGAGAGACTTATATTTGTGTTATATATATTTTTTGCGCATTCATGAAATTATTTTAAGGCAACGGATGAATTGAACTATAAACAGCTAAATATAAACATAACTGGAAATGTTGGTCTGAATCAAAGTATGATGACAGAAACAAAAGAAATGTTTGAGCAAGAAATTTTTCCTCAGTTTTCTTTTCTACACAATGCTGGCCTAAACCCCGACCTGATGGTTGAAACTAAGTAAAGTCTTAGAAATAGGTTATTGTTGTGATATTGAATATTTCTTTTACTCGTACATAGGGTTGGGTACCGACATCTGGTGCTAATACGGCACCGGTAACTTAACAACCGGTATCTACCGGACCGAATAGTAACGCGGATTTCGGCGCCTCATTTCGGTGCTACTGGAATGCCAGCGCTGCCCTCTGATGCTCCGAAACGTACGTTAGAGGCAACTGAAACATCGCCATGGATTAAACCATGGATGTATTAAGAACGGTTAAAATGCTGACAGCTAACGTTAAACGGTGTGACTGTATTTCACTGTAGAGGATTCCAACGCCAAGACGTAACAGTCCGCAGCTGCCGTTGTCGGAAAAACAACAGACGGTGCGTTTACTTGAAACTCGCCAGCCTCGTGGTGCATTCAAAAAATACCCTTTTTCCATCTAGTGGTTGTTTTTGTCGTTTACCAGCAATTTACTGGTGAAATAAGTTATTGTTATAAGTTATTACATTTTTAATAAATCATTTAATTTTGACCATATGGCCTTAGCAATAAACAAGCCGTTCTTAAAGGTTTCCTTTTTTAAATACATAAAAAAAAATGTTTTTAATCTTTTCAAAAGTATCGGTTTAGGCACTGGAACCGTTTTAAAAGTATCGTTTTAGCACCGGTATCGTAAAAAACCCAAACGATACCCAACCCTACTCGTCCAGTGTTCTTGCCTCTGTTCTTGAGCACCTAGAGGGCTGTGTTGATCTTGGCTGCAGCAGTCATTCCTGAGAGGATTTTCTTTCCTCTAAGGCAGTAAGCCTGGCTCTTTCTCCCCGTTACAGAGAAGAATCATAATGTAGGGTCTGACATGACCCACCCAGGGCTTATTTAATCCGTTACCAGTCAGCTTAGTTTGATCCTCTGTTTCCAGACACTTTTAAACATTTTTCTTTTTCAGGGTCAAAAGTCAACAAGCAATTGTAGCCATTTTCAATTGATTTCTCTTGTATCTGTGGACAAAAGATATCTTAATTTGTATAGTATAATTTGTAAAAAAATAGAAATTGAGGAAAACAAATCAAAAATGAAGCACAGAAAAACAGAGAAAAACTAAGAATGAAAGTTCCTCCACATAAAAACCTTTTTCTCCCCTGATATAAGGTGGAGTCAGGGTTGTTGTTTTTTTTGCAGTGTATCTCTGCAGATCTGGTTGTTTGGCTGTTAGCCTTTAGCTGAATCTGGCCCAGTGCTGGCTCTGCACCTCGCCTCCCCCCTTCATGCCCTCTCCTTCTCTGAACTCTTCACAAACACCCAGAACCTGCACATAGATCAAAAGTATCCACTGCTCTCTCTCCCTCGTTCTCTTCACGTTCTCCCATATCACTCCATTTGTCTCACCCTTCAAGCCATCTTTTTCTATGAAACCTGATACCATGAGAAAGACGAGACTTTTAATGATCCCATGCTTGCTCATCCCCTTCAGCATAACTTTACCAGCGAGGAGGACAAAAAGAGGACAAAGCAATAACACAGAAAATGAGACTAACAATTTAATAATAAAATGTCACACAGTGCCTTAAATGCGCAGGGTGATGTCCATGGCTTTCCATGCTTATTGATCGTTCACAGCTTTTGCCTCTCTAGCTTCCACCTAGGCTCGTATGGCGATGTGAAAGCTGTTTGGAGTTCATGGAAGACGCCTAAACAGCAGCTGTGTTTGTCTCTCTCTCTCTGAGGGACCCTCAGGTCACCTAACGACAACATCTGTCCTGCCTTCAGCTCTGCCCCCTGCTGGACACGTCTGTCAACAGTCATCAACCCTTCCTGATTGTCTCTGCTTTAATGACTCAACTTCCCTACTGTGATCCACCATAAACACCCCTCCTCCAAATCTGGGCTTAGTTACTATCAAGAACAAAACCCCCAAACCTGCTTCGATGGGTATCTGTAACCCGAGTGGATTCCGGGTATTGCTGCTGTCCACTTCTATGGGCTTGAAACTAAACACATTAAATGTAACACAAATCAAATAGGACAGCATGTAGCAATTGATCAATGCAAGACATATTCTTTCCTTTTATATATCTATGTGAGTCATCAAATTTGATACAAGTGACTTTAGCCAATCATATATGTAACACAGACCTGCTTGAATTTTGAATAAAAAGGGACAGACATTTCGTAGTATTTATTGTCAGTTCTGTTATTTGCAGAAGCTACGTGTTAAGACCCGCCAGCAAAAGGTGTCATTTCAGAAAGTGAAATTAGTCACTGTCTAAAATTAGCAGGGCTGTATAACTTTTATTCCTCAGTTTGTTTTTGCCATTTGTATGTCATTTGTACACAGTGCCAGCAGAGAGATAACAGTAAACGAGCGAGACAGAGATGAAACAAAAGTCCCCATCCGGACTCAAACCGTTCATAGTCGGTGTCTTAGCCAATAAGCCACAAGAAATGTTTTTGAAATACTTAAATCAGATGTTGCTAAATGTCTGTCCTGTCAGGTAGCATGACAAGTCGCAACTAAACTTCTTTTTAAAAAGGACCAGCTGAAGTGTTGAGAGTAGAGAAAGCCGTTTTCATTCAGGTCTATTCTGCAGCCTCAAGTGTATCACAGATCCATACACTGTTAATACTGTTACTAGACAGCAGGGAGGGGGACAGAAAGCTAATTAAAGCCTACTGTCAAGAGGAGAGAAAGGAGAATATTGCTATTAAAGCCCTAGTTAATGCAAAACACCACACAGTGCCCTGAGCAATATGTAGTAAAACAAAAAACAGCAGCACGCAGCCCAATTAACCAATGTATTTAGAAGGTATAGCCAGCACCCCACCAGACTCTCTATTTGCCCATTCTCATAAATACAAATATATATATATATGTATATAGTCACAAAAGCATCAGTTTCCCAATGAGATAAATATCGGCAGTACAAATAATATTACCTTACAAATACATAACTTTTTAAAGCTGCAATCTGCTGATACAGATAGTATGCTGATCTACCAGTGCAACATTTTTCATCTGACCTGTAGCTAGCCCTGGTGATTTATCAACCTGACACCCAGTTACTTCCTGACACAGTTATCCTTGCTGATGCTGAATAATTTGCGGAGCATGATGTAGAGAAGAGGGTTCATTTTGATAAGAGTACTCAGTACTCACTGCTGGGGTATGGTCTGTATATAAGAGAGAGAACAGTGACCCCTCCATACAGCTCTGGCATCCCAGGAATGTGTGGTGTGCCCAGCACTAATCGCACAACCTTGCTGACTAACTGCATGCAAAATCTCTTCTTCACTCACTCATGCACACAGTCACACTGCACACATATGAACAACACACATACATATTTGTCAGCTTAGAGAAAAAGGAATGGGAGGGAACACAATAAAAGACCAAAGGATAGGAGAAATTACTTGCAATAAAAAAGTGGGGTTAAGGAGGGGAGAGAGCAACGAATCTCAGACAGACAATATCCTCTTTCCTCCTTCAGCCTGGCCAGACAGCATGGCTCTCTCACACTCTCTCTCTCTCACACTCTCTCACTCACACACACACACACACACACACACACACACACACACACACACACACACACACACACACACACACACACAATGTGTATGTTGCATTTTACTGCTGTAGATGTTTAATGTTGTACTCATTTTAACTCCTTTGCTGTTGGGTAGTTTAATCTACAGCAATGCATCATATTCTATAATATCATATGTTTGTAGCGTCGCTGTCCTGTGAGAACCACGTATCTCTAAAAAGTTTTTAAAGTTTTCATGGTGTCAGAAAAACAGCCCTTTTTTCAAATTTGTGACGATGCATTTTCCAGCTGATCCGAGAGACTTTTTAAAGACTTTATTTAGATTAAGAAGGAGGAGAACTTTCTCAACACGTAAAGGGACACTTCATCCTTCAGTTTATCACAAACATTCAACATCAACACATCTGGAGATACGTGGTTTTTACTGGACAGGGAGGGGAGGAAAAACTGTCAGACAAATGTAGTGGAGTAGAAAGTGTATTATTTACCTCTGAGATGTAGTGGAGTAGAAGTATAAAGTTGCATAACATGGAAAATACTTTAATAATAAGTGGTTACACTGCACCACTGTTAGGAAGACAAGTTGGCTGCGGTGTTATCATGAAATACACGCTGGCAGACATAAGAATAGTCAATGTTAATAGAACCAGCTTTTCTCCTGGATTTACCATTAAGCCGTCCAGCGAGCTTAGAGGGTTTTAGCAAAGAAACACAGCCCTAACGTACAATTAGCTTGGTTTGCTCCCAGAGCTGCGGCTTTTAATTGTTTAAAAACTTTCACAAGTGACTCTCCGCCTTGTACCTTGGCCATACCATGGAAACGTCAAGCTTTACAACTCACGGTAAGGTATTATTCAAAAAACACACACAGAGACCACACCAAAGGAGCGTTCTCTGGTCACCTCGAACCCAGACTTGAAAGCAGCTAACATTAGCCGCTGTTAGCAACTCAGAGACGCGCCACAAGCTAACGCACAGGAACAACAAACTACGATTATTAAAACACAAATGTTCTTACTCACCCCGAAACTCACAGGAAAACTTTTTATGCTGCCACCGCGGTATGGGAACAAACTTTCCTCTGTTTAAAAGAGCAGACGCGCGCTAACTTTGGGCAAACTGAATAACATTAGCCGAAGTCTCACTTCCCCGACGCCATGTTGAACGAGGAAAAAAAAAATAATAATACTACATCCGGGAAACTGCAGCAAAGCACCATGGCAACCGAGTGACGGGTCGCTACCGCTACCCTACGGAGACGAGTGCAATCCCACTTAGCTTTGAAGCCTACCATTCTCAAAAAACAACACGGACATGGTTCAGTAGGCTATTTTGTGTCACCATTAGGCGCTAACAGTCATTAAACAGGTCAATAAGGAGGCCCATGGGGATAAGGGTCAGTATACGCCTGGGGAGCTTTTTCATCTAATCAATGGTCCCATGATAGATTGCCCTGCTCCTCTCACACATTCACGGTGCTAATCTTCAACACAGGGCTGCTAACTAGGCTACTTTTTATTTTCTTGTATTCTGTTTATTGTAATGCACCAAAACATAAAGGTGAAAACCTACTTGGCAATTAACCTGTTCCTGATTTTGATTTTATCCCAGTGTAGGATAGGCTACTTAAATCATTAGTGTTGAAGCTCTGTTAAACTGTCCAGATACATTTTCTCCATGTTTAATTCAAATAGCTAAAATTCAAAGGCTAAATACACATGTTGTCATAAGGACAATTAATCCTTTCTCTTCCTTGGGCAGAAGGACCAAACTGGTCCAAAGACTGCATGAGTTTCTCCAGACCATGATGAGAGAAAGTTCAGATAGTAGATTATATTCTACTTTCAATAAGTCAAACTGTGATCACCCTGCATCACCCCTCTGGTAGGCCTACGTGCTGCCCGGCCAGGAAACACAGCGCTGTAGAGCGGGTTCTCCTGCAGGAGATGGGTCAGAGCAGAGAGGAGGTGGCAGGAGAGATGAGAAGGGGCAAAAGTAGCTTGACAATCCATGATCAGAGAGAGATGCAAGGCCCTCTGAGACTGGGGACGAGAGAGGAACAACTCTGGGTCAGTTTGTAAAACCTGGGTGTGGACAACAGTCTCTCCCTGAATCAGATCATTCAGGCTGTTTCCTGCTTTGGGCCGAGCATCTGATCTGTAACCCCTACTACGCCCCCTAAAATTGACGGCGGCAGATAGGGAGAGTGGAAAAGTGAGAGTGAGGAGACCTGGAGGAATCATACTACCTCTCCTCCAGTTGCTTCCTGTCTCTTTATCCATTCTCTTGACAAAACAAGTAATGTCAAACGCTCTGCTGCTCTGCCAGGATGAGGAAGAGGAGGAGGGCTGCAACAGCATGCTTACCATCCTGCAGAAAGCGATGCCACCAAGCTGCACCCTGACTCTCCACTCATGCTGCCGAGTCAGAACCGTCTGGAGAAGAAGGATAAAGAGGAAATATATCTCTAAAACTATCACAAACTCCAAAGAATCAACCAAGAAACCTCTCAGTGGTTTCTGGAGGTGGTTGACTCTCAGACATCTGCTGCTCCAGGGTGGATCAGGATCCAGTTTCCTGGATGATGGAAAATGTATGTCGCCATATAAGGGCAGAGAAGTTTGGAGACCTTTCTTGGAGTCCAGTCTAAGCCCTGCTCTCTGATACAAGCCAGTAAGTCAGAGGAGGTGAGAATAACAGAGATGGAGATAGGGCACCAGGCTCCTGGAACATATGCAGGGATCTTCGTTGTCACACCGCTCTTGAACTGAGACTCCACTTTGGGGAAGAATCAGACTCTGAGCTGGAGGAACTGCTGGTTGAGGATGAAGGCGATGGCAAGGGGTGCTGACACAGACCGAGAGAAAAAAAGGACATTTGAGTGATTGTTTCAGAGCAGTTGTATTTAGTAAAACAAGTATGCAGCCTGCACAAATTAAACAGTTTTAAAGGGAAATATAATCTAGTAATCTTAGGTGAGTGTAGTTATTGCTAATGCCACATGCAGGATCCAAAATTAGCACCATCTACCTGCAAAATGCTGGTAAAATATGCAAGTGGCCGGTATATTTGCTTCACTCACCAGACAAAAATCAATGGTGATCTATTGAGTGGCTGGTCAAATGTGAACATTCACTAGCCATTTGGCTGGTGGACAAAAAAAGTTAATTTTGGACCCCGGCCACATATGGGTTAAAAAACAACCCAACGACACCCCCCACCCCCCTTTCCCTACTCTTTTTTTGCCTTTGTAGGTCAACAGGACAGCTTTAATTTAATTGCCTGTTTCCTGGTTGACTGGATCAATACAGTGATGGGCAGTGGGAAATAGTGCTGCCTTCAGTGCTGCTCGTAAACTCTGCTTGTGATTTCAAATTGAAGTGTCACACATGTCGAGACACAAAAAGAATCACTCTAATCACACTGCAAAGGCAGCACAGCAGTACTGATGAGTTAGTTCAATTCAAACTGTTTGAGGACACCAATTGCTTTGAACCATTTGAGTTTATTAACTCAAATAATTTAGGCATAAAAACATATTTGATTTGTGTCCAAGTAACTTAACATAAGTCAAGTATACCTCAAATTTATATACATTTTTTTGGGTGGGGCTTTTTCACCTTTATTTGACAGGACAGCTAGGTGAGAAAGGAGAGCGAGAGAGAGAGGAAAGACATGCAGGAAATCGTCACAGGTCGGATTTGAACGCTGGACCTCTGCATTTAGGCATAAAATATACGTGCGCCTGTTCTACCCACTTATCCAACCCGGCCACATAGCCTATATAAACTTGAGGTACTTGACTTATGTCTTTCCATTTCATGCCACTTTACACTTCTACTCCACTACATTTCAGAGGGAAATATTTGACTTCTTACTGCACTACAATCATAATACAGTTTTAGTTATTTTTGTAGTGGAGTAAAACGTACATTTCCCTCCGAGATGTAGTGGAGTAGAAATATAAGTGACACAAAATAGAAATACTCAAGTAAAGTGCAAGTACCCTAAAATACAAGTACAAGTACTTGAGCAAATGTACTTAGTTGCTTTCCGCCGCTGCCAATATAACTGTATAAAACAGCTTTAGTCTTACTGCAGAGTTTAATCTGTGCAACACTGACCTCTAGTGATCAAATACACATACTGTTTTGTATGTAACACTTATATATATATATATATATATATATATATATATATATATATTAAAAAAACAAAAGATATATTAAATAATTTGCAAGGGAATGTGAAGGAGAATTGCCTAAAAACCCTCCAGAGGCTTGATAAGTGGCATTCTCCAGGCAGCATTATACAGAAATGCAATATACACAATTTATCTATCGATAATTTCACACACACATCAAGAACACTGATTCATGATACATGCACGTATAAACCAACACCATGTGACATGGCTTAGAGTCTTCGCCAGACAAAAAGACAAAGGAGAAAATAAACAGCAAACAAGCAACAATCTTAATAGGCCTTCAAACTTGTATGACAAACTAAAAAGGGGTTGGTATACCTGCTCTGTAATGCCAGAAGGATCCCGTAGTTTCCAAACAGAGATACAGACACATCCAGGGGCTCAGTGTTTCACACTAATGTTCTCTAAATGAATGAATGGTTTTAATTTCAAAATACAACTCTTTCTCAGGTTATTAGATTTGTTTTCATGTTAATAAATATTCTAATCCACCTATGTTTAATTTAATTTTTTTAGGTTTTGTATCAGTGAGTAAGGAATATATCAGAATGCAAAAATGATCTCCAGAAAACAAATGTGGAAATGTACTTTTTAAGGACATATAGATTATTCAAGACATAATTTGTCTCAAAGTAAGAAAGATCAGAATCAGAATCAGATTTATTGGCCAAGTATACTTACATACACAAGGAATTTGACTTCGGTAGGTGTTAACTCTCTATACATTCAACAAATAGACATGTAGTAGTAATACTGTACAATAGAGACAACAATATACATATAGGCACATATCAACATAATATACAAAAATATAAAAATACAAATAAGATAAAAATATCAAGACAAGTACACATGGAGTGGGATGTAAAGTGTAAAAGTAGTGTGCAAGATGCATATTGGAATGATAAGTATGTAAAGTGTAGAGAAGTGGGTAAGTGGCCAAAGTGGGGATGACCCCACTTATCAGTTCAGGATAGTGATGGCAGTGGGAAAGAAGCTGTTCTTGTGTCTGGTTGTTTTTGTGCGCAGGGATCTGTAGGGCCTGCCAGAGGGGAGGAGGTTAAAGAGAGTGTGTGCAGGATGACATCTTTCAAAGAAAGAAATATGTCATTAGAAGTGAATTATTTAGACAACACAATATACTGATCTCATACAAATATGATTAGGACATATAATGTCTCAGGAGATATCCAAATGAAATAAATACACAGCCTTAAATGAATATAAAAATAATATACAAATATAAACAAATAATCTCAAAATGCATGCACCAGTTTATGTCACATGTATGTTTGTGTCTGTTTATAAATGAATAGTCTGTAAAATATTTAAAGTATAATGACAAGGATTTTATATATCATAACCCTATTTTTATCCTCTGTTTTCTATAGAAATGTGTACAGTTGGTCAGTCTTCATAATGCCGTCATTACACCAAACGACTTTTTAACCGATTCCACAGTCGTGGACATATTTCCAATATCAGAATGAAATCATGAGAGTCTTGCTAGAGTTAGGGTGCGCTCCCGTCATCTCAATCGTTTGGTTTAAGGTGGTGATAAAAGTCATTCCGAGTTGTCTTAACTTAGTCTTTATTCCCGTCTTGATGTTCTGGCAAAATCAAACATGTTTGATATTATTATTTTAAATCTTTGTAGTGAAGTTACTTAGTAGTCTTGCAAATTGTGACCCTGCAAGATCACCAGTCTTTGACATTATGACAGATTGTCTTTAGATGTGAGATGAAGTCAGACTTTAGTCTTTTCAGAGTCAGTTGTCCCTACTTGAATATATAAGTTTAATACAACACAAATGTGGCCAGAGAAGATCTTGGTACAGCATGCACAGATACAGTCATACCAAGTACAGAACAATCATTTCAGCCTCATAGTGTGTGTGTGCGTGTGGGTGTGCCACGTCTTACCAAATCACGTGTAATCACGCCACCTTGGAGGAAACATAACAATGCTGTTTGTAACCCTTGGCTCACACTGCTGGAGTCAGGAAAATCTATGTCCACGTCTTAGCTTAACCTCGAGACACACGCATGCTTTGCAGGCAGTGAAGGCCTCTGCTCACATACATGAAGGCCTCTGAACATCAACCAAAGTCTCGATGACATTCACATAACTTCATAATTAATGTTTCTACAACACTCAGGCTTTTTTTTTTAAAGCATAAAAAAGCCAACACATTTCTTACTTTCATTTTATACATTTATAACTAATATAATAATAATATAATTTATAAATAATAAATCCTCAATATGTCAATTTTTTGACATGGTATTCAAACTTCACGCCCACATTTGGTTTTGTGGAGATGTTTGTAACTTAAAACTATTCTGATCATACATTTCTTTCCTCACTGATACTGAACCAGATTTTAGATCAGGTCCCTTAACTATATGATTATTGTAGTCTTAAGTGTATTCATTAACATGAAAAAGTTCAGAAAATAGTACCCAAAAACCTGATACTAACTTTAAAATGGATTTTTACAACCTTAAAAGAGTTTTATTTTGAAATTGTACATGTAAATGTTCACATATAGAGGATCATTACGGAGTATATTTGGGTATAAAACAGTTTGAGAATGAGCCCTTTAATTGTCTGGCTTCATTTCAATTGATCCTGCAGTGGAAGCAAATTTGCCAATTCTCAGGTATCAGCGACTTTCTTCTTATCACCATGGGAATGAAGATCAATATTCTCTGAATGTGCTAAGGCAGCTAATTCCTTGTGTACATTCTCAAAGTTTATTTGTCCGTGGAGGTGTTTTGCTGAGCACGCTTGCTCTTGCAGCTGTATGTCCCTGTTGTGTTTACTTTGCTGTGTTAACACTGTGGATCATGTTTGTCCTTTAACATTGTGTGCATGTTTCTGCCTGTTCATGTTTGATTTCTTGGAAGTTAATTTCTCTTCACTGCAGAAAGTTGTTTTGTGTGGTTGAACATAGTTAATCTTTCCCAAAAGCTATTATTGTAAATATGAATTTGTTTGGATGTGAACTGAATTTAGGTCACGTTAAAGGTCAAAGATGAAGCGTGACAGTGTGTAGTTGGAGGCTGTAGGTTTTATAAAACAGCTGGCTAAAACATCTGTCCCCTTTAAAGACTATTTTTTATAAACTCGACTCTTGATTTTTTTTAAGTATTTCCATTTTGTGCAGCTTTATACTTTCACTCCGATACATCTCAGAGGTAAATATTGTACTTTTTACTCCACTACATTTGTCTGACAGCTTTAGTTACTTTTTCAGGAGTCTTTCTGAATGAACTTACGCTAAACTTCATTAGTCTCAGGTCATCCTGCAGTCATTTCTTTCTACCACCAGAGAACATGGAACTTTCTCTCTCTCTTTCTTTTATTCATAAAAAAAATCACACATTTATGATAATTAGTAACATTACAGCAGCAGTGGATTGACTCTTTTGTGAACTGTGCATTGATGACATCTAGTGCAAGAGCACCAGATGTCATCAAGCTGATCTCCTGCGCTGCAGATGCATGGACTCATCTGAGGCAGTAGCGGCTGTAAAGTGGCTGAATCAACACAAAGCTGATTTCCATTTTCAGGGCCTCCGAACTGCAACGTGACAGGAATGTGTTTCAGGTGCAGAGCAGGTTCCTGTCGGACAGAAGAGCTGCAGCTCAGTGCTGTTAGAAGCATTCAGATCATTTACTTAAACTTAATAAAAGTTCTAATCCCATACTGAAAATACTCCATTACAAGCAAAAGTCCTGCATTCAAAACCTTACTTAAGTAAAAGTATGTAAGTATTATCAACAAAATGTACTCAAAGTGCTTCAAGTAAGAGTACTCCTTGTGCAATAAATGTTCCCTGCCATTGTTTTCCTGTTATAGCTGATGTCTCTGGATTAAAGGTGCTGTAGGTAGGATTGTGAAGATCCAGGATTTAGCCCAAAAAATGTGAACATCAACAACTTCTCAGTCCCCCCCCCCTTTTCTGCTAAAGACCAAAACTGTCTCCTAAGCCCCTCCCCCCACAAGGGAGAATGAATGCGTGTGCATGAGCAGTGATTGACACGCAGTTAGACACTGTGGGAGCTGTGGATTTTTGCAAATCGCACTACAGGCTGTAGGTGGTGCCAGAGGAGCTGGATTTTTATTTTTTAATGACCTGCTTCATGTAGTTCTACTGGAACATAGGGTCAGTTTCAGCAAATATGACAGAAAGTTAGTTTTATAAGTCTTACCTACTGCACCTTTAATATTCCTGCTGCATTAATGTGCATGTTGCATTTTACTGCTGTAAATGTTAAAGGTTGTGCTCATTTTAAATCCTTTACTGTAGGGTACTTTAATCTGCAGCAGTGCTTCATATTCTATAATCATCATATGTTTGTAGCGTCGCTGTCCTGTGAGAACCCTGTATCTCTAAATTGTTTTAAAACGTGTCAGAAAAACAGCCCTTTTTTCAGCTTTGTGACGATGCATTTTCCAGCTGATCCGAGAGACTTTTTAAAGACTTTATTTAGTTTAAGAAGTAGGAGCATTTTCTCAACACGTAAATGAACATTTCATCCTTTAGTTTATCACAAACATTCAACATCAACACATCTGGAGATACATGGTTTTCACTGGACAGGAATGGGATGGAAATCTGTCATTTGAAGTATGTAAACCTGATGTCAGCATGGCCTTTCCAGTGAAATTCCCGTCTGGTATTTCAGCACAGAATAAAATCACACGGCCTGCACAGTCAGAATGACGACACCCACACATGGGAATAAATGCATAGTTTATCATATCATAACAATAAATTCTCAAGGCTACATCGTAAATAAAACAGTCTAGTAGATTGAGGGAGTGTAGCCTAAATTATGAACAGGAAGTGAGGTGGACAAACCGTGTCATCAAGAAGAGGTACAAACGTGACGTTGCATTGAATATTTATGCTCATTCTGTGACGAGCTGCAAGACAAAAGTCGCTCTAAAAAGGTTAAATTGCTGCAACTACCGAGAGTATACTGAGTGATCGCCTTGCATTTCATACAGCTACGAGCTACCAGAGATCACAATTTTAGGCTACTTCTGCTACAGCACAGTATCGCTTTAAGTTCCTCTAGATACCTGAATAAAAACAGCATCCTGCTGTGGAAACAAAAGAAAAGTCAACCATTCATCTATAGGCATATTTAAAAAATAGGGG
Source organism: Zingel zingel (assembly GCA_023566125.1). Taxonomy (NCBI): domain Eukaryota; kingdom Metazoa; phylum Chordata; class Actinopteri; order Perciformes; family Percidae; genus Zingel; species Zingel zingel. Next base: position 38,307,402 of record CM042316.1, on the reverse strand, counting down.
GGGAGGGGGGTGGGCATCCTCGTGGGGTCTCAGTGGTGCAGTAGGATCTTTGGGGTCGTAAGAGATTCTTCAGGGGTTACATGATTTATTTGGAGATTTAAGAGTTCTTGAGGGGTTGCAATGGCTATAGACCTCCATACGGGTGCTCTTATGGTTCTGTAAAGTACTTGAAAGGGTCAATAGTTCTTTAGAGCGTTCCAGGGGATGTTCCTTGAGGTTTTCAGGGGGGAATCAGGGGTTCTTAAGGGGGGTTAAGTGTATTAAGTTGTTCTTGTGTGGGTCCACAGGAGGAGACACCAACTGGGTTTCTTGAGGAGGCAGAAATTCTAGCCTAGGCTTCTTTAAAATCACTGGAAAAGTGCAAGAGTTAAAGGATGTATGACTTTCAGAAGGACCACCATTGTATCCCTCACACGCATATATTCAAACATTAAGTCAAGACCAAAAACAACATTGCTTTAAGGAGGTTTCTTATTGGATAGGGAAGCAAAAAATATGTTCTTCAGCTCTGGTGCCAAGAACACACTGAAAACATATAAACCCCCTCAGGATGTTTGGGTAAAGCTGGCAACATTTAACAACAGTCCCCCCCCCCCCCCCCCTCTCCACCTCCATCCTGCAGAACACTGATGCATCCCGGCACCACCTGCCCCCTCTGTCCTCAGTCAGCAGCCCAAACTCTGGATGCAGTCATGTCTCTGTCCGCTCCGATCCGTCCCTGCTGCAGCCGCATGCCAGCTCTGTGTGTGTGTGTGTGTGTGTGTGTGTGTGTGTGTGTGTGTGTGTGTGTGTGTGTGTGTGTGTGTGTGTGTGTGTGTGTGTGTGTGTGTGTGTGTGCAGTCACCTACATAACGTGTGCAGATGCGTGTAGTTAGTGTCATAACGTCGTCAACAAGCAGTCGGTGCGGTTCGGTGCCTCGGTGCTGGTGATGTTGGACACCGGGTTCGGTGTCCAGAAAAACACATAGTAAATCACCAGGATGAAGGCAGCCACTGACACGCAGAGGAAATAGGCGATTGCCATCGCCACTTTCACCCAAATTTTAGTTGACATGTTGACGTGTTTGGCCCGCAGTTCCCCGGGATAGCTCGGCCTCCGCTTCATACCCCCGTTCAGCTTCTCCGCGGTCACGGTCGCTTTCCTGCCGGCCGCTTTCATCTCGGTATTGCCGCTATAACCTTATCCAACGATTTTCCTCTGCGGAGTGTTGTGTGTTCATTTGAGTCCGGACAGTAGAGCCAGATGCCCCCCTCTTCCCTCCACGGCTCTCCTCTCCTCCGGTCCGGGAACAGGATGCGGTCTAAACCCGCAGGGCAGCCGCTCGGGTCCCGCAGCGTCCTCCGGTTCCGTGTCCGCAGGACTGTTAGATCTCTGAGCCCTCTGAGTCCTCCGTGCGCACCGGACAAACTGAACTCAAGGAGGCTGTCTCCGGCATCAGCTGGATGGGACCGCTGTCAAGCTAGCCACGGTTAGATAGGCTGTTTCCGGTGGGAGTTTTAAAAATAAAACGAACTGTAACTACAAAAACACAAATGATCAGAATCAGAAATCAGAATCAGAAAAGGATTTATTGCCAAGTAAGTAGCACTTACAAAACTGCCTTGGTTGTTGGTGCATATATAAACATTAAATATTAGTATGAAATAAACAAACAATAAATACAGAAACAAATAGCATACATAACTATTTTACATTCAGAAAAAGACACTGAATAGATTAGTGCAGGATGAACTAAAAGTATTATTTATGTAGATAAGAAATAAAAGGTAATATATGTGTATTAAGCTCAAATCAGAATAGAAACACATAAATAGAAAATGATTAGGGGTGTAACAATACACTCAACTCATGATTCAATATGATATTCTTACAATTTAACAGAATGAGCTGCAGACAAATGACTGAAAACTATTCCTTTATTCATCTAAATTGTGCAAAACAAAACAACAGATGTGTCCTCTTATCAAAAGTGCAACTGAAATTGTTTTTAATCTTAAATAACAAAAATGTAATAAATGTATAATTTGATTTTTAAAACAAATCCCACATCAAAATTACTAAATAACAGAAAACAAATCTCTTCAAATAAATAAACTAAAAACACGTAGCCAAGCCTGAAGCCAAACAAGTGTAATCAAAAGTAGATTATGCCCTAGGCCGTTTAGACATTGAATCGTGATTCAGTTTTTTATCTCAACCGGTTGTAATCTTTACACATTTACATCGTTTTTAACCAATTCACATTGAACCGTTACATTACATTAGATTACATTAGATTCAACTTTATTTTCATTGCACAAGTAAGGACAACCAGTACAACGAAATGCAGTTTTACATCTAACCAGTAGTGCAAACATTAAAAGTGTTTATTCTTTATAGCAGTGCTTAAAAAAAAGACATAAAACACAGAATGCAGTATGATCATGTTCAGTCCTTACATCCCTAGAGACGAGCAAATAAACCTTAAGAAAAGTATCTGTCAACACAAATGTAAAATGCACTAATAATGGCATTTAATGATCTGTGCTCACGTACAATTTTAAGGGACTTGTACTTTACTTAAGTGGTACTCTTATTCTGAAGGCAAACTCACCATGTTTCCGGCGCCGCTCCTCGTGTCTCCGTCTCACTTGACTCAGCTTCGGACGAGGAGGGGCTGAAAGTGCGCAACACCTAACGATTGGGTCATAGTTTGAGAGAAACGTCCCGCAGCAGAAGATTGGAGAGATGCAGTCTTCATCCACAAATTATCGCTGCCTCGGATTTCTTCTCCCGCCTGCTAGATCTGCACAGCAGCGGGCCGCGAGAGCCCATAAACGAGACATCAAAACCCCCCCAAAAAAAGCTTTCCCTACACAGATGAGTCACCGGCTGCAGCCATAAAATGTAGGCTAGGGTGTGCATTGAGCGCTGTTCACAGGATTGAAAGAAGAGCTATGGGGCCCATTCTTCTTCTTGTCCTGCAGCAGCCTGCAAGGTCAGAATGCACATATTCAATATGTGCATGCGGCAGAATGGTTTTATACTGACACACTTGCCTGGTGAGCAGGGCATAAATTCATGTGTCTCTGTGAAATGGATGAAAAGAGAAGCTGCAAGGTTATCAACACACATAGTGAATGTAATCATTTGTATCAGGCATTTGCAATCCAACATAGATGCATGCTATAGCTTTTAAAAACCTTCCACCTGACAATGAGTGGCTCACAGACTGGAGCCCACCTCTTAGATGCCCTTCTAGAGGAGAAAATATGATGATGTTCACTCTACGAGTCAATTCAATTAAATTAAATTTTATTTTGTGTCAAATCATAAGAGACATTATCTCAGGACACTTTACAGAACCAGTATGTCTAGACCACACCATTATTTACAGAGACCCAACACTTCCCCCAAGAGCAAGCGTTTGGCGGCGAGGAAAAACTTCCTTTTTAACAGGTGGAAACCTCAGGCAGACCCTGCCACTTGGTGGGCGGCCATTTGCCACAACCTGTGGGGGAAAGAGGTGCCCTTAGTGGAGAAAATGTGATGATGTGCCATATGGCGCACCGTCAGTGAAGAAAACTTCATGCAGTGTCCTCTAGGATGCCCTTAGTGGAAAAAAATTAATCATGTGCCCTCTGAACTGTCTTTACAGTGGAGAAAACGTGATGACGTGCCCTATACGGCGCCCTTCTAGTGGAGAAAACGTGATGACGTGCCCTATACGGCGCCCTTCTAGTGGAGAAAACGTGATGACGTGCCCTATACGGCGCCCTTCTAGTGGAGAAAACGTGATGACGTGCCCTATTCGGCGCCCTTCTAGTGGAGAAAACGTGATGACGTGCCCTATTCGGCGCCCTTCTAGTGGAGAAAACGTGATGACGTGCCCTATTCGGCGCCCTTCTAGTGGAGAAAACGTGATGACGTGCCCTATACGGCGCCCTTCTAGTGGAGAAAACGTGATGACGTGCCCTTTACGGCGCCCTTCTAGTGGAGAAAACGTGATGACGTGCCCTATACGGCGCCCTTCTAGTGGAGAAAACGTGATGACGTGCCCTTTACGGCGCCCTTCTAGTGGAGAAAACGTGATGACGTGCCCTATTCGGCGCCCTTCTAGTGGAGAAAACATGACGCAATGCCACATAGGCTGTTACCTTGCATGGCAGCTGAATTCTTACGATATCACACAAAGATCCATCTTGTCAGGCTTCAGGTAATGCGTTTGTGTCAAATCAAACGTGGCTCGGATCAATCCGCGTCCTGTGAGGAGCTACTGGCAACTACTGCGGGGTTTCGGTGTGTGTGACGACAAAGAGAGGCAACTGTTTTGTTCAGCAGCTCCTAAAGAGGTTAGCGTAGATGCTACAATAGCATCAGTTATATTAGAAGTGGAGATAATTTCTTCATTGAAATAAGAGCAAAGAACGGGACTAAAGGCTTTTCTTGATGGAAAAGATGTTTTTGCTCTTCTCCTGGCTGGCTTCGGCCAGAGATTAATAGACAGGCGGTTCATCAAATCACCAGCCAAGTGTTTTTTTGAAAGTGCATGACCGTTTTCAATGCAGCTTCTTCTTTCTGTGCAAAAAACATCTGGCGCGTCAGGTTATATAGGCTGCCCTTCCTGCTAGAACAACTGCACATTGGTGCCCCACTGCAGGCAACTGGTGCTATTTTTATTTTTCTCGCCCCTCAGACAGCCTGAGTCCGCCACTGGTCTCACAGCTACAGCTATAAATCAGACCAGACTTCAGACATCAGAGAAATACATTTATTGGCTAAATAAGAGAAACAAAAACTGCTAAAGCAACTGCGTGCTTTACATTTCATGTGGGTAAAAACATTAGGGCTCTCTCTGATGTGATATTGGGGACATTTATTTAATCAATGGCTTTGATAACATTAAAAAGCTAACATTTTGGATTCATGCTTGTCCTGATAATCTTTCTGAAAACAGCCACCTTGTTAGTTCTCAGCAATTTCATGTATCAAAACAGGAAGACCTTGTAGAAATAGATTAATACATTGAAATTTCTCCTGCCTAAGTTACAATCAGTCATCGAAGCTCAGAAAGACAAATATCCATATGCAAAAACTAAATGTTTTTATAGCTCACAGGCTACATTTTGCCCCAAAGGTGGAATGTTCATTTCCATTTACAAACTGTACATATTGCCGTTCCTTTCGATCCAAATGCATAATTTGTATTCCTCCGATACAGAACATAAAAACATTAAAAGCAACCCATTTATCCCAGTGTCCACAGGCATGATTCAAAGACTTTGCAGAACCCAAGCACACGCTCAAAAACAAACCAACCTAAAAGCCCTTGGTCTGCTGAGGTATGAGTAAAGGCTTTCATGCCAAAATAAACAGCTCATTACTCAAGTAGTAATTCATGTTACTGCACTTTAATTTAACGCAAGCCTGTCTTTCTAAATAAGAGACAGTTATCTCCTTAAAACATGGCTGTTAAATAAAAATGTATATATTTAACGTAAAGCCAATAACACTCATAACGAAAGCGAGATCCTTGATTTTAAAAACAATTAAAAAGGCAGTGTGTCCCCTATAGAGAGGGGAACTCTTCCCAGACGGATATGAACAGATTTTTCTCTAGAACTGATGATTCATTTCTGCGTCACAGAAAGAAAGTCACGTTTTTAGTAATCATGATTGTGAATTAAATAATTTAAAAACAGCAAATGGACCGCCGCCTCTAAGTACATAATAGGTATTTTTGATAGAGTTGAGACGAGGGGGATGTTGTAGCAAAGTGCCCTCAACCAACACATCTTAATCATTTAATCTGGGTGAGGACATCTCTGATGAATGTCTGATCACTGAAGTCAGTTATTCAACAACAGCAGGGCTGCACAGCTGGCTCCAATGCAAAACATTGAAAAATAAATTACACTTAAAACATCAGGATATACCTGCTGCGAAGCTCATGTAAACAGGCTGAAGATTCTTATTTTTGAAAGATCTTTAGTGTGTCCAGATGTCTTTAGAAGTAAAAATATGAGTGTCAGTGGGTCTGATATAAAAAGTATTTCCATGTCCCAATAAGTAAAAGCCAAAAAATAAAACCAAAGAGCAATGTAGGCTGGAGTTCCATCTCTGCATCATGAACACCAAGGCTGCATTCACTGTTCCCTAGGTGCTACAGTAGAATTTAGTTATGCTGCGAGTATGCTGGTTCCTACGCGTGATGGTCTGTCTGCATCGACAAATTAAGAAAACATCTACCTTCGATAGCTAACCAGGATGTGAGGTTTAAAACTGGTGCATTATGCCAAATTGAATGACTACACATAATAACGTTACACTCCATTGGGTTTTGTTTGATCGCGGCTTACGTGATTGGCCACTGCAGAGAGACATTGGGTTGCGTTTCTCCATAAAATTTTCAACTTTTTTTTTTTTTTTTTTAACATCCCTTGCGGTCCCGTCCGCCACAGCCAAAACGCACTACCCACATTCAAATGAATGAGAGGAGTGGCGTTTTCGCAGCAATGCCTGATTTGATGTGAATGCAGCCTAATGGTGATCACTGAGATTTGAAACAGTCACAAGATGGCAATCACTCACAGCCGAAGCTTTAAAGTTGCAACAAAAAGCTGCAACGAGCGGCGTGACGAGTCTAGTTTGAAAATAAAAACTGATGGAGTCAGATTGTTTTGTGGGTGGAGGCTAAAATTACCTCTGAGCTAACGCTGTCTTGTTTTAGTCTCTAATCCAACACTGGGATTTGTAATCTAGCTAATTAACCAACAGACAAAAACTAAAATAATAATGAAGATATTCCCCCAATATTACACATCAATCCATATGGGGGGGGGGGGGGGGGGGCTGCACGAAATCTGATAATCTGTGATACCTCTTGTCAGTGGTCAAATTGCATTGTGGGTAACGTTACTGGCGTTCAGCGCTAAATCGGTGGACTACTCTTTAAAAATATACCTACAGTAGTAGCAGCTATTAACACAGGCTTCTATTAAATATGTTAGATGTGTTTACAACAAGACAGAAGGTCGCCACATGCTATGGTTAACAAGCTGGCACTAGTTAAGAGGCTGACTTAATCCAATCAATCGTTAATGAAGTGATTATTTTCCAGCCAAAACGCAAAAATGAGCTACGTCTGTCCTGTTCCTGAGACAGCTGAGCGTGGACCTCCAAACTGGTCCTCTGAAAGAGTCTATATAATGACCTCAGGTCAGGCAGGGCTTGGTGTTGCGAGTTTTCTACATACAGTACAAGTTCAATGCAAAACCTGCCCGCATATCCTGCTTCATTCAGTGTGGACCGGCCTGGCTCAGCAGGGTTTAGGGGTGTTATCAATTAGAGGATGGATACCCGACCCGAGCCCTCAGGATGCGACGGGCCGGGCCGGATTCGGACAGATATTTAGAAATGATGTTCGGGTTCGGGTCGGGCTCGGTCACATCAGTGCGATAAGGCGTTGAACATTTTAAATTTAAAAAAGCTTATTATGTAGGTGCAAGCTTGTGTTAACGTGCGCTTGTTGCCCCGTGTGCGCTGATGCGCTCATCTGTTGACATTTCCGAATGCCTTCCTACAGTTGCTTAATAAAAGCGGGCTTTCCACACAAACAAACGTACATGTGTCAATAGTATGAGAAAATTTTTTGATTTTAACTGTGTCGGGCACGGGTCGGGCTCAGACGTAAATATCTTAATTGCCTTAATGCAATGGGCAAAAGACTGTGCAGGAGAATGGATCAGCCTACATCATGTCAGTGCTGCAAATCACGATTGTTAACATCACCTAAAACACCTCTTACAGACCACCAGGTCAACCGCATCTGCATTTCCCCTTCTCCTGTCGAAAAACTTCCAGGCTTGATGGGCTCAATTAATACACTTAAAATAATACACTTAAAATCTAAAGAGGGGAGATTTGGCTTGCTGCCGACTTCTGTGAAGTTCTGAGGGTGTAATTTTTCTTAAATGATCTGTGAAAACACATCTACACGTGTGGTCTTTTGGACAAAATCAAATCACGCTCAGTTCATTTTACCAGCCCAGAGAACCTTGAGACCCCACTGTGAGAACAAAACATTTTTGAAAACCAGCGACCGACGCGGATTTCACTCTTCATATCTTAATACTTAACAGAAGAGACAAAGCATGGCGGCGGCCCAGAGGTGATCAGACCCACTGATCTAAAAGAAATCGCTGAAAGAGAGGGAGAGAGAGGCCTGTCCATGGCGGCGGCACAGTCCATCTCATGTATCCATCCTCCTCAGAAGTGAGTCTGTTTGTTCCCAGCAGCTTCAGCCTGTTGACACAAACACAGGCAGTAAGTGGTGTGTGTGTGTGTGTGTGTGTGTGTGTGTGTGTGTGTGTGTGTGTGTGTGTGTGTGTCATCGTTCTTAATACTTTGATCTAAAGCACATCACAGTAACATGATATTATAATAGGCTTTATTATTCTGAAATGGGAATCTGAATGCAGGACTTTTTTACTGTGGTACTGCTACTTTTCTGAGAGATCCGAGTACTTCTTCCACCACTGTTTATTATAATTAGTTGGTATATTAAAAGGGTTTTCTTTCTCACACAAAATTTTCAGACACAGCCCGTGCAGTGTAGTGCATGCACTGTTCACCCCTCCATCATCTGTTGCTGTCTGCCTCTCCCTCCACTGTGACTTTAGGAAAGTGTGTTTGCACAAAGTTTAGTAAAATGAACCAGTCGTTGATCATTTTGGTTCCTTTTAGAGCCACAGCGTTACATTATGCAACATAAGGTTTGTAAAATAAAATGAAACCTACAATCATCATGAAGAGAAATGCACTTCATATTATAGATCAACAGGCAATTTCTAACTTCTTACCCTTCCTTCTCTTTTAGAGAAATGAAAAAAAGATTGTTGTTGTTTTTTTCCACCTGGACCTGTATGCTCATTTCACGTCATTTCTCCTCTACTCTACCAGCTGAGACTTGTGTCTCTCAGTCAGCGCTGAATCTGAACACTGACTGCAACATCACTGGAACCAGTGTTTCCTTTTTCTTTTTTTTTCCAATCAGGGTGTTTGCCAGTACTTGAGGGTCAGATACTCCACTGTGGAGCCTCACAATCATCACAAGATTTAATTCAATCAGACTTCAAACGGTCTCCGTTCTGTCTGCACGATCATCTGTCCGGCAGGCTGCAGCTCATTTCCTCTGAAAAGCCTTTTAAAAACTTAATTGTGCCTCTAATTTCCCCTGGTTTCCGGATCTCCACCCTGACACACACACACACACACACACACACACACACACACACACACACACACACACACACACACACACACACACACACACACACACACACACACACACACACACACACACACACACACACACACACACACACACACACACACACACACACACACACACACACACACACACACACACACACACACAAGATGTGTGTGCGTGGTGTGTGTCACACACACACACAATGCACTCATGAGCTCATCTGTCTTCTGCTGTTTATCACACATGAGTCATCAGAAGAAGTGTAGATGCGATCAGTGGCGTTTACACCAAAGAACACAAGAAGACATCTTACATTTTCTTTCACCTACTTTTACTGAACATCAGAAATTGAGACTTAAATAAGAATATCATCAATATCATGTTTCAGCCATATGTACAGTGTGTGTGTTAACATTGGATTAACACACACAAACTGGACAGTCTGTGGGGGTAAAAGGGCACCGAGAGTCAACTAGGTCTGGAACTAATTCCTCTATGTGTATGGCAACTTCAGGCTGAACTTAAACATTGCTTATCTAACTTTGTAAAGCAAAATGTAACAAACAAATACATAGATATACATTTACTGAAATGTATATCTATGTATAATTAAAAGTAGGTATTACAATTCAAGTGTAAACCTTTTAAAAGCAGAAACACAAAACTGAAACAGGAATTAAAAACACAGGATCTGTGCATCCATATAAATTATTCACCCTTTGCAAACACGTAACCACGACCACGTGACCACGCCATGATGGACGGCAGAATCACCGGAAGCACAAGCTAAACAGTAGTAGGCGAGCGGAAAGTTTCATTAGTTTCAATCAGTTAAAAATAAATAACTCTAAACTTTATGGCTTCTTCTAATGAACAACAAGTTGTCGTGCCGTTATCGGTCGAGGTAGGACATCTGGTAGCTGCTCACAAAGAGCAGTATTTGGAGAAGTTGGAGATCGCAGGATTGGATACTGACTCTTAATTCGTTCTCCCTTCGTTTTCACGGACCTCATTAAATCACAGAGTCTGCCCGACTTCAGTCCACACGATCTGTACCACTATGTGGTAAACGGGGTATCCCCACACACTGGTGCTGATCTCAAAGCTTTTAAAAGTCTGGATGCTTACCAGTTCTTTGTAGCTGGCTGGGTTACAGGTACGCGATGCTACGCTAACGGTGGGGGGAGGTACCTCATAATGACAAAGATAAGACATCAATCTAGGGGTCATTTTGTATTAAGATCTATTCTTTACTTAAGCAAAAGATTTATATAACATGTAGCCCATGTTTTCAGAGGACATGGTCGGTCGTGGCTACCCACATACTGTTGTTCACTGGGTGTGCCAATGCAACTTTCTAATTGATGCCTGAACGCATCCCAGCTCTGGGATGTGTGGGTCATTAATTATCTATCACACGTTAATCCATGCAGTAAATCACAGAGTGTATATGATCAGTAGTAACCACACATAATTGTAACATGCCATCTTCTTATCTGTGATTATATTCGCTGTAGCCTATGTTAGAGCTGGGCAATATATCAATATTATATCGATATCGTGATATGAGACTAGATATCGTCTTAGATTTTGGATATCGTAATATGGCATAGTGTTGTCTTTTCCTGGTTTTAAAGGCTGCATTACAGTAAAGTGATGTCATTTTCTGAACTTACCAGACTGTTGTAACGGTTAAATTATTTACCTTTACCCACTAAGTAATTACATCCACGCTACTAATGATTATTTATCAAAAATCTCATTGTGTAAATATTTTGTGGAAGCACCAGTAGTCAACACTACAATATCGTTGTGGTATCGATATCGAGGTATTTGGTAAAAAATATCGGGGTATTTGATTTTCTCCATATCGCCCAGCCCTAGCCTATGTTAAGATTTGACCAGTTAGACACAGCATAGTAATTAAGATGCATTCACAAGGGGCATTCATGGTGTCACTGCAGCAGTAAACAATAACATATTGACGCCACAAAGTATTCAAATTGATTTTAATCGGACAATATAATTGGCACAGCCCACCGCACAACAAGAAATAACCATTTTATTATATGAACGAACACAAGCACGTACGCGCTTGGCTTGCCGTCCGTCTACAGCATAGCTCTTCCGCCGCCCGTCATGGCGTTCATAATTTGCGCGAGTAGAGCATGACGTCATGTGCAAAGGGTCAATACTGTACTATACTTCCTCACAAATCAGGTTCAAATTAACTTAACTTAATGAAGATATGTGGCTAAAATCTCATTTTAATTCTCAATTCTAGATTGACAGTGGGCATTATTAAAGAGTAAGGAAAGAATCAATCAGTCCTTTTGTGGGTATCTACTACTTCCAGTTGGAACAAGTTGACCGAAAATCATTTGTTTTCCAAAAACTTAGCCATTAGCCAAAGTGATAACGGCACAGCCACAAGCTGAGTGGTTGGAAGGAGAGCGTCTAACGACTGGACTTCCTCATCTTGTTTGTGGATTATTCACTTGACTCACTTTTAAACCGCTGTGTGCAGAAACAGAAGATGGGAAGATAGATAGAGAGCGAGTGGTTTCTATTCCCAGTGGTGGCTGAAAATGTACAAACTAATAAATTATGGTACCATCATGAGATGCTTTGGCTCCAAGTGGCTGAATCCACTGCCTCAACGTCAACAACAATAAAGGCTTTTTAGGGGTTGCATTAAATAAAGAGCACCTTTCCATAAAACCACTCACGGTCCCGTCCCAGTCACAACAAAGTGTGACACTGTGAGGCCATGGGTTTCTGCAGGGACAGCATGTGTTCTCCTCTGCAGCTGTACAAGGCAAAATGATCTTTTACAACGCTCATCGTCCTCAAGCATTTCCTAAACAGCTCTCCTCTAACAAGATATCTCTGCATAAAAGCCATTTCCTAACAGGTTAGGACACCCCTGGAGTCCTAAATATTTCCAGGGTTCCCACACATTTTCAATCACATTTCAAAACTTTTCCATAATAAAATGTGCATGACCATTGACAATGTATTACACAAACATAACTGTATAGTATACTTAAATCCAAATGTTACTTGTTGTATGCAAACCTTTTTCAATCTCTAAATGTTTATATTTACTTCAAACTACTTAATGCATTTAATTATGAAATCAGTTCTGGATGAAAAACCTATGTTATACTTAATATTTCATGGCTCTCTAATGACAGATACAAGTTGCATTGGTCATTAGAGAGCCATGAACTTTAAATGTACACTTACTCGGAACGCGGGGAGAAAATAAAGAAATGTACATGATAGTAAACCAAATGTCACGCATATTAGAGCTATGTTACGTCAACAGCTACAGAAAATAATACATGGAAGATTATCCACGGAATAATATTTTAAAAATGAACTTCTTAAACAACAAAATTCTAGTACTTTGCCAAAACGTTTTTAGATTTTACTTATTCAATGACTTTTCTAGGCCTGGAAAATGAGATTTTGAAATTAAGTTAAGAAAGTTGACGAATTGCATTTACTTCTAGACCTAAAAGACAGACTAAAAACTGCATCCCTCTTTGAACTGATGTCCTACTGTGAGACGCTTGATCAATACAGACCGGGCCCTGATTTGTGAACAGATCCACAATTTGGCTCAGCTCAGATACAAGTTGTCACAGAGGCATCACCCTCTCAATCTGTGCACCATCTTAAATCCAGATTTGTTTGGGACATTCAAAGGTAACTCTTGCCAGCTAACACATAAGAAGCTAACTCTTTGAGTCCTAAACATAACAGGTTTATCCCCTGGGAATGTTGCTCAAGACCTAGATACAGTTGTATACATTTTATTTATGAGAATAAAACATTTAAAGATACGCAGCAAAGCAGCTTTGATTGATGATTTTAAAATTTGGTTTGTTTGGTTGGACAGTTTAGCTGGAGACATTTGGTTCCCAAGATGCCATGGATGTACAGAGAACAGAAAACAGGCTCACATTTCACTTTGATACCTCTTTTCTCGCTCTTCAGTAGCAACAAGTACGTCATTTGATTCACAAACTCTCACTAACACAAGGAAAACTGAAGGAGGGGGAATGAGAGGAGGTAAGGGTTGGTCATGCAGGCAGCACGCCATGCAGCGTTAAGCATTGTCACCACAGCCACAAAAGGATGAAAAACAAAAAAGAGAAGAGAACAGGAGGGGGAAGGATAGGGGCAGTATACACCACACAGGGAGTAAATACAACAAAGACCATCAGAGGAGGTGGAGTTAGTACTTTCAGTGCATAACAGGAGGAGCAGGAAGACACCCAGGTCCTAAAAAACAGGCTTTGTGGAAGTGTGTAAATATATCTTTGGATGTGTCATGCCACCAAACCGCTCCAACCATTATTTATTTAGACGTGAAAAAAAAGCAATGCTGAGTGAGCAGGAGAACCACAACAAGGAAAACAAAAAAAAGAGGACACATTCACAAAAATAAGAAAACGGAGTTAGAGGATGTGAGAAGTACGCAGGGGCTTTCTAACAGTAAGCCACAGTCTCAAAGACACTAATAATGGCCGCACATACCTGAGGATGTCTAATCTGAGGACTCCACTGTCTCTGCTGTCTGAGCAGCGTCGGTCGCAGTGGGCGCCGGGTCGTCATCTTTCCCTCCTGCTGGTTCAGAGGAGCTCTGGTCAGCCTCCAGGACGGCTGGAGACGGAGGAGGGGTGTCCAGTTTTTCTTCTGTCAGAAAGTAGGGTCTACATTACAGTGTCTCATCTATTCGATTGATTTCTTACTTCTTTTTTTTTTACCATCCAAGAACACTTGATCCACCACTCTGGTCCAGGCCGAAATATCTCAACAGCTATTGGATGGACTGCCTTTTAGACTGCCTTGAAGTTTTGTTCAGGGATTCATGGTGCCCAGAGGATGTACCCTACTGACTCTGATGATCCCCTGACTTTTTATCTAGTGCCAGCATGAAGTTCTGAGTGAAATATCTGGACAACTAAAGGATGGATTGTCTTAATATTTGGTACAAACATTCATGTCCCCTCCTCAAGATAAACTATAATAACTTAAGTGGTCCCTTAAGATTATTTTTTGGGCCTTTATTTTAGACAGGACAGCTGAAGACATGAAAGGGGAGAGAGAGGGGGCACGACATGCAGCAACGGGCCGCAGGTCGGAGTCGAATCCGGGCCTGCTGCATCGAGGAGTAAACCTCTATATATGGGCGCACGTCCTACCAACTGAGCTATCCGCTATCTGTGGTCCCTTACCTTTTCCTCTACTGCTATTATCTGGTCAATTTCTTTTAAAATTTGTCCAATATTTTGGTTTATGACCAAATACCTGCTAAATTATTGGCACTCCTATCAGCCTCAGGACAGAGCAGGTGTGGCTTTTTACAGCTTTTTCTCTGAAAACAATGCTGTGAGAGTGAGCCAAAGCAGTAAAGTTATGGACCGGACAGTAAACAGAAACTTTAACGCTCTGTGGCGCTGAGGGGAGCTGTGGTCTAGGTGATACTTCTCTGTAGCTTCATCACTACCAGAGACACCTTTCACATTGACATATTATTATTTGATAAATTGTCATTATAATAATGATACAGATGATACTTTAATGTTTGATGCATTTAGTTCAGAGCACCACTCTGCCAAAGTGCAGCCTCACAGAGCCACTAAAATAGCTTTAGACTCATAGGGCCCTATTTTAACGATCTAAGCGCACAGCGTGAAGCGCATAGCGCAGGTGCGTTTAGGGGCGTGTCCAAATCCACTTTTGCTAGTTTGACGGCAGAAAAAAGGGTCCGTGCGCCATGCGCATGGTTCAAAAGGGTTGTACTTAGTGTCTTCATTAATTCATGTGTGTTTTGGACATAAGATGCAATAAACCAATCAGAGTGTCATCTCCCATTCCCTTAAAAAGCCAGGCGTGTTTGGACCTTGGAGCATTGCTATTATGATGGTGGATTTGCACCGTAATGTTTTTATTTGTAATCTTTAGCATATTTGTGTGCTGCTGCGCATCCCTGTGTGTGTGTGTGTGTGTGTGTGTGTGTGTGTGTGTGTGTGTGTGTGTGTGTGTAACAAGCATAGTGTATGCGCGCTGTGCACGAGCCTAGGAACATTTCACTAATTTGCTGTTAAAATAACAATGAAATGTGTTATTGACTTTAGGCCAGGTTTTTCTTGGTCAATGGTGCGATCACTTCCCGCTGCCTCAAGATAGCAATACGCCCAGAATGCACCTGAACACACCTCCCTGTAAGACCAGCACGCCCATGGGCAAAAAGATGGGCACAGGTGCATTTGCTATTTAAACGACGTGGGCGCTGCGCCGGGTGCAAGATAGGGCCCTTTGTCGGGTTTAGTTGTTTTTTTTAGGTCTGTATTACCTTGTGATGGGGCAGCAGGTGTATCCTGGTCCTTCAACACAGCAACCTCACAGGGGGCGGGGTCAGAAACCTCACAGGGGGCGGGGTCAGATGGCAGTGCGGTGGGAGAGTCTGTGGGGACGGACTCTGGTTCTGACACTATCACAGTCTGCTGGGCTTTAGTCTTTTCTGAAGGAGAGGAAATATCTATGGCTGAGCATGGGAAGACAGAGAAGGAGGGGTGGGGTGGAGATTGGGGGAGGAAAGGGTAAATAAAGTAGAGGGGAGAAGGTGAGGAGGCAGGGATGGAGAGAGTAAGAAGAAAAGAGAAAGTAGAGATGAGATAAGGTGAAACACAAAGAAAGTCGAGCACAGAACAAACAGAAAGAGACAACTGGGCCATATCCTACCTATGTCCTCCTCTTTCTGTGGCTCAGTGAGTTCACCGGTGCCGGCAGCTTGGCTCTCGGTCTCCTCCTCCAGCTCCTGCTCCTTCTTCTGGGGGGGGCTGGCCTCAACGCTGGGGGGTTTCAGCGGGCTCTCGCCTTCCATGCTGCTCCGGGGCGACAGCATCTCCATCTCCTCCCCCCAGTCTGACACAGGCTGGTGGCCGTCCAGTGGGTAGAAAGGGCTGAGGGGCTTGCCTCCCTCTGGGGACTCCTGAACTGCTGACGGTGGGGGAATGTGGATCTTGGGCCTGGGAGGTCGCTGCTCTTTGGGGCTTCCTGTCGACGTCCGTCGGGAACGAGGCGTGGGAGATGTATGGGAGTTGTCTTTGCTCTTGGTTGGTTTCTCTTTCCCGGTGTCTTTCTTCTCATCGCCCCTGGAGTCGTGTTCCGAGTCACTCCCCTCGTCATCTTCGCCGTCACTGGCGTCCTCCCATTCTTCGTCGTCATCTTCTCCGTCTCCGTGCTTGGACTCCACCTGTGCAAAAAAACAAGGAAGGAGGGGATTACTGGGAAAGTAATTGAAAAGAGTTTGCAATCACTGAGTTTTTGGGCACTTGGGGGAAACAAAACCAGCTGTTGATAAGTTGAACTTGAACCTGTTAGCCAACGGCTAGCTATTTACACATTCAACATTTACTCTCCTCTGTTCTGCTTTTAGGTTTGGCCTCCACCAACTCCTGAGGAAAACATCTGGCTCTGTAGCTGCTACATGCTCCAGTATGTTCACCTGCTAGTTGCTAACTTTGTCTGTCTGCCATTTGTTGCTAAACAGGTAGAGTACAGTGGGTTTTTCGAACGTTGTGCTCTAAAACACTATAACACCTCATTGAGTTGAGGGGAACTGCAGAGTCAGGTGATAACTCTGCAGGTTCATCACTACGAGCGACTTGTTTCACATAAAAAATGATTATAGCGGTTTTAAATGCATCCATTATCTGCCCAAAGGCATTATTTAATGAAATGTTGGTTTCTTTGAGTAAGTGATGTGTGTACATGCAGTCTATGTGCCCTAGGTGATTAAAGTGCTTGCTGAGAGTTCCACGTTTTCAGGATCTCGCTTTCTTTTAAATAAAAAAACGTATAATGTTTGACTGCAGCTGCCACCACCTCCTGTAAGACAACGGTGAGGTTGTTGGCATTTTTAATGAAGAAGCCCCTCTACCTTCTGTGCTGTGGGAGGTTTGGATTTTCCTTCCTTTTCCTCCTTTTTGGTCTTCTCCTCTCTCTTTGTATTGTCCTCCTCTTCTTTCTCTCCTTCCCAGCGGTTGTCGTGCATGCTGTCAAAAGGCACCCAGACGTGTCAGAGGTTCAACGCACATCAATGTTAGAAGCAGCACACACAAATAACGGGAAGAACAAACATGTATGAAATACCCAGAATTGTCCCGAACACAGCCGAACGAAAAGAGAATATACCGGCAGATCTCTGCAGATACAGACATTTACTTTTGATACTTAAGTACCAAAAGTAAAAGTACTCAATGACCCATTTTAGAATAATTATAATTATTGCTGCATGAATGTGTTCATCTCTTTAATGCTCTTTAAATTTAATAACTGTATATACTGCTGTGTAGCTTCACCTATTAGTTGATTTATATTATGTATTATTAATCAGAATCTGTAAAGTAACTAAAGCTTTCAAATCAATGCAAAAGGAGTAAAATGTACAATATATGCCTCTGAGATGTAGTGGAGTACAAGTATAAAGTAGCATTACACTGAAAAACTCAAGTAAAGACCCTCAAAATTGTACTTAAGTACAGTACTTGGGTAATTGTACTTAGATACGTTCCCCTACTGCCAGATTCACAATAACAGGCCAACAAATTGAAACCTTCATCAATGAATCAATCTTGAAAATAATAATTAGTTGCATTATTAAAGGATCAAGCTGACTTATTGGGACTTTAGCTTATTCCCCGTATCCCCCAGAGTTAGATAAGTCCATACATACCCTTCTCATCTCCGTGCGTGTCGTAACTCTGTCTGATGCACCCAGCGCTAGCCTAGCTTAGCACAGATCCTGGAGGTAACCGGCTCCATCTAGACTACTGCTCCCAATAAGTGACAAAATAACGCCAACATGTTCCTATTTACATGTTGTGATTTGTATAGTCACAGCGTGTACAAATAACAAGGTCACATGAGACACAGCCGTCTTCTAACCGTATACATACTGGGAACTATATTCTCAGAAGGTGAAGCACTGCTACTTCTGCTACTTGGGCGGAGTGATTTGTTCGTAGCACCTGAAGCCCCGTGGTGAGGAGCAGAGAGTTCGCCTGGAGTACGCTCAGTTGCTGTGAGCAAATCACACTGGGGGATACGGTGAATAAGCTAAAGTCCCAATAAGTCGGCGTGTTCCTTTAACGCCAGTAGTGTCTTCTATCGAGTTGGCTGTCCAAAGAAACACCGTCAACATCCTATCAGTTCTACAGTAGACTTGTTTGAGCATGATCTGACAATCTATGGATAATTTCTGCTAGAGGAGAGACTGTGATGTCTGTGTGGATTTACCTGTAGCTCGGTTTCTGTCCTCGGTCCCTACCTCTGCCCCGCTCGCCTCTTTGCCCTGGGGTCCTGCCCTGGGACAGGAAGTCGCCAATGGTCGGAGCTTTAGGAGGCCGCTTACTGTCGTCTGGAAGAAAAATTCAAAAGGTGAGTATAAATCAAGTCAGTTGCGATACTTGATCTAAAACGGTAGGCTGACTCAGACAGGAGAGGGAGTGGAAGGTGAGAAAAGAAATGGTGGACGCGTGTGGTCAAATACTTTACAGCAAGTGATACCCATTGGCCCTTTTTGAAGCATAGTGTGTCAGCAGAATTAGCCTTACCTTCGGTAAACACACAGCGTCATGGCATCTACATAAAACCAACTTAAGATCTAATTTGAGATTAAAAAGAACTGTGATTAAGTCCAAGACAAAAATAAAAATAAAAAATACTATTTGTGCACAAAATGTCAACCTGAACTCTGGGACGAGGTCAAACGTCTGTGTGTTTGTTAGCTAGTAGGTGATGGATGGCTCCGAGTGGGAGGGAAGGAGAGATCAAACTGATTTTAAAGGAGCGCTTTAGACTGGCTTCCATGATACTGCGTGTGAAATAGAGAAAATACATCTTTTAAAACAGATCGTTCCAGCTCTGGATTATGATTGGCTCAGCTGCGTTCGGAGCCGTTGTAAAATACTTTTGTATTTTGTTTACATAACTATAATTCATCTGGGATGACAAAACAACAGACCCCCCCAAAATACAATGTTGTTGGCAAAAACATTTTAAAAACATCAGGTATGTAATGGTTAATTTCCCAGTTAAGTAGCTGCGAGTACCACATTAGTGGGTTGTATGTTGTTGGAACAAACCCGATCCATCTGGAAAGGATGTGACAGAGAGAGGAAATGATTACGACAGGAAGGTAAAGTAAATAAAAATGAGTCAAAGTTAGAGAAATAGAACAGATTGAGCAGCTGATGGAGGGAAAGTACAGAAAGAGAGAGATGGAAAGAAAACCACAGGAGGTGTGAAGGAATGAAAATGGTCACAGTTAAGGAAAGATGTGAGAGGAGAAGGAGGGAGGAAGCAAAGAGAGGTCAGAGAGGAGATGCAGAGAGAGGGAGGGAGGGAGGAGGAGAAGAGCTCAAAAGGGAGAAGAAAGGAGGGGAAGATGTGACAAAAAAGGTCAGGAAGAGAAATATACAAGTACAAAAGAAATGAAGGGCTCAGTGAGGAGAAAAGAAAAAAAAACAGAGGATGAAGAGATTTACCGGAGCAGCTCGGGGCTGTGAAGAGGACACTCAAGTCATTCCAGAAACAGTGAATAAAAAAGAAACACACGCACATCACACAGCCAAAGCGAGTGCAGGCTTTAATGTGGGGCAGGTATAATGTTATAATCTGTTATATACTCAGAAAAGAAAGAACACAAAGAAATGAAAGTAACCAGGACTGAACAGCCGTTAGAAACATTTATCAGCATTTTTTAACCTCCTCCCAGTACAGATCAGCCTGAAAGCTCTGACTGGTGATTGCTTTTGACTGAGGATTCGACTTTCTGGCCACAGAAAAGGCAAACGTCACTCATGAGGTACTAAGAGAAAGCGACAGTAGCACTAACGGTTCATGTCCACAGGGGACGGGAGGGACTGAGCTGCTCGATGGGTGTGCCTGTATCCAGACACAGCAGCTGTCAATTTCTCTTTCGTGACTAATGATCGACAAAGACAACATACATGCTACACCCTCCTACAACCGCCGAAACACTTTGCTGCACCTCATTGGATGAACGCTTTCACCCGCGGGCTGTCTGCTCCTGGATTTCAAACCGGTCCAACACGGCGGCTCGCTTGAAAACATTCTTTTATCAATACAAAAAAAGGAGAGGCCAACGTGACAGCCACGTCTCTTGAAACTCGCTGCAGCGCTACCAGAATGCACTGCACGGCTGCTTACAAAGAAATGAATGGGAAGTGTGGAAATGACGGCCCCTGTGAACAAGAACTATCTAAAAACACTAACTACGTTTACATACTAATATTCTACTATTATTCCAAATATGGCAATATTCTGAATTTGATATGAGTCATGTAAACAGCATATTCAGGTTGGATATTTTGTTTTGTTTTAGAGGCATTCTTTGGACATGTGTACAGCGCATTCAGAACATGCGTCTCAATCAGGGTTTTTACCGCAGTTTGCGAGTTAACCTCTTGCTGGTTTACGGTCAGCTCTGTGCGTTGTACACAAACCAACTAGCTAACTAGTTTGCAGGGCTGCGGTAGAGATGCAAAAGAAAAAGAAAAGCCCACATTTCTGGTCAGAAGGAGAAACACACATACTTTTAAACATTATCAAAGACTTATATAGATATCAACAGGATCTGCGCAAACATCGCAACGCCAACCTTTTCAAGAAGCTGGTTGAAGGAATGAAAGAGGGACGCTGTGTTCCAACGGTCGAACAAGTCCGCCAACGGTGGAAAAATTTGGGAAAAAAATCCTATTTTGACAGCTGCATGTAAACAAGAATATTAGTGGAATATTAGTTTTCATTAGCCATGTAAACAGCTTAGTAGGAATATTGACTTTTCTGAATGAGGGCAAAGACCGGAATATTTTGTTCATGTAACGTAATCACACATCCTGAGGTTAGTGTTTGTGCAGTCAGAAGTTTTTTCAGGTGTTTACAGCCTCAAGGAAAAATTAGAAAATCTTTACAGCTGGTCGCCCAGTTCCAAAGCAAAACCCTGAGAAGGACTGGAATGTGTTTGAGGTCAAACCTCCACTTTCAAGATCTGTACGGCCGGGTATTTGAAGGTTTCAGGGAGCTATATTTAAGACTTTGTACAAGCTTTAATGATTAAACAGCCCTATCAGAAAACAAAACAAAAAAAACAAAATGGGAATAATATTAAGCAAATGAAAGAAGAAAAAAAGGAATTACTGGTACATTAAATTAAAACAATTTAAGTTTTAAGTCACATATACACAAACTACAATTAAATAATATTTTTTTTTTTATTTAATAAGTTAATGAAAATTATAACTTTTTTTTCCAGGAGGCTGAGTTAGGTTTGGGAGTTTGGTTTTGGGTGCAGTTGTCGTCACACACACACACACACACACACACACACACACACACACACACACACACACACACACACACACACACACACACACACACACACACACACACACACACACACACACACACACACACACACACACACACACACACACACACACACACACACACACACACACACACACACACATCTCAGTTCCATGCTGTGGTCTAACCTGAGGCCCTGCCCCGAGGCTCTGTACGAGAGTTACGCCCCCGGGCTGCAGAGAGGATACACACAAACACATTACAGTACATCCAACACACCCACCTTGTCCACGAGATAAATCAAAAGACATCATAACCATGTAAACATCATTAATCTTGCTACTGAGCCAAAGCGTATTATCACTACAGAGGTAAACGCATGTGAGACACCGAGATGAGAGCTGTGTTGTGGGGTAAAAGCTGCTAAAAATTTAAGTCTCATATAATACACATGTTGATATCATAATTCATTTATATACTGTAACTGTATTCCAGCGTTTGAAGAGTTTTAATTGACATAAAATGGTCTTCACTTTCATGAAACTACAGTTTAAAGAACACTTGAAATGTACATATCTTTAAATAAAAAGGCACTCTAAACTAGGGCTGGGTAAAAAAACACAATCTTCATTTGAAAGATCATATTATATAAGATCGATGGATGAAATCCGGAGATCGACCCAAGAGACGCGCAGGACCGCTGGCGATCTCAGCAGACATTGCTGTCTTTCAGAGGCTTTAACATTTTAAATTTAGAGTGAAGACAGATATTATTTGAAACAACGTCCTAAGGCATCTATTGGTACCAACCGTGTCATGCTACTGTAGCTTGTTGGGAAGGGGGCTAAATAACGCTCCACAGATAAGTTTTGTTGAGGTAATAACTGGAATGGCCATTTTCAAAAGTGTCCCTAGACCTCTGAACCTCTGAAAGATATCTGAATGATGGATCAGAAATGATGAAGAAGATGATCATGAAAGTTTTTTCTCCTGCAGTACAAATGTGTTACTTTTGCCTATTCTAAAATGGTGTATGTGAATATATTTCTGCATAATGTGGTTCCTAAACAGTCTTGGAGTTGCATAGATTTTGTATGACTGGAAAGCTGGAACTCATGTAGATTCAATGAGCCCATTTTTATTCATGTGTGATGATGTCAGTCCACAAAGTGGCCATTTCAATGTAGTGAGTCTATTTTTTGAAACTTGACCTCACTGTATAAAATAAACCTGTTGTGACCTCGAGGATAATCACATCCTCATGAAACTTTGAGAATATCTTACATATCCAAGCAAAAATTTGTTATGTAACTGAAATATGCCTTATCAAATCGATATTGAATTGAAAATCTAATCTGGAAATCAGTGGTGATGCATAAAAGGCCCAGACACACCGACCAGACGGCAGACCCTCGGCAGAAAAGGCAGTTTGACTGATCAGTCTCCCCGAGTTGGTCAAGAAAGTGCCTCAGAACACACCGAAAAGACGAGACGTAATACGTCTCCATAACAGCAGGCGGCGCTAATCTGTGTTGTAGCCCAAAAATGAAAACCGGCAGCTGATTGGACAAACGCGTCACGTGGGTCTGGTTTCTCCGGAAATTCAAAGACAGACAATAGTTCACCGAAACGTGTTTCTGAAAACATTTTAAGCGAGAAATAGGCCGTGCAGTTGCTGAATCTGTCTTCATTTCAGATCAACAAAGGTCAGTTTAAAAGATTTTCGTTTCCCGTAACCCGTTTCCGGGTTAGCACTCTACCAATCAGATGGCTCATTTGAGTGCGACTGCCGCAGTGCCCGCCCCGCCGATTATACATGTCAAATCGGCCAAAATGAAAGCCAACGGCGAACAGACTCAAGTCACTGACCTCGCCAGACTGTCTGACGGACGATTATCGGCTCGGTGTGTCTGGACCTTAATCCTACTCTAAACACGAAATGTTATTTCTGCACCTGATCAAGTGGAAGTCAAAACTATGATTGAATATTTTATGATTGTGTAGCCCTGGAAATATGATTACTTGAATTGAGAAAAAAAGGTCTTCGTTAACATTGAGTGATTTTCTCGGGCCACTACAGCAAAACTTCCCCAAAGAAACGCATTAGTTTTTCATTTTTATTATCTTTTTTATTTGAATCATTCCAGACTGACATATTGTTTCATTAAAATATCTAGTTGTACTTGTTTAAATTTACATTACAAGCACCAAGCAAACAGTAGAAGGGAAGAGCAGCATTAAAGATGCAAAGCCACTCAAAGGGACTTTGACTTGTGTCCTGGGATTACCACAGTCCCACAGTGAATTATTTTATCATTCGGATGACTGACTGAAATTACCAACACGCATGAACAGAACAAAGCCATAATAAAGCTGCTTACACTGTAAAGAGACTAAATGTGTTTAACTGGCTATCAAGGTTAAATGTCAATTCACACAAAGACAGGGCTCTAAAATTAAACTTCTTAGTTTTAAAAACTTTTGTAATTGTCATTTACAAAGTAAAAAGAGATTGTTTTTGCAAACTTCATGCTAATACTGCTTGTGTTTTACATCCATAAACTGCAGAGCAGTTTAAAAAAGTTTAAGAGTAATAGAGTAGTAGTTAACAGAGCAGTTTCAGAGTCAAATTAAAGCACTTTTAAGGTATCTCAACCCAAAAAATCTTTAGGCTCTCAAAAATGCAAATGCAAAAGATTACATTTACAGAAATACTTTGATAGCAATCAATCAATGCATATTGTCACTTTGTTTATTTTACCAGCTGCTCATATGAACTTTCTGTTTTAATCATGATTATTTAATGCTGGGTTAGGGTTAGTCTCGTGTGAGAGGCCAGGAGATAAACAAATGACGAAGGAATCGTTTCATCGTTTTAAATATTAAAATATTTTTGGTTTACATGAGTGATTGTGTTGATGAAACACCTGATTATGTTTGTTTATACGTATATTCAAGCACATTCCTAACTGAGAAAGCTCTAATAGATATATATATACACACCACCGGTCAAAAGTTTGGGGTCACTTAGACATTTCCATTCCACTCCATTACAGACAGAATACCAGCTAGGATCAGTTGCATTGTTTTTTAATCAGGGCAGCAGTTTTCAGATTACATTATGTGCTTGCATAATTGCAAAACGGTTCTCCAATGTTTTCTCAGTTAGCCTTTTAAAACGATATCAGATTAGTAAACAGAATGTGCCTTTGGAACATTGAATGGTTGCTGATAATGGGCAATGTAGATATTGCATTAAAGATCAGCCACTTCTTACTACAACAGTCGAGAACCCTTTTAAAATTATGTAAGCACATAACGTAATCTGAAAACTGCTGCCCTGGTTAAAAAACAATGCAACTGATCCTAGCTGGTATTCTGTCTGTAATGGAGTGGAATGGACATTTCTAAGTGACCCCAATCCTTTGACCGGTAGTGTATATTTGTATTTATTTATTTGTGGCTGGTTTATAATGGTCGTGGCTGTTTATCCACTTGTTGTTTTCAATGAAAGAGACTCAGTTGGCACCCATAAAGGCAAGCTGGCGTCCTTCTGAAAGCTCCGCAACTTAAAAGGTTGATTTGGACTCCGGGGAAATACAGCGATGATTTACATAACGAGCTTAATCAACTCTCCTATACATAATGGCCCTAATTAGCTGGGTGTTGTGTCCTGTGATGTGTTTTTACGATGTGCATCTATGTGACGACGTGTTGAAGCGACATCGTGTCAGACGAGCAGAGACATGGGATGGAGGTCGCCAGCTGTTGTGTAACCACAGCAACAGGACATGTGTGTGTGTGTGGACGGACTTACCTCTCCTGCTGCCTTGCTCGGGTGTGATGCCCTCTGAGGCCACATATGGGTCCTCCTTGAACCTGTGAAAAAAGCCACAGGGTTAGAAACACACACACACACACACACACACACACACACACACACACACACACACACACACACACACACACCTCGTCACGCCTGTCAGTTGGAATAAAGAGGACGACAAACACTGTCTACTTAAGTAAAAGTACTAATACCACACAAATTATTATTTTCATTATGGATTAATCTGCTGATTGTTTCTCCATTAATCAGTTGTTTGGGTTGTAAAAATGAGTGAGAAATGTTCATCACAATTACCCATAACCCAAAGCAACACCTTCACAATGTTATTTTGTCCAACCGACAGTCCAAACCTCAACATTATAATAATACATTACAATTAACATTAATTGATTGTAAACTAAATATTTGGGGGTTTTGGACTATTGATCAAATAAAACAGCAATTTGAATAAATCATCTTGTGCATTGGAAAATTATAGCAGACGCCTTTACTTTTTTTTTTTTATATAGACAAAACGACTAATCAATTAACCAAGAAAATACCCGTCAGATTAATTGATAATAAAATCAATTGTTAGTTGCAGCTCTAGATAAAAAAAAAAAAAAAAAAAAAAATCGAAAACAGCAGTTACTCTGCATTGCAACGAATTTCAGGCAGAAATCTATCACAGAAATAAATTCAAATTGAAGATGAAATGTTTTCTTCCTCACATGTTCTCCGTCTTCTGTGCGTCCCACTCTCGTCTCCACTGGCCTGTGGCATTACGATGGCGTGCTAGTCTTTCCTCGTCAATCTGCTCGCGCTCCTTCTTCCAGCGCAGGTACTCCGCTCTCTCCCGGCCGGTCATTGACATGGTCATGTCCATAGAGCCTTTCTGTCCGGGCCTTCGACTCTTCAGAGACAGGAGGGGGTCACAAAGTTAGAAAAATTAACAACAGAGGAGGAAGCATAAGAATGGTTTGGCTGTTAAACGCTTTTCTGGCATAGGACCTTTTTAAAGAACGGCACTACTCACAGTCCACTCTTTTTCCAGTTCAGCTCCTGTCTTCACGTTATCAAAGTCCAGTCCTCCCCAGTTTCGTACATGTCTCCTGCTGCCCTCCTTGCGGTCTATGTCTGGCGCTGGGCCTGAACGTCTCGGGTCGTCCAGGAAGTTTCGGATCGGCTTGTCTCCATCCAGCTAAGGAGAGGAAATCTAAATGTGAAGCTCTGTCATGATTAAATAGCTTCCTCCATGTTCATTTTGAACACAGCTTGCGATGATCAAAATGTTGAAGTAAAGCCTACTTAGTTTCTCCCCAAAACACAATATCAATACTAAGAATTTGTACATTTATTATGGAAAAAACAGACCACAGAAGGTCAGCAGATATTAAATCTGGGACGACTTAATAAAAAAAAAAAAGGGATACAGTATATGACAGTTTAAAGTTTATTTTTAGAGCTGATTAAAAGGCCGAAAAATGAATATCATACCCGCTGTCCTCTCTCATACTCTGCTATTTTCTCCATTTCTTCATTCATCTTCTCAATGTTCTGTCGTCTTTTCTCCTCCCATTCCTGTCCAAAAATAACAACACAAGCTGCATCATTAATGACACATTATTTTACAAATACAAGTCAGGAAAGTTCACAACAAATATTGTATCTGTCGTCTCCTCAGTTACCAGAAATACAAAGTTCACGTTTTAAACAAAGTTGCATTCTGGTAAAAGTCTAGACTCATTTGGCAGACAACCCTGCGTTTTTTTTGCACTAGTCGCCTGTGTTGACACTCCCGCTGCATTGCAAGCCTGGCTACATCAAAATTAATAAGAGACGGGTTTTTTCATGCAGGACTATCGTTGGTTTGAATGAGGCCTTAATCATAATTCACCACTTTCTCTACACTACCAGGTGTATCAGAAGATGTGCATACAAATTCTAATTTTGCATTTGTGCAGTTTTACTGTGACTTCATATCAATAACGTTTAGTAGCTTAGTAAAGTAATTAATCCGCACTCACCTGGGATTTCCTGTCCATGCCACTTGGTGTCCCTCCTCCTCCTTCTCCTCCTCCTCCTCCTCCTCCACCACCACCACCTCCTTCTCCTCCTCCTCTCCTTTCTCCTCCTCTTCCTTCACCTCCTCCTCTTCCTCTCCTTCCTCCTCTGCGTCCATGTGCTACTGACTCCCCAGGTTCTCCATCTCTGGGTGTCCTGGGTTCCCATTCTCTTCTTTCGTGGCGGCCTCCTCCTCCTCCTCCTCTCTGACTTCCCCGACTCATTCGTCCCGACCCTGTCCTCCTTGAGGGGCTATGGCCGTCGCTGGGCCCTCGGTGACCGTCGTGTGGCTCTCCTCGGTGGCCGTCGTTCGGCCCTCCTCGGTGGCCGTCGTTCGGCCCTCCTCGCTGGCCGTCGCTGGGCCCTCCTCGCTGGCCGTCGCTGGGCCCTCCTCGCTGGCCGTCGCTGGGCCCTCCTCGCTGGCCGTCGCTGGGCCCTCCTCGCTGGCCGTCGCTGGGCCCTCCTCGCTGGCCGTCGCTGGGCCCTCCTCGCTGGCCGTCGCTGGGCCCTCCTCGGTGGCCGTCGTTCGGCCCTCCTCGCTGGCCGTCGTTCGGCCCTCCTCGCTGGCCGTCGCTGGGCCCTCCTCGCTGGCCGTCGCTGGGCCCTCCTCGCTGGCCGTCGCTGGGCCCTCCTCGCTGGCCGTCGCTGGGCCCTCCTCGCTGGCCGTCGCTGGGCCCTCCTCGCTGGCCGTCGCTGGGCCCTCCTCGCTGGCCGTGATTTGGCCTTTCTCGGTGGCCGTCGCTGGGCCCTCGGTGGCCATCATTTGGCCCGCCTCTGTGACCGTCATTTGGCCCTCCTCGGTGGCTGTCGCTCTCCTCTGATGTCTTCCGGCCGCGAGGCGCTCCAGATTTCCAGTCGCTCACGACTCTCTTGTCCTGCAGGAAACACACACAGTACTTACAGTGTGGACAGAAGGTTTATGTCGTAGTTACCGAGTACCATATTTTAATCATTTCAGTCAGCATGTGGAGCAGGAGGTCTCAACATGACGGCCAGGATTTTAAGGAGTCATAGAAAGAAATCCTTGCATGGTCAGAAGATGATTAGGATACATTCAAACTTAAAATTTAAATCTACCAATGAAAAATAAATAAATGTATGTTTTCCTATTCACACTAATAATAAATCACAGTGCACATTTACATTGTAGGCTGTTATGTTTGGTGGGTTGGTTCCTCTGTTCACTACTCTGCATTAAAGAATGTTTTGGGTCTCATAAACCAAACAGATTGTAAATCACTGTAAGTCATCTGTATACATGACTACTCTATCATATTCTAGTCTAGAAATTATTTTGGTTATTATTTGGCTGGTAATAAAGTGGTAAATGTCTTATGCCAAGGAATTTAGCCTGTGCTGAATTTACCCATGTACTTTTAATTTAAACAGAAAACAATATACTCAATCTGAAGAATTGGTGCCACATAAAAAGTACAAAAGCATAATCAGGGCTATGGATTATGCAAAACTACAACATTATGAACTCAGAGAGCGAGGCAGCGAGAGGCAGCGATTGCTCATCAGTTTTTTGAGGAGCTCTTTAAGCTCGGTGATCAGAGGACTGTTGTCAAGCATTGGAAAAGGTTTAACAGACTAATGAACTGAATTTGCCCCCTTTTGCGGTATAAATATCCATTCAGACTGGTGCACATGTGCAGCAGGTCCGTCTTTGTCTTGTAACTTTTGCAGGTTGAACACCGGGGGTCTGCAGTCATCAGCGGTCATTTTAAGGCAATCTGGACCTCAGCAGGAGTCGACGGCACGGTTACACCACCAACCCTCTTGGACTTCATTAGCAACTGTCCTGCTGCAGGAAGCAAATTAGAAACCTGCAACAGGTTTCGATCGCTACGGTCATCATTCATCTTTATGCTCTAGTTATTTACAGCAGCCTATTTTCATCATAATGTATGAAATGACAATGTGAAAGGTGTCTGCTGTTTATTATTAATAGTTAATAATTATTTATTATTAATTATCTGAGGTGACAGATAATTTAGCAGAATCTGCAGCTCCTCTGGCTTTACAGAGCTTTAAAGTGTTTAGCTCATTGTTTAAAACAACTGTTCTGGTTCCCTCTCACCGCTCTCATAGTATCATTATGCCACTGTACGCTACCTGCTCAAAAAAAATAGGGGTCGACTGAGGGGTCACCGGCTGATGATTTGAATATTCAACTTTCAGTGGTTAGCCCCAAGGCTTATTGTTCTATCATAATATCATACAATATTTCAATTTTGTTATAGAATTTCTCAGAATGTGCATGTACACTTTATGTGAGGTAGGGCTGCACAATTATGTCCAAATTAATAATCATGATGATTTTGATCAATAATACTTATGACGATAATTTACTGATTTTAGGGACAATATTTGTATTGAACTTTCACATTTAAATAAACAGAGCACTTCCGTGTTGTGCTACATTGTTGCTTATGTACAAATCTTTCCATCAAAATAAGTAGGGCTGGACACAAAATACAACTATTTGCATATTAGTTCGAAGGGTAGGTATTTGGTTTTCAATTTTTGGGATTCTGATACTTTTTTCCCGGATACTGTAAAATAACAGAATCCTAACAAAATGAATACCTTTAATTAAACCGAAAGACACCTGTTGCAGCACAGTGTTGTCATGGGTTAGTTTAGGAAGCGCTTGATTTGATATGCAGTAGGGTTATCTATGAGTGAAGCTCGCATTTTAAATGTCAATAATGCAGGCGATCATGCTCATTTCACTGTGGGATGCCAAAATAGTGATCATGATTAATATTCGATTAATTGTGCAGCCATAATGGGAAGCCAATGTCAATGCATTCCAGTCACTTTCCTTTTTTTCCATTTCAAAAACTGCCAAACAATGTAGCTCACAACATGATCTGTATGTGTTCATATGGTGTTGATGGTACACGGCAATTAATTTACATACCATGTGGTACATGATAACAGATGTAAACGGAACGTAATTGCATACTTATCAAACATAAAGAGTTGGATAAACAGATTACAGAGCTTGGTTTGTGTACTTTAATGTATTGAATCAGAATCTGCTGTAACAGAATGGTGCTGTAAAAAGGTGAAATCATCACAGCTCTATTTTAAGACAGAAATGTTTGCCAAATCAAATCTTTGCACAGAGCTCACCAACACTAAACAGAAAACAGATGAAAACTCTCATCTCATAAACTCATAAGCCTGTAATTCTGTGCCAAAAAACATAACCTCCTGGCACAGGCTATTATTCCCACATGTATAGCCTTTAGCCCATCAGGCTAAATCAGACACCATGTCCAGTGTTTCTACAGCTTCGTATTTTAATTCTGTGAATATCTTGTTAATATTTCCCTTTGTTGACTGGTGCTTTGACAGAATTCTCCTGTGGTTCTCACAGTTTCATCTAATTTCATATTAAGTATTTTATGCATGATCCTGATGATGTCGCCTGTAATTAATAACCCTGCCCTTTTCACATTAACATGCTTGTGTTAATTAATATAGATCTAACACACAACTGCCAGCCTTCATATGTATCACAAGAGTGGGCACAAGAAGTGTGCAGAGGACTGACGCAGGGCATGATGGGTAGAGCGGCAGGCGTGTGGTTGGTAAACAGATAAACAGAGTAATGATAATCTGTCAGCTGCGTCTTCTGTCTGGAGGATCATCACAAACTAGATAAAGAGGTTATCTTTTCTACAGCCAGCAAAACAACACCCAATGATGGAAAGATGCATCACAGCACTCGTAGAACAGATATTGACTTTGGGCTGGGCCATATGGACCAAAAATCATCTCTCTCTTTTTAGGCTGAAGGAACCACGCTATATATCATGGTATTTCCTAAGAAGTGAGCTAAATGTTCAGTTGTAAGTCAAAGCCACATATGAGATGTCACAAGCACTTTTATTAAAACAGACTGCGATCAAATCCAATGCAAAAACAGGGGATTCTTCCCTGTTTGAGAATATATACAGCTGCAAAACATATCTATATCTATCTATCTATCTATCTATCTATATATATATATATATATATATATATACACATACATACAATAAATAAAAATAGGCCTCTCTCTGAGAATGTTCCTTCAGTTGTTTTCTAGAATAATAACTGACTCTGTACAATTACAGGTTTTCCTTTCCTGCTTAACCGTGAAACCTACACTAGGTGTACTTGACAACTTTACGGTTAATTCCTCCTTTGCTCTGACTCATGCAACAGCTGTCTCCTCTAAGCACATCCACTGTCTCTCACTGGCTGCCTCTTGCACACCGTAGGCTACACATTGAGCTATTTCCCAAAAGGTTACTCTTAGAACTCAAGTCATCACTCTTGACCCAGTCGTATTTTACTCTGAGACGCAATGAACGTTATTTTGCGTTTCATTTGAGTGCCATTTCATCTTTGAAGTAAACGAGCCTGTTGGTGTCTTTGTTCACGCGACAGACAGAACAGAGGGAAGTTTAGAGAGTAGAGCCGACACACACCGCGCTCTCACTTTTTCAAGCACTGGCCCGGTCTGGCCACTGGCTGATTGTATTTACTGGCCCAACGTAACTTTCTACTGGCTCCGGAGCATCAGGCAATCCCTATTGTTGGACCCCGTTGTGAGTAAGTGAGCCGGACCGACGCAGCGGAAGAGTGGCGGCGGGGTTAGGCAGTGTGAGAGAGACGCACAGGCACGGCTTTACAGAAGAAATGGGTCACGCACCGCCACATCAAACTATATGGATATAAACGGAATTGCCTCAACCTATATCTCGTTCGAAAATATATTGATATGATTTAAAAAGCCAATACACCACCCAGCCCTATAGTCACTGTGTTGTTTCACAGTTTTAAGGAATGAATGTGTGCATCTGTTGGATTATGATTAATCATCTCTCTGAAAAAGTGGCATGACTCAATAAAGATCTACATCATGTCTTACCCCCGACTGCTTCGAAAGGTCGACTGTGACAGTGAAGTTCTCCTTCTCCGTCTTCCTCCTGTCCGTCTCTGGCTCATGGGGGCGGGGTTTCCGAGGTGTTGTCACGGCGATGCCCTCCTGCTCTGCCTTCTTCTTGTCTTCCTCTATTTCCTGTTGAGATCCGTGGGACAGAATGAGTGAGGTGAGACTACAGCCGTGTTGCTAAATCTAAACTCCGGACTAATTCTGAACAGGTATTTCAAGCAGTGTGTTCAAACTAGGGTTGCACAATTTCGGGAATATTCAAGGGGGGAATTTTCCTTGCAAATTGATAGGAATAAAATAGAAATATAGAGGTTATCTGCTCAGGCTGTATTCAACACGCAGATAGAGAGATAGAAACAACCCTTCTACTATCATAAGCAGATAGTAATTGTAAATCCTTCTACTAAAAACGAAAACCAACAATTAAGTTGAGTTGAACTTTAACTAAAAGGTGTTTTCACTGTTGATTTGTTTAACTGTTTTACTCTTTATTTTTAAGTTCAATAAATCTAACACCTTTCCACAAGTCAATGAGAAACCGTGTTAAATAATCGTGATTATGATTTTTCCAACAACGAGCAGCCCTACACAATGATTGATACAAGTTACATTTTGCGTGTGTTTGTGTACAGTAAAGGTACTCCGTACCTGATACCTCTTGACCAGGGCTTCATTCTTCTTTCTCAGAGCTTCAATTCGTTTGTCTAACTCTGCATCCTTCTCCTCTTTGGTCTTAAGATCCACTGCTGAAGACTGGCACAGAGGAGGAGGAGGAGGGTTAGGAGAGCAAAGAAATGATGAGGAGGCCAATGTGTCCTTAATGAAGTACTAGGAAAATATAGATAATAATGTTGTGTTTACAGATTTTAATTGATCTCTCGCTTACTCACCATAACTGCCTGTGACTTGTCTTCATACACAGGTGGCTGGCTGCTTGTTCCTCCTGTGGTGAGGAGGATGAAGAGGATGCTGCAGTGCAAACCAGTCAATGATTAGTCCATCAGTTACACTTGCATTTTTTTAAAGTCTACCCTCCACTATTGTCCCTTCACTCGGCTATTATTTGAGCTTTACTGTGCAGAGTTTGACACAAAAGTTATTGTTTTTTTAACTTTCATCTGCTGAAAGGGCAAGGATTCTCTGAGCTCACCTTATGTTAGCGTTTAACTTGGTGACATTAAAACTACTCTGGAGGCCAATCATGTGTGTTGTGGAAACTTGAAGCCTACACAGAGAATTAACTATTCAGTGAAATAGGAAACATCTTATCCAGTAGTTCAACTTTTGAACATGTTTCTGGATCATTTGATATGATATGAAAGAAAAGGTAGATTTAATGTTAACATAACCGCTGTCCCTTTATCAATTTATATACCATTACTTACGGTTTTACTACATTCCTTTTTACATTACAAATTATTCATTTTGTATTAATCTGTACATACCCCAAATATATATCATTTTATACCTTTATAAGAATGCACTAATCAGATACAGACTCAAGTAGCTAGAACCGGTATTTCGGTGACAAATGGGGGCCGATCTATCTCACTCAATTCTATGTTTATATTATATACATTATATACTTTCTATTTTAATTCCTGTTTAAGTTGTGAACAATGTGTTGCTGCATGTAAAAGGTTTACACTTAAATTAAAACTCGTATTTATTCAGAAGATGTTTTACGAAGTTGCTGGTGCATGCTTTATTATTTTTATGACAAATGTTAATTGAGTATGTATTTATTTGTTAGGGCCAAGATTTAACTTCTGCGCCGTTTTGTGTCTTGAACACTGGAGGGTGTGGATGATTGGGCCCAATTTGGAAAATGTTTCCCCATCTGTAATTCCTAATTATTTACCTAATAAAAATACCAAATATGTGTTGGTCACAGCAAGAGAAATGTGACTTCCCTCTATTGCTAAACAACAATGAAGATAACAAGTCACAGATTAACCAGAACTTTAATCATTAAATAGTTGTAGCAGGATTGGCTCCCTATTACCTTTGTGACGTGAGTAAACAAGGTTACAGCTAATCAGTTAGGTTTCAATCAGGTGTGTGTGTGTGTGTGTGTGTGTGTGTGTGTGTGTGTGTGTGTGTGTGTGTGTGTGTGTGTGTGTGTCACAAGAACCCAAATAAATAAATCCTCCTGTAAGCGTATTAGAGCCGCAGACAGTATAAGTTACCTGAGTCACAGAACAAGCAGCCATGATACACAACACACAGACTTGTCCGGGATATTAAACCCTTACTGTACTTCCACAAAACCGTTATATTGATCTATTTGGGTTTTTCACTCTGCTGGGAAGTAATGTAAGCACACTGAGCCATGTCTGTTCCGATACAAAGCGCCGAACAGCCACGGTGAAAACACACCACTCCGCCAACACCACCGACACACACACAGAGAAATAAACATTTAGAGGCGTTTAAGCGACATTTTGTAAATATTACCTGTTTCAAGGGGAGTTGTAACGACAGTAAAGAACAATGTTTGGACTCGTTACTCTTTTCCAATTCCTGCGCCTGTCCTCATTATTGTATTCAGCTTCCTGTTAGCTGCTTCTTCGTCTTGTGGTGTTATGGTGGGTTGTTAAAACGGTGCATAGCGCCACCTACTGTACGGGGGGCGTTTATCGTTTTTGGTTGTAAACATAAACTTCTTCTTCCTCTTTATTTAATGGCGGGCTACAAACCAACTTTTATGGTATATGCCGCCACCTACTGTATTAGAGTATGCAAGAAACAGTCCTGTTGTCCTCGGGTCAAATTTGACCCATTTTCAAAAAGTTTCTTTATCAGAAATTTATGGTTTCTTTCATCCACATTTTCAAAATAAATAATGGCTCCCTACAACTCTCTTCACAAGTTGTATTCAATTTCATAGCATTAGATTTTTTATTTTATAAAAGAACGTTGAAAAAAGTGACAAAAATATCGGGAAAAGCTTCAAAAACGTGGCCAAAATAACACACAAAAACGGCAAAAGGTGCAGAAAGAAACGTTGAAAAAAGTGACAAAAATATCGGTGGAAAAGTAACAAAAGTGTCGAAAAAGACGTCCAAAACGTTGAAAATTTTTTTACATTTTGACCCAGAAAAACAAAAAGTTGCATGGTCGACGGGAAGACAACACAACTTCGGTCCCCCTACAGGTTGTCTCATTGGAACTACAGCTCGCGCGGCTGTAGTTCTAATGAGACAACCTTAAAAAGTTACATAGTGTTGCTTTCACCTGTTACATCTAATGGATAGAGGAAAAAATAAATAAAATAAGAAGAAGAAAAAGAAAAAGCTACTCCTATTCTATTTATTAATTTAGTTTCATGTAGTAAACATAAACTCATCACTCCATCAACCTTGAAGAGGAAACACACAATAATTTAAATAAATGCTTTTGTAGTTAAGATAATAACTAGTTACCTCTCTTTTCCAGTTCCACCTAAGGCTAAAGAAGTTTTTGGGATGGTTTTCAATACTTGTTGACAAATATTGATCATAGTATACCGATTCTAATATATTTATAGCCTATATATATATATATATATACATATAAAATGTGGACTGCACTGCAACTGGAGGACAAGAAAACAGTTATTTGGGAATAACAATTTAGTTTTCTTGGCAAACTATTTTACATATCCTAAGTGTCGTTTCTTGAAAACTATTCTTATGTTTGCTGCATATCTTAGCAAAATAATACTGTATAAGAAATATGTTAAATGTTTCTTTTATTTGTTATTGATATCACTCGCTCGGGTTGATATTGTTCCTTTGTTGTATTTTCTTGAATATTCCTTTTTGATTGTAAAATTGTGAATAATTGAATGTTAAAAAAAGTTGTAAGATGCTCATGCTCTCTGCTAACCTGGATGCCAGCCGAACTTAGCCCCGCACACAACACTTTCTGACTAGAATCTGTGTATGACCATGTCAGGCTAGCTCTCTGCTGCTCTTCCTTTACATGCTCGCAGTCTTCGCCAGGCAACAGTTGTCATGCAGTTGATTTGCAAAATGCAAAATGCTTTTACACAGAGACACGGGGGGGGGGGGGGGGGGGAGAGAAGCCCAATACTTCTCCAGCCTTTATCCTCTTACACAACATCACTACAGTTTCACAACAGTCACTCTTAGGTTATGGTTGATTATGTTTTGGCAGTCTTCCAGTGAGACATTAGAGATAACCAGGTTCCCATTAGACCAGCTCACTCTGCTCACGATCAGATCAAACTGTATATGAAAGATTCTTCCTTCTGTTGGATTTTAGGTGATTAACCAAAGGCCCCACTTACCCTCTCTCCAATCTCTGCATCTGATGGTGACTTCTTCTCCCTCTGAGAAGAGCTCTACAGCAGATGGGCCAAATTTGGGGCACACCACCAGCCAATACGTTTGCTCTCTCGTAGAGGCTTTACAGTAGTACTGACCTGAGTGATTTAATGTTAGAGATTAAAACACCAGCGAGGTCCACTGAAGGCACAGTGTGGTTTTGTTGTCCTAGGTACGTCTCAGAGAGTGTTTTTGGATTATACCTCTTCCAACGTAGGGTCTGGTCATCAGTGAAATCAGGGAAAGTGCACGGCAACTTAGCTGTCTCTTCCACTGAGTGGTAGATTGTCTCTGATTGTAGGAACATCTGCACACTGTGACTGGTAACACATTGCTGTTGGTTCATCACCAGACAGGTGTAGGCCTACTCTGTAAAGTATGTTGCTGTGACATTAAATACACAAAGAGCTGATGTATTTGTCACTACTTGGTATCTTCCTTTAAAGTGCTCAATCATATTATGCTTTTTTGGCTTTTTTCCCTTTCCTTTATTGTGTTATATATCTTTAGGGTGCATGTTATAGGTTTACAAAGTGAAAAAGCCCAAAGTCCACCCCAAAGGGACTTACCATCTCCAACAGAAAACACTGTTCACAAACTGCTCCAAACAGCTCTATTGTAGTCCAGCCTTTACTTCAGACACAAACGTGGTGACTTTGTAACACACGTTATAATGCTCGCCTAGCTGCTAGCATGGCACACCCTCATACTCTGCTTCTGACTGGCTAGTAGTCCTTACCTAGCTACTGTCAGGGCACGCCCTCATGCTCTGCTTCTGACTGGCTAGTAGTCCTTACCTAGGTACTGTCAGGGCACGCCCTCATACTCTGCTTCTGACTGGCTAGTAGTCCTTACCTAGGTACTGTCAGGGCACGCCCTCATACTCTGCTTCTGACTGGCTAGTAGTCCTTACCTAGCTACTGTCAGGGCACGCCCTCATACTCTGCTTCTGACTGGCTAGTAGTCCTTACCTAGCTACTGTCAGGGCACGCCCTCATACTCTGCTTCTGACTGGCTAGTAGTCCTTACCTAGGTACTGCACATGTGCGACTCCCAACAAAGATGGAAAAGAAGTGAGATGCCTCACTCTGTAGCTAAAACAGAGAGCTCAACACACAGGGTGAAAAGAGGAGCTGCAGCAATGTGTAGTACAACAAAAATATGGTGTTTTTTTTTTTTAAATTAAACCATGTAAACCTATTCTGGTACAACCTCAAAATACAATTATGAACCTGAAAATGAGCATAATATGAGCATTTTAAGCAATAGAAAAAACAAAGAGACTCCAGACATGTCAGCAGCTCTGTGAGGCTCTACTTTGGCACAGTGGTGCTATGAGCTGAATGCTAACATGCTCACAATGACAATGCTAACCTGCTGATTTTTAGCAGGTATAATGTTTACCATGTTCACCAGCTTCACTAAACACAAATAAACAGCTGAGGGTGATGGGAAAGTCATTAGTTTGGTAGGTGTTTAATCATGAACAAAGGTACAAATTGACATTTTGAGCTGAAATGTCTGTGCATTTTAATCCCCTTTGCTTAAAACTTGAATTAAAGGAGCAAGCTGATACATTTGGGTGAGAACCCCACAGATGATAATCACATTGAGACAATTCTTCTGAAACGTTATGTTTAGATATGCATTTGAGGAATTATCTAATAAATTTAGGAGAAATCTACAAGACACATATAGACAAATGGTAATGTAAAATAAACACCTTAATGTGTATTTTGGTAGTTTTCTTTCCACTTGAAAGAAGACATGTCCTGGAAGTAAAATAGGCCACAATCTCAAAATTGATCAGTGCATGAAAAAACAATGTTTTTCCTTGTAGCGCCTTAAGTAATATTCTAATGGCATCACAAGCTAGCCATAGTCTCTGTTAGCTTGTTCTTCTGTAGTTTGATCACAGGTGTGCAGTATAGAGTGGTGTACAATATGCTCTGAACAGGGGCAGAGCGCAGGATGGCTTCTGGCTTCTAGGCCAACTTTACTGTCTTTCAGAGGCGTGTGTTCTGTTTTAAAGATAGAGTTAAGCTAGATATCAGTGTGAAACTAAATAATGTTTTAAAGTTAGTCTTATTTTTGAGGAGGATAAATCTGGCATGGCAATTTTTCAAAGGGGTCCATTGACCTCTCACCTCTAGACATCTGAAATCGGAAATGGGTTCTATGGGAACCCACAAATCTTAACTGACTTTACAGGCATGCTCACTTTATGACAATCACATGCAGTTTTTCCTTGGCAACTATCATGCTTTTCACAAATAGTTTACAGATTTTTAGGCATTCTATTTTTAAATCCCTAGGTTTGAGCTGAGCCCCGAATGTTTACAACATCGGACTCCGCCCGTGGCTCTGAACAGAGACATCTTCACTCCCTATGTACATGCATTAAACTTGCGTAAGAGATGGTTTACTTGCGAATACATCATGCAGTATTGCCATAGATATCTTCATCTATCATTTGTTCTATAATTGTTTGCCATTGCACTAGGCTACTATATGTGTGCCTTGTCTTGTATCTTGTATTTGTTTTGTACCAGTTTTTGTATCTGATGTTTGCACCTCATGTTCACTCGTGGATTCGTTTAATGACTGTTTAATGACTGTTTAATGACTGTTTAATGACTGTTTTACATTTTGGTGAAGAACGATGCGCACATGTGATTCTTAAATCATCCACCAGAGAGCACCAGTGGCCAGCAGATTAACTTGACAACCCAGCAGTTATCAGGCTAGATATCCTGCATCCTGCAGTTTCACTGTTGAAAAATATGTGCATATTCATAGATTAAAAACAGGCAATTGTGAAAGAAGTAGAATACTCTGTTACAAGTAAAGGTCCTCAATTTACAGCCTATCAAAAGTAAAAGGACTCATTATGCAGAGTGATAGATTTTAAAATGTTTATATTAGTGAATTCTTTCTATCAATGATAGCAACTTTTACTTATACTTTTGCTTAGCCTACTATCTGTTTACGGCATTCCTGTTTCTTCTTCTTCTTCTTCTTCTTCGTCTTCTTCTTCTTCTTCTTCTTCTTCTTCTTATTATTATTATTATTATTATTATTATTATTATTATTATTATTATTATTATTATTATTATTAATCTGAATCTGCAAAGTAGTTATAAAAAGTCATCAAATAAATATAGTGGAGTAAAGTACAGTAAAGTACAAAATACAACATTTAGACGTAGTGGAGTAGAAGTATAAAGTAGCAGAAAATGTAAATACTCAAGTTAAGAACAAGCACCTACAATACTTAGTGAATGTATTACTTATATTGCAACACTAATTGACCTTTTTGTGGATAAACCATAACAGACACACATATTTGTATATTTTTTAAACATGTCTGTTACTTTAAATACAAGGTCCAAAAATACAAATATGTTTGTCTGTTATTGTTTATCTACAAAATGGGTCTTGTGTTCCTACCCCCTAATACGACCCACAGGATTGTTTCAGTCATTTTGTCTCCGACTCCGGGCCTTCGTTCTGCGGACCAGCTCACTCTTCCTTGCGGTGTCAAACAGCGCCAACACTTAGTTGACAGTTAATTTGAATCATTCAAGACGCGCACATACTATTGACCCAACTTGGTGGGGAAACGTCACGACAAATTAGAAACACAATGCTTCTCTTGGGTAAAAGTCTTGTGTTTGTTTGTCCTTACGCAGATATTTGGCGCTCTCATACTTTGTCACCTTACTTTATGCTTTGTTCCCGTTATAATTACTACAGCCACTAGTAGGCGCTACCACTAGAAAGGTAAATATAGGTCGTAATTGCTGCTTGAACAAATAACCTATGGGAGAGTTTTTCGGGGGAGGACAGTCTCGTCATGGCTTACAGGCAACAGAACAGATGCCATTGTTAAAGTCACTACTAGTAATGTGTAAATAAAGCTTCATGAACAATTAATTTTATTTGTTAACCCAGCTAGATGGCGCTCTTGGTTTAAAGAAAAATGCTTAAGGACAATTCAGTGCTTTCAACCCTTTGTTGAACAGAGAATGCTATCTATAAGACTCAGAAAACAAAGAAAATGCTTCACGGAGCTTGATTTGGACATCACTGGTCACTACTGACACCTGTGTTTTTCCTACTGGACAAGGCAAACAGCTGTGAAAAACGCCAATTAAAAAAGGATAAAGCAAAAACTAGTAAAATGCAGCCACTGGTTAGCTTTAAGCAAGCATGTTAGTTTGGTTTTAAAGTTGTGGCTTTTACAGAGAAAACTGACTGCCCAAATGCTGTGCAACCAAAGGGCACAGCACAATATGGAAGATACTCTTGAAGATTTCGTTGTTAATTCCTATAATATCATTTTGAATTCAGGATTTGCACTTTACCCACATACACTGTAAAATCCTCCCAATAGACACAAACACAGAGATCATAACTGGATTATAATGCACAAGGTAATTGGATCAATCACCTTTATGACTAAGCATATTTCAATAACCTCTCTCGCCTTTCAGTAGGATGACGCACCTGTTTTGAACAACTCAGTAGTAAGTCACACACACACACACACACACATACACACACACACACACACACACACACACACACACACACACACACACACACACACAGATGACAGACTATCCTGTGGCCTACTTTCAGTCAAAACAAACAGTTACGGTGTTGCGAGGCAGATCACTAAGTAATGACCACACAGGATTTGTTAATCGCTTGATAAGGTCGTGCAACCTGAGCTGGGTGACTGTGTCATCATATCACCTGCAGACATGCAGATGGGACCTGCTGCCAAGGTAAAGGTGGAGATAGAGGGACACAACAGACCGCAGCATCGGTTACACTGATAAGACTGGTCTAATGTCAAAGAGAGAATCAGGGTTCCCTCTAATCACAAAGTAATGAAATTCAACAAAACTTCACGTTACATAATGTGCCTTAAAGGCAGGCTTGGTAACTATTTCCAATATACACTTTTTATATTTTGTTTGAATTTTGTCCAACAGCAACACAGTCAATAACTTATGGGCTCTGAATAAGGAGCAAAAAAGATCCGTCATCTGTAGCTGCTGTAATTCTGTAAAAACGCCCACCAATCACTTCACGATCCACTTGAAAAGAACCAATGAAATACCTTCTTTCCCCTGCCTTCATAGAGATTGTTCGGATTATTTTAAGTGGGGTTGTGAGAGGTACTTATCCATAGTCAGTGTATTACTAGTCTGGATCAATGGAAGTACATTTCCAGTATAAAGCCTGACATCCAGTGCTTGGCTCATGCGCCAGATGTCAGGCTTTGCTCCTCACCTTTCACTCTCTGTCTGTTGCCGTTCTTGAAATCCCATCGCTACGGGAAACAACAACTTTGAGTTAGCAAGCTACACGCTGAAAATGGCAAGTTTTGAAGAAAATGTGGATCTTGCAACAAGGCAGGCCTGCTTGGTTCTTTCTGGGAATGATTGTCAAGATTTACAAAGAATGTGTTCATGGCATTAACTCTCTAACAGGGACGTTTTGGGACCGATTGGCAGGAATTGCCGTGGACAAAATACACACAGCGATACACTGGTATGGGCAAATTAAGTTAAGTTGAGCTGATCTGATGCTTCACTCATCTCTTCAAAGCCACCAGACTAACACATCACATCATGTGTTGTCATGTCATGTTATCTTGTCATTACACATCACATCATGTTATGTTACGTGACCTCACATGACATTGCATCGCATGACCTTAGATGCAATTGCATAATGTACTGTAGAATATAGACTAACGCGATGTCTATTCTCCCCATGTTACATTGCATTACAATGTTATTGTACATATTATGTTACATATCATATTGACATAGTATGATTCACAAAGTACATATTGAAAATAGAACAGCACCATCATTCCTGTAGCATATTGTTTTTCATTTCTTTCACACATACTTTATAAATTATGTAAACACACTCACACATTGTTTAGAAAGCACCTTTCACAGTAGTGTCTCAGTTAACAAATAATTTGATCAGCTTGTTAAAAAAACTACTTACTAAAACATTAATGTTGCTGACTTATTAATTGTGATTCATTGATATGGGTCAGCAGCAATCCACGTACGCTGGATTAATCATAGTTTATTTATCTGGGAGCTCCACACGCTGGTTTGAAATGGCAGATTGGTGCAGAGTTGTGGATCCCCTTTCAGGTGGAGAATGGATGCAGAAGGGGACTCAGCGATGAGCTCATTGTTGTGAAAGCCAAACAGCAGCCTCCCCGAGGATAACATGAATACCCTTGAGTCTCTGATCACGGAGAGAGGAAAGTGATGATGGTTTCTCTTGTTGACATAAATAAACAGTTCTCAGGGGTTAACAGCAATGACAATGACTGCATGGAGAACTTACAGCTGAAGTATCAACTTATTTGGGGGGGGGTCACTAACTTTCCACTAAGAAATGTGGATAATACCTGAAGTCTGCCTCTGCCTTACTTTACTCAATCACTTGTGTCTTTTTATTGTTGCCTTTGTAACTTTATAGAGCACTTCTATAATCACACATAATTCCACACAGGAAAGTGATTACTGAGATCCTTGCACATTTATCTACCAAAATCCCCAACAGAGGATCCAAAGATGATATACGAATTCTTTAAAATCTCAAGCAGCACCAACATTGGTTCACCAGATTGGTTTGTCATTTATTGGATCCTCCTAATGAAAGTGATCTTAAGAAAATATATTAACAGTATATCATGTATGTATTTCACATGGACTGTAAAAATAATGGACGAAGCTTCCAGGTCTGAAAAGTGAAGCCAATGTGGAAGAGCCTTAAAGCTGCATTCTATCTAATTTCCAGCAGGGATTATTTTCATAATGAGTTTATGGTCTCAATCACTAGTTTCAAGTCTTCTTTAATACAGCATGATGTTGTAAATTATGGTTAAATAGACGATAAAGCAGGGGATGTTTTAGGGGTGTGGCTACACGTTGACCTGTCAATCAGTACAGAGGCGTAGCAATACTAACCATGGCACTGTGTCAATAAAACAGCTGTGAACTTGTGTTTTTGTCTTAAACTTTGACCCACTATGTTTTCCCTTCGTCAAAGTTATTTATAATGCTTGTGAATGGTGCCACGTTCACCTGCCAGTAAATTTCCACTGGATGACTCGACGTTGTAAACATTCAGAGCTTAGTCTAAACCTATGGGGGTCCAGGGGCACGCTCCGTTTACAGCCACTATATGCACTATTTGTCAAGCAATTGGATAATAGAATATAAAAAAACTGGTAAATCATCAAATCATTTTGGAAAAAAAACATGATAGTTGCCAAGGAAAAGAATCATCCTGTAGAGCCGACATCCTATTATTTCAGTCCTTTCTTCAGTCTTCAGCACAATGGAAAAGTACAACTAGAAGACTAGAGCTGATAACTTCAAGATCAGTGTTTTTCCTAGATTTATTGAAGGTGCGTATATGACATAGATGGCGTCATTCAAATTCAATTTCCCCATGCATTTTGTGTCTCTTTGTGGGTTTCTGTCTCTTTGTAGTAGTGTTGCGTAACGTTTTGGTTATTTTTGTTTTCTATGGGGTTGTTTTGGGACTCTGTGGTCATTGTCTCCCTTCGTGGCAGTTTTTTTTACACATTATTTTGGACCGTTGAATCACCATAACACACATATTTATTTTAATATTTCTCTATGTAACTCCAATTTTCACTCTGTTTCAGCTCTTTTTGCAGCTCTTTTTGCTCTTCAACTTTTCAGGGAAAAATAACAACTGTGTTTACCAGCGAGTAGCTAACTCTGTCTGCCGTTTGGTACTGAGTATTTAGAAGAGGCGTATACCTCTTTGAAGGTTTACATGATTGAAATCATATACGAGGTACTGGAGATACAGGAAATACAAAGAACACAACGTGAGTCGGGGCGCCTAGATAGCTCACCTGGTTTAGCGTGCACCCCATGTACAGAGGCTCAGGTTCAACTCTGAC
Organism: Zingel zingel; assembly: GCA_023566125.1. Classification (NCBI taxonomy): domain Eukaryota; kingdom Metazoa; phylum Chordata; class Actinopteri; order Perciformes; family Percidae; genus Zingel; species Zingel zingel. Next base: position 38,262,572 of record CM042316.1, on the reverse strand, counting down.
CCACTGCCCTTTGCTGCTTGTCATTACCCCTTTCCTGTCTTCAGCTGTCCTATCAAGGCCTAAAATGCCCCAAAAATAATCTTTAAAAAAAAGATCACAACTTGAGCTGAAGTTGTTAATTTAGTTTGAACTTTATTTTATTCTAATTATCACAATTACTGTCACAATTGATTTGGCGTGTGGGAGGAAACCGAAGCACTCGGAGTAACCTAAGCAGACACAACGCTCCCCACGCTGAGCCACTAAGGCCCTGACACACCAACCAGACGGGCCGACCGTCAGCACAAAAGGCAGTCGGACTGATCAGTCGGGTCCCCGAGGTCCAAAAAGTGCCTCAGAACACACAGCAGAGACGCCGACTTGAGCATACGCTCTGCGCGTGCGCAAAACGTAATATGTTTCCATAGCAGCAGGTGGCGCTGCTCTGTTTTGTTTCTATTAACAGTCTGATTATTTCCCAGAAAATGAAAACCGTCAGCTGATTGGACAAACGCGTCACGTGGTTCTTTTTTCTCCGGAAATTCCAAGGGGGTAAGCTTCTCCTCGGACCGCGAAGACCCTCTGGCGCCATTTAGCATTCCTCCCGTTAGCATTCCATTGACTGCCATTCATTTTGGCGCCACTTTGACAGAGAATAACTTTACATCTGAAGCGTTTAAAGACTCTATTTGTCCATTGTTTATTTCTAAAGAAACACGACAATGTATAAAAGGCTCCATTACCTTGTACCTCACGTTATGGCTCCGTAGTAGACGTTTTTGTAAAAGTAGGCCAACGATTGTGTCATAACCACAGGACTTACTGTCTCATAGTAGAGGAATTACCGTATAGTACAGGAGAAGCGTGCAGGCAGTTTCGTCTCACATTAGCTGTTTAAGTGTAATTAGTAATGTTAACTAGTATTTTAGTTAGCAATAATTAGCCTGTGCCTATGTTATCTCCTTACCTACGCTCTCCGTCTCTGCAAGATTGGGAATGATTGAGATTTCTCTTGGCACAGCTACCAGAAGACTTCCAACTTTCAGACACGTTGCTCACGGCACATTTACGTCGTCTCTCTCATTTGGAGTCTGCGCAGTAACCCTAGCCATCACCGGAAAAGAGCTTCTAATGGCCTTCACTGGTCTCCGTCCAGAGCAACGGGATCTGTTGGTCCATTATATATATGTCAATGGGAAATTCACAGCCAGACTGTCATGGCAGCTTGTTCAGAATACGATCTCATATTGTACTAAAATAGTTCACCTGAAAACAACATTTGAGAACTTACCTCGCCAGACGGTCCGACGGCCGATTATCGGGCTGGTGTGTCTCCTCACATGCTGCACCATAAGACATGGTGCTGCTTTTTCTGAGGAGGAGGTGTCAGGGGTCAAAGAGGAATGGAGGTGGTGCACAATTTAGAACGTTTTAGATGTCAACTGGTGGAAGATCACTATCCACAAATGGCTTCACATGAAGAATACCGTCCTCCAAATAAGGATGTGGCTGCGAGGATGATGACATTGTGTCATCTGCACAGGGATGCACAGATGTGACACGATATTGTCATCTGGGAGGCCTGGTGGCTGCCGGTCACCTGGGAGAAGGGATGGTGGTTCCTCTGCGTTCTTTGAGACAACCTTGGGTTTTTGCAGGACTTTTTTATTTATCCATGATTTTACCTTCCGCAGTGACTGCTTTTTTGCCTTTTCAAGAAGCTGCTTTGTGTCTTTGAGTTCGGCTTTTAACGTTTGCAGCTCTATCAACGTGTTGTTTATCAATCTGATCAAGGAACTTTGGTCCTGGTTGCTTTTCACTGCTCTCCTAAAATTCAAATCTTCACAGTGTTTTTGCACCCTGGAGGCATTTTGGTAGCACCCTTTGTAACTACTGATCATTTGGTCTTTATCAGCAATAATTTTTTTCTAAGCCCAGTCTCAGTGTTTTCATCCATCTGCACCTTGGTATAATTGTCTATGTAGTGTCTCATGACATTCAAGAATTTACGTGTACATTTAGGTCCGTATATATTTCTTTGGGTCAATCCATGCATGCCTGCAGATCGGCCTTGTAACACATCATATAGGTGATCATGTTTCTGTTCTTATCTCTCTCCTTAATCAGGTCTGGCTCACAGGCCCTCACTTTGTATTTTAGACGTGTGATGGTTTCAGTCAGGTCTCTCGGATGTCCTTGTTCAGCTCCTCTTTTGTTTCTTTGAGCTCAGACTGTGTTGTTCTTGAATCGTCCTCGACATCATTGAGTTTATCCTTCACTTTGTTTAATTTAACAAATAGAACAGCGTTGTTGTCCTTTCTTTAGCCCAGTCCTGTTGTAATTGTTTATTGTCCTTCATTAAACGAGATATCTCCATATTTTTTTTTTCAATTATATTTGGTCTGTCTTGGACCATATTCTCCAATGCAGAAACCTTTTCGGTAAGATCTTCCTTATTCTTCAGACCATTAAAGCAACACCATGTAACTTTTAGCTGCAGCTGTAGTTCCAATGAGACAACCTGTAGGGAGACCAAAGCGGGAAAAGTTACATAGTGTTGCTTTAATTGTCTTCTTCAGCTTTTCAATGTTCATCTCCAGTTCTTTGCGCTTAATCATTCGCATATCATTTTTTATTCTATTTTCTCTAGCAATGAGTTTGTTTCTTTCTCGTAGCTGTTTCCGTAAGTTCCCCACTACCTCTTTGTGCTCTGTGTCAACTCAGGGCAGTGTAGCTCTAAGTTCTTCCAACTCGGCAGCTTGTTTTACTTCCTGCTCTTTAACGATCCAGCTTGTCTGTTTGTTGTTGGCACATCGCCTTCTCCTCCGCCAGCCTCTTGTCATGGTCTGCTTGCATTCTTGATATATCAGACTCATAATTCACTATCAGTTCTTCTACAGTTTTCCTGGCGTTTGTCTCACTGTCACATTTCTGCTGTCGGAGTTCTGACTGGGTTTGTATTTGTCTATTTCATCTTCACTTAACTGGAGTTGGGTTTTCTGCGCCTTAGTCTCGCTTTGCCAGACCATCCACACGCTGCGGAGCGGAGAATGGTCTGGCTAGTCCACATAGCATTCCGGGATGGGAGAAAAACGTTTTATGGCATTTCTTTAAACCAATCACAATCGTCATGGGCGGCGTTAAGCTCCGCACGGAGCCGCTGTAAAATAGTTGTGCGAGAGAAAACTCAGATTGGACAGATAGTCTAGCTAGCTGTCTGGATTTACCCTGCAGAGATCTGAGGAGCAGTTAACCATAGTCCTCACAAATCCACCGGAAGTTAAAATTCCAACACAAAGAAAGTGGAAGGAAACTTCTTTCCTGCGGCAACAGAGCAATCCCGGAAGTGGAACGTCAAGAATATCTTCTCCTCCACCTTCTCCTTGTAAATTTTCTCACAAGACTTTTGCACCGTCCGCAGCCCCCCTGCCGCACTGAATGCAAGAAGCATGAAACCTGTTTAAGGTTGCTTTCACACCTACCTCATTTGGTCCGTTTAAAACGAACCCTGGAGCATTTGATCCGATAATCCGATTTGTCTGGGCTGATGTGAAAGCTCATCTGAACTCTGATGTGGATCAAACAAACAAACTCTTGGCCACTTAAAAACGGGGGTCTCCGTTCGTTTTCAAGTGAAATAGAGTTCGGTTCACTTCAGGTGAGAACGCGATCCGACCCAAATACAGTAAAGTGAACCATAAACAGAGTATTTACTAGCCTGCAATTTCAATTTTACACATAATTGACTTATATATGATTTAAGGGATGATAACTTTCAGATCCATAAGCTGTTCTGACCACACGTCGCTGGTCGTCTGTGGGACATCATCCTCTTTCTCTCTCTCCTTCACTCGCTGTCTGTCAGCTGCTCATTGTTCGCCTTCTTCTAAAATATTACAAACACTGAAGCAGAACCAGAAAACCCGAGACCTTATAAATGTGGCGTTGCTCCGTTATTTCTGAGACCAGAAGTGTCGGCGAGTTTCAGATATTCTGTCCAATAAACAAGCGACCGTCTCAATTGCGTGACGTGTTTACAGGGTTAGGTGCGTTGGATATAGTGCAGTGTGAAAGCAAACCGAACCAAATGAAAACTGCAACAATGTTGCAACTTCAGCCCCCACCGAGTCCACTGAACCATAGGTGTGAAAGCGCCCATGCACAGATCTGAGGATCTGAAGAGGATTGGATTAAGCAAGACTGCAAACCATTTTCTGGATCACTGGACTCTGTCAAGTTCCCCTCGTCTGTCCCTCTACTTGACCTAGCTGTCCTTTGGACACACCTTGGACTTGTCCCTCTGAAAACCCGGACTCCGCCCCTTCCTGACTTTTAATAAGTATTTGCACACAAAAGAATTGTTATTTTTTTCACACTCCTGGCTCTGTGTTCTGTGTCGGCACTTGAGTTCTAAATTCCACCTTAACTATGTGTTGTTCCTGTTTAGTATACACAGTTGTTGTGTTCACTGTTGCTGGTCGACATGGAGACCAACATGAAGAAGGAGGAGTTCAGTGACCGCTCAGGGTGTTTTGACTGAAGGGAGGAAGGAGCGACCTGGTTCTACTGCTAAAGTGAGACACAAGGCGACAGATCTCATTTACATGCTTATCACAGCTGTCAGAGAGAGGAGAGTGTGTGTGTGTGTGTGTGTGTGTGTGTGTGTGTGTGTGTGTGTAGTGAACACAGAGGCAGGGTACACCTTATCTGGTGCTGTCATGTCTCTCTAGTTGCATAGCTGCACTCAAGTTACACACACACACACACACACACACACACACACACACACATTGCAGGGCAGAAAACAATGTTGGAACTGAAAACCTGGTAGATGACATCACCTCAGATGGCATCAGTCATTGGCATCAGCAGGTTTTTTGGATGCTGACGTATGGCTGACCCTTTAGCCTGCACTTGTTTCACGGATACAAATAAATAAAGATCCAAAACACCTTAAGAATAAAAACAAATCGGATTAAGATACAGTAATTAATACAATTTGATCGCAATATGAACATCTTAATGGGTGGGAAGAGAAGGCGTCAGTATAAAAAACAAACAATGACATGAATGACACATTTGCTTAACATGTTCGCCTTCAAAACACTTCTGTGTGATAATAAAAGTGTATACATAAATACACGTCCGAACTGCAGGCTGATTACAATGGGACAGATGGTTAAACTCTTTGTTTTTTTATAACAAGGTGTAGGCCTAATTTCCAAAAAATGATGGAGATGGTGCTTTGCAACTCCAAGCTCCCAAAACGATTTAATGACACTGAGAAGAAAAGATGAGAGAAAGATGATGAACAACGATCAGTTTACAGATGAGATGTTGCTTCCTGCTTTGGCATTTAGCCTGTTGCACCTCCATTGGTGTCAACAAGAAAAACAAGATTATATCTTGGAAGGAAATCCAAAATTTAAGTTTATTTATTTAAAGGTATCATGTAATATTTCCACATTAAAAGGACTAAAAAAGACTAGACCTATGTTATATATTTAGTTAAGTTGTGTACTTACATTATCCAAAATCTTTCCAACAATGTTTAAAGGAGCATGCCGACTTATTGGGACTTTAGCTTATTCACTGTATCCCCCAGAGTTAGACAAGTCCATACATACCCTTCTCATCTCTGTGCGTGTTGTAACACTGTCTGACGGCTCCACCAGTAGCTTAGCCTAGCATGGATCCTGAAGGTAATCGGTTCCAACTAGCCTACTGCTCCCAATAAGTGACGAAATAACGCCAACACGTTCCTATTTACATGTTGTGATTAGTATAGTCACAGCGTGTACAAATAACAAGGTCACATGAGACACAGCCGTCTTCTAACCGTATATAAACTGGGAACTATATTCTCAGAAAGGCAAAGCACTGCTACTTCTCCTACTTGGGCGGAGTGATTTGCTTGCAGCACCTGAGAAGCCCCGAGCAGAGAGTAGCAATGCTTCGCCTTTCTGAGAATATAGTTCCCAGTTTATATACGGTTTGATTTGTGTGTCATTGCTGCCATCAACTCAGATTTTGTGTCTCTGACATGTGAAGGATGTGGTGTGACCCACTGACAATAAAGATTTTAAAGAATGATATTACAAAACGCAACAGAAGAAACTATTAATGAGACAGACGATACATTTGTAAGCACCAGTGACTTATTTTTTAATAACATTTCTGGACCTGATAATCTTTTGACAGCTTATTATTATATAAGTAATCCATGGTATTCATGATAAAAGAAAATCTGCAACAATATAACAAAAGCACCCTAACAGGATCTTTGATGGCGACAGTGTTGACTTCCATTAACATTCATTAGCTTGTCTCTACAAGCTTACTGTTCACCACATGTCATGCAAAGTGTGTCTGTCTCTAAACTGGCAGAGGATGTACATGCCTGGGCATGTACCTTAGTGGGGACCCGCCCCTGTACACTACCCCGACCCCCAACCCCCCCCCCCCCCCCCCCTCCCCAAACAGGGACATAGGCACCAATCTGCTGCTGGAGGAAGTGTATATGTGTGTGTGTGTGTGGGGGGGGTCTTGAGACAAGCTGCCATTTCCAGCCGATTAAACAGCCTCCAACCCGCAACTGGGCCTGTCTCATGCCCTGCAGCTGAGGGGTGTGAACAGAAGACAATGATCTGATGGCCGGGGGTCAAAACAGTGGGGGTGTCTGAAGTAATTTGGGATGCTAATGTTATGCAGAGTTTTCAGACAAAAGGGTGTTAAAGCTTGAACAATTAGGCTGCTGTTATTATTTATACTTTAATGTCGTCTAATATAATTGTTGCAGCCGACAGCCTGAACATCAGTTTGTTACGTGTCAAAGTGAGAATAAAACATAAGCAAAAGAAATGCAAGTGCATGTGTATTTTAAAAGTATGAATTAACTGTGCCACGTGTCAGTGGCTGACTACATATTGGGATTAAGCAATCTGACATAAGTGGGTTCCAGTGTTAACAAAACATTCACTAATCACGGATTATAATATCTAATGTTTGGGTTTAGGAAATCTATACCACATGCCATCGAATGGATTTCTTATGGATTCTTCAAGAGTAAAGACTCAGTTTGCATTTCAGAGAAACTCTGGTTGTATATAGCCATTACAGTTAACTCCGAAGTAGTCTATATCCTCGACCTTCCACTTTCGGGATTGTTCCAGTGCCGCAGGAAATTCCGCCGGATGCATGTCTTTTCGCCGATGTCCGTTACCTTCCTCTTTCTTTGTGTTGGAATTCTAAACTCCGGTGGATTTGTGAGGACTATGGTTAACTGCTCCTCAGATCTCTGCAGGGTAAATCCAGACAGCGAGCTAGACTATCTGTCCAATCTGAGTTTTCTCTCGCACGAATAAAATAACTTTTGAACGTACACGTTCCCAATCCACTGTTGGACATGCTGACATTCAGGGAAAACAAACAAACTAAAACACAAGATTTACAAAGAAACTAAATCAAACATATTAGCAATGAAATACAACATCTGCTAAGAAAAACATTGTTTTAAATTGAGCATGTGGACTCTAATTACAGTTAGTCAAAAGTAAATACTGAGTCACTGTTTGCACAAGACCGCAATTCACATTTGTAATTAAACGTCACTGCTTGCCTTTTCTTGACAGCATTTTTTTTTAAGCAATTCCACTTTTGCAGACAAATTTCCAAAATCTGAATAAATTCATGAAAGTCTTGCTAGAGTTGCGGTGCACTCCAGTCGTTTCAGTCGTTTGGTGCAATGTGGTCGAAAAACTCAGTCCGAGTCATTCTTTTTCCTGTCTTGACACGCCGACAAAATCAAACATGTTTAATATTATCGTAAGTCTTTGCAAAATCGTATAGTCTGTGACTAAAAACTCAGTGACATTATGACATATTGTCTAGAAAGATCTATTCAGTCTTTTAAGAGTATTCTAGTGTAAGGTTTGCATTACTTTCATCCGGGAGATGGCAGGTTGAGCTGAAATTGCACACAAGAAGACATTTTGCAAACTAATCCAAGAGGTGTCTATAGCAGACTAACATGGAATCCTGGACATTTTAAACCTACAAAGGCTTGTTGACACCATGCCCATGAGTTTATCTTTCTTGGCATGAACCACATGCAAAACTAAATCCCAACTGTCAGAAGTAATTATATGGTCAAATGGTTTTCACACTTGCAACAAATTCATTATAATAAACAGGTCTACTTAACACTAAAGGCTGATTAGGAAGAAAATTAGAGGAGAGGCAACTGGTGGTTGATTCCAGTCATATGATGTGGAAATGTCTTGCGTCCTGAGAGATACAAAGTTAAAGAGGGAGGAGGGGAGGGAAAATACCGGATGTGAGGAACATTACCTGACAAATGGTCTCTTGACAATAAAGTTTTGCTGGATTGAGTTGACAGCCAGAGACAGACATGGAAATATGGAGACATACAACTAGAAGAGAGTTAATAATAATAATAATTTATACTTTATTAATCCTGCAAGGAGAAATTACAATGTTTTCACTCTGTTGTTATTACACACATGCCTGAATTACACACACACATGCTCGGTACCTATACATGCACTAATGGAGAGACGTCAGAGTGAGGGGGCTGCCCATGGAAAGGCACCCCGAGCAGTTGGGGGTTTGGTGCCTTGCTCAAGGGCAACTTGGCAGTGCCCAGAAGGTGAACTGCCACCTCCACTACCATACTTTGGTCCGTATGGGGACCAGAAACCCTCCGGTTCCCAACCAACTCCCTACTGACTGAGCTACTGCCACCATATATATATATATATATATATATATATATATATATATATATATATATATATATATATATATATATATATATATATATATATATATATATATATATATATATATATATATATACTGAACAAATTAAATTTGTTGTCGAGTAAACTTTTAATAGGGTTTGTTTTATTTGTAATGCAGCAGGAAGTCACAGATTGTTACAAATAAAAACAACAGAGGGAAGAAAGAGGTGGAGAAAGTGAGCTAGCGGCATCCTGTCGGGGAGCATGTCAGCACTTGTCGAGGAGGAGGAGAAGGAAGTCATTTCAACTGCCCATCAAAATAAAAGCATGTTAACTGGACTTGGAAAAGATAATTTAAGTGCATTATTGGGGAGTACAGAAAGAAGCTCAAATGAAGAATTTAACTGTTACTGAAAAACATTGCAGTGTTGCATGATTGCAAATTAATACATGCACATGAAGCAAGACAAAACATTTGGTTTATGAATGTCATATTTGGCTTTGGACATTTTATGGGTTTATATTTAATCCTGTTTTTTTTTTCTACAATGCAAATATTCACTCTAAAACAAACAAGTGCATATGGGCTGGGCATTTTTAAATCTTTGGTATAAATGATACAAAGTTAACATACATTTTATTCCTTTACTTTGCCCATATTTCACAGTAATTTACACGCAATATTATTACTGTTTGACTGTCTTAATAAATATATTTTTCATTCAACCATGTGCTGAAGCATTCAGATAATTCGTCATGCATGTTTAGGCCTATAAGATCCTAACTTTTAACTACTTTAGTTACTTTTCCACCACTGAACACAACTTCCCTGCTAACTTTTCAACTTTTTAACATACTTCAGCACTTTAACACACTGTATATCAACTGTACGTTTAATTATTTTTCTTTATGTATGTAGTACACAAGGAACTATGACAATTAAAATGAATCTGAATACAATCTGAAGAAACACTTTTTTTTTCTCCCACTGGGTTTAGTAAAGGTTGACGTGCGCTTTATTCTGAAAAGTCATACCGGAAGTCGGTTCTTGCTTTGACAGTCAGCAGAAGAAAACCGCTCAGACTGACAACAGCCCAGACAGAGAAGAGCACCGACTAGAAGCTGCTCCGTAATTCAGTACATCTCGTCGGTATTTTTGTTTTGATGGCTTAATCTAACAGAAAAACTAACTGAATATTAACTGAAACAATCCAAACCTGCAAACTTAAAATGGAATGACACATTTTCACCGGAGTGGGCTTTTACATCGTGTGATCCTTCGCCGGTTGTTTAGGCACATTTTATCCCCTCTGATGTCCACCTGTTACGGCCAGTTTCTGACCTGCAGACAGCCTCACCACGGAGAGTCAGATAGACCAAGTAAGTGCTTTATCTGTAGATGAAATTCATCTATTTTATTGCTGCTGAAGTTAGTTCAGAATCTGACAGCTCAAAGTTGCATCATCTGTACAGCTGTGAGGGGAAAAAAGCTTGGTTGAATGAATGTCACGCGGTACATTTCTACTCTAAAAATGATTTGGTAGTGTGTTTTTTTTTTTTTTTTTTTTTTTTTTTTTTTTTTTTTAAATAACAGATCTACAATATTGACCATAGCTTCGACTGGACCACTTTTGTTTTTATTGTCAGTGATCTTTCTTCGACTCTTTCGTGTTGTTTATTTAATCTTTGAGACAAGTCCGGACTTGATCAGAACAGATCATCAGCGGGAAAAAAAAGAATAAAAAAATTGATAGGCCTATAAATATAGCTTAATGGTTATTAGATATTGCTTTTATCGATTAAACTAAGGTTATTTTATCGCTTTACCCATTTTCAAATTTGTATTCGGACGTTATTTTTTAAATGCTGACCCGAAATAAACCGTGTGTGTGTGTGTGTGTGTGTGTGTGTGTGTGTGTGTGTGTGTGTGTGTGTGTGTGTGTGTGTGTGTGTGTGTGTGTGTGTGTGTGTGTGTGTGTGTGTGTGTGTGTGTGTGTGTGTGTGTGTCGCGCGCTTCCTCGTGCTCGGGCGGCACGGATCTGTTTACAAACAAGTCTCGTGATCTCATTAATGGGACCCGCCGCCCCCTAGCGTCCGGCAGAAGAATAATAAGTTGGTGGGTCAAACTGGTGCAGAAAGGAAAACAATTGCGCTAAAATTAAACTGAGTTTATGTATTTTATGCCGTAAAATACTTGAATTTTCTACTGTGGTCAATTTGTTGTCGAGTAAACTTTTAATTTATTTAATTATTGATGTTTTTTTAGTTACTTTTTTTATTATTATTGATTAGTTCTTTAGCATTTCTGTGGCGAGCTGCGTGGAAAGACTCGCTCAGGAGCCAGAGTTACCGATTTTCAAGCTATTTAATTGACATTGAACACACACTCACTGCCCAGAGGGCATCAATCCCCACCCGGGTCTCAGTCATGGTAACAACAACAAATGTAGATAAACATGAACACTAAATCAACCACACAACACTAAAACCTAGATAACATAAATGCACACCCAGAACATTAACAGAACATCCTTAAAACACACTTCAGCTAGGACAGGAAAAGTTCAGAACACAGTCCTACAGTCCTCTGCACTCCTTCAGCGCAGAACAGTCAATATAGGGCACAACAGCCATTACAGTACTTATTATTTTTTACCATTCCAATCTTTGGCCAATTTAAATGTTTATTAGCAATATTATTATTATTGGATTTTATTGTAGCATATGTTGTATTCACATAGGTGCATGTCTGTGTGTGTGATTTAGAATACTACTGAGATGGCCCGTGCAGAGACCATCGAGAATGTCGGGGAAACTGGAGGAAGCGGAGGAAACGGCCCACTTCCTAGCCACAACACCTGCCGCATGGAGCTGCCTCACCCCTTCTACAACTGGCCCGGCCTGCTCACCACTACCAGCATCTCCACCGGCTCTGGGACTGGCACCGCTTCCAGACACCTCTACCATAACCACCACCATTTGCACCCTTTGCAGGCTCTCTACCTGTCTTACCCACTGGCTTATCCCCGCCCAGAGGGCCGGGGCGAGCCCCAGACTCACCAGCAGTTACCTGCGTTATCGCCATCACCAGCGCCTCCACGCTCGCCACTCTGCAATCGGAGGGAAGGGAGGAGCGGAGGCGCAGTTGCACCCAGTGCCTTCTCAGGAGAGCAGTCAGGTAAGATCATGGTATTTACCTATAATTAAAGGAAACACAACATGAGTTTACAAGTGGGATGATAAAAACAAAGCTTAGAGCAGGATACAAATCTTACATTAATAGTAAAAAGTAGGGCCTGGGTATCACCGATTCCAATTCAAAGGTCCTGATTCGATTACATTTCCGATTTGATTCAATATCAAATAGGAATTTTCAGTTACAATACCAATTTAACTTGGATATAAAGGAGATTCTCAGAGAACTGTTGCTGTAAATTGTATAAGCAAGAAGCATCCATCAAATATGTTTTATAATGCACCGCCAGGTTAATGTTTACATTAAGAATTGACCCCCAAAAAGGAGGTTTAATCCACCACATCCATGGCGAAAAGGCATATATTAAAAGACTGATTTTGGGATTTTATTAATCGATATCAAATCACTAGCCCTACTACTAAAAAGACATGAGTTGTAGCATGGTGTCATTAAAACCACGTGGGTTAGTTCTCCTTTTGTTTTGACAAACAGGGAAAGGGGGCAAATGTAACACCAAGCACGTCAGTAAAGATTTAGCCTGCCAGAACGAGCAACAACAGAGCCAGCATTGATTTATCAGCAGGTTCTCTGCTGTAGGAATACGCTGCAGATGATAAGCAGTGGAAGCAGGTTCTAGACCAAACGGTGGAAAAGATGTGACTCAGCCACACGGCACATTTTTGCCTTTCAGACCTTCACCCTTAAATAAACATACAAGTTATCAGTTAGCAGGGGAGTATCGGTTTATGTGTGTACGGCGCCTGGGGCTGTGTTTCCATGACAGGAGACTGTCTGGCCAGTGTTGATGGGGGCAGGTGGAGAGATGTGTTACAACTCTAACAGGGATGAACGTGCAACTCTTTTGGCCTTGTACCAGCAGACCACTGTGCTGCTGCATGAAGCTATTCAGACTATAAAAACTGCTCAAACCGGTTTTGTTCACTAGACAATGTACAATGTCTGTATATCTGTCTGTCTTGAGTTCATCAAGTGTGATGAGGGGAGCTTACAATAAAATAACAATAAAACACAACAACATACATAGGATAATTAAGTTCATAAGCAGACCCAAACAGTTTGCAGCAGTGATCCAGAATGAAAATGGAACATTCTGAGTTGTTGTTGTTGTTTTTGTTTTGTTTAAAATCTGCACATCTGCAGATTCCGTATGGCCCTGTTCATAAGAAAAGTAGTAAAAAGTAGAAAAATCTAAAAATGAACTACATTAACTAAATGTCAGCCTGAATAAGTAGGTCTTCAGTTGAAGTCTCAACAGAGCTTGCCAGGGAATTTCTCTGCTTGCTTTGTCGGCTAATTTAGGAACAATTAAAATACCAGTATCGGAGGACCTGAGGGCTCTTTGTTGGTTGATAAGGAGATAGCAGTCTGAAGTGTAAGAAGGCTATATCAATAAGTCATTTATTCATGATTAGATCACAAGTACTTTGGGAACCAAATCTGTCACTCTGGATAGTAACAAAAATGTCTTTGAGTTGTGAACTAATGTCTTCAGAAGTTTGTTTCTTGCCATTACAGTGATTCTGCCACAATCTCTGACAGTGAGTGATTTTATTTTGGCTGCAGGAAGAAATCATATCAGAGTTTTTCATGTTCCGTCAAATCTGGAGGCTGTAAAAAGGGAAATTCAGGTGGCAGCAGCAGGTTTACATTTGCCACTGAGCCACTGTGTTGTGACAGATTTGTAACAATGAAAAAAGACAAGTTACTCCACCTCTTCTTCTTCTTCTCCTCCTCCTCCTCCTCCTCCTCTCTCAGCTGCAGGTCAGCTGTGCATCTCGGGCATGTTCAGACTTGTCCGCTGTAGTCTGACTGCAGCAGAGAAACAATCTGCTGCATTTCCTCCTACTCTGACCTCTCAGCCAAACAGCACAAAGTCAAGTCAGTCAGTCGGTCAGTCAGTCAGTCAGTCAGTCAGTCAGTCAGTCAGTCAGTCAGTCAGTCAGTGAGTCGGTCAGTCATACTTAGTTAGTCCACAAGAGGTATAATTGGCCATTCAGTCAGGCTACAGATTTCTCAGCTCACTTGTAAGCCATTTATTTAGTCAGGTATTTAAACTTTCTGGTTTAGTTTGTCAGACTTATCAGTCTCATTTATTGTATTTTACTCTATTGTGAAGCACTTTGTGATTTTTGTCTGTGAAAAGTGCTTTATAAATAAACTTACTTACTTACTTACTAGTTAATCAGTTAGTCACATGCATGGGTAATCCACGAGTCTCCCAATTAATCAGTTTGATACTGTAATTAGCCAATTAGTTAATTTATTTGTCATTTACTAATCAGGCACTGAATAATTTAATGTTGATAATCAACGTTACTTTCTTCAAGATAATCTGGGGCGGCAGTAGCTCAGTCTGTACACGTCCCTGCACGGACCAAGTACAGAGTGTGGACTGTGTGTCACAGAGGAGAGAATAAACTAGAAAATATTCACATTTAACAAGCTGCAATCCGAATTCTTTTACTTTTTTCATAAAAAATTACTCAAACCGATAAAACGATTATTAAAAATAGTTGGCGATTAATCTTTGCAGCTCTACACTGGTATTGTTGGTTTTTAGGTTATTTGTTTAGTCAATCAGTCAATTAATTAGTCAGTTTGTCAGTAAAGTAACACATAAGTAAAGTTGTAGCTCACCATTAAGCTTTTATCTGGATTAGTCTGTTTTGATTTTTAATGCCGCCCCTCCACCCGGCAACCAGGTCACCCTCCAGTCTCTCCTGCCTCCCATTTCTAACTGGTCACAGATCTCTCTGTCACCTTGTCAGTCTGTCAGCCTATCAAACAGACAGGTTTACCCCCAGCCTCGCCCCCTTTCTCCCTCCACCCTATCACAGCTCAACCCCCTACTCTGTCAGCCAATCGCATAGAGACGTCTCCATGAGTGCTGCCTTAGAGTTACCTTGGCAACAAGCCAGGGTTTTCCCGTTTTGTTGTTTCTTTCTACCGCTCTCTCTTTTCTCTCCGTCTCTGTCTAGTCACCTGCATCTTTAAAGGATCAGTTGTAATCCTTCTAGCAAGGCAGATGCTGTGGTTGCCAGGGGTGCCCGTTTCTGTGGCAACTATATAGTTGTGGTTGCCACAGGCGCTCCGCTCCGTGATGGAGACCAATCATTTCACAAGAAAGCTGTGGACATAGTCAAACAAGTGATGTAGAAAGGTTGGAACATGTTATCTAATCATCTTAAAGAGAAGTCGTAGTCACAAGTACACAATGCCAAAGACGTTGAAATTGAATTCAATATAATGAAACACTTTTAAATGTTGGATGGATAATCCAACAAGAGAAATAACAAGAGTGAGTGGAAAAAATAAATAAAAAATTCTGCGCCATTAAATAACATTTGGGAAGTACTTTTTTTGTAAAAAAAAAAAAAAAAAAAAAAAATGCAGAAAGACGAGATAGAAGTTTCAATGCTGTGGTTTAGTTGAATAAGTTATGTGGTTATGATGCTTACACTACTTCTACGTTATAAAATAGGGTGTAACTGATTAAAGAAGCAATATTAAGCAAGAAAAACAAAATAAGAAAGGGAGTACACATAAATAAATAAGAAACCAATGAATACTTTTTAGAAAAAGTTTTAAAACACACCAGCTCTCATAAAATCACAATATCTGTAATTGCTTCAGGCCTGTTTGTCACGCTTAAGTGACCAGACAGAAGGTACAGGTATCTGTTTAGAAAAAAAAGTCTGTACACAACAAACACACACACATACACACAGTTCCTCTCAATACCAGACTTATTAAGCAGATTAAGAGATTATTCTCCAAAGTTCCATGAAGAGGATGAAGTCACCCCATCAGGCTCCTTAAGAAATATGACCAGAGAGAACTAAACAACCCCCAGTAACATTTTTTGGTATATTTTTAATGTCTAAAGGTCAATGGTTTTTTTTGCAGATCAAGAAGATTCACTTACTGTTCTTTCTGCATCAAATATGTGAAACTTTAAAGTTATTCTTTCCACTTTATGCAAGTAAAAACACACACACACACACACACACACACACACACACACACACACACACACACACACACACACACACATATACATACACTGTATTGAACCTTTACGGTTATATATCTCTAAATCAAAATGTTAGGCCTTAAAAAGTCTTTAATTCTCACACATTCTTTGTATAACCAGTATATTCCTCACTACATGAAGTATAAATGTGTCTTACTCCAGCATACACTGCTGAGCCCAAGAGTCTACTGCTCTCTGGGAATCCCCCCCTCCCTCTGACTTGTAGCAGATAGCAGAGAATCATGCTCTTCATACCATATTAGGGGCAGAAGATAGCAGAAAGAGTGATGAGTATGATATAATGCCAAAGAAAAGTTGGATCAGGAAGAACTACACACTACAGAAGATCAGGTGCAGCCTGAGGAGGGAGACACAAAGGGTATGCAAACTGGCCACAGGAGCTGTTTTTTAGTTCTGTGTGATGTGAACTTGTTTGCTTCATAAACTGAATAAAACAACTCTTAGCAGCACTGATCTCTGCTGAACTTTGGTGAATGTTTGGGACTCCTTGTTGTCTACCTTTTTGCTGAAAACCTGAAGTGTAGAGGAGAGTGTTTCAGACTTTTCCACCCAGGTTTTATCTTTTATTTGACAATGTCTTCTCAAGAGAGAACCAGAGAGCCAGAGCATAAGGGAAAACAATGATAAAATAAAATGGGGAGAAATGCAAGTTTCTTTT
Organism: Zingel zingel; assembly: GCA_023566125.1. Classification (NCBI taxonomy): domain Eukaryota; kingdom Metazoa; phylum Chordata; class Actinopteri; order Perciformes; family Percidae; genus Zingel; species Zingel zingel. The sequence continues at coordinate 38,245,902 of CM042316.1, read as the reverse complement.
TTCTTTGTTAGTATCTTATTTTCTGAATTAATTTAGCCATTTTATGCTGCAGAATCGTACAGAGAGGAACGCCAGGAGGCCTCCAGTCGGCAGGGACCTCTGCCAGACCTGCTGCCCCAGAATGAGCACCCATCCTGGGCTTCCCCACATCACAGAGCCCCCAGAGGAGAGGCAGTGCAGGACCTGGAGGTCAGGAGAGTGGCCAACCAGCTGAGGGCCATTGGAGATGAATTTAACGCCACAGTCCTCCTCAGAGCGGTAAGACGAGGGACAGGGCTTTGATGTGTTTAGTTACAAACCTAAAGTTAAGTTATTCAATGTAGAAGAGTTAATATGAACACTGAAACAAAGAGGCATGAACCTTAACAAAAAAAGGATTTAGTGACGATAAAGAAAGATCCTTTCTGCAAATCAGTCTGGTCCAGAGCATATTTATCTTTCAAAGTAGCAGTACATGTTTAGCTGTGTTTCACTTTTAATGTGTTTTTACAGCTTTTGTTGTGAAAAATCCAGTTAATTCATAATTTCACCTCGGTCACTGGTCATCAGCCGTCATGTTGTTTCTGCTTCCTCACTTACAAACAAGTACGTGTGGAAAATGAGATTTTAAATGGTCATCAGTGTAACAGAAGGCAACTTACTTTTCTAGTTGTGAACGAGATGTTGGTTGTTATGGTCCCAGTCGACTAAGATTTCTTTAGTCCTGATTATTTATTTGTATTCTTTTTTCATGCTGAATGACTTATTTCCAAGGAACTTATGAGCACATCTCTGGTAAACACAAGATTCAATGTGGTGCTTTTGTATGGTTCTTGGTGGAGAACCCCCCTACCCTCCCCCAATTATCCAATTGTAAACAACGCCTGAGCATTCAGTCTGTTTGAGTGTATGTCTGATGTATTGTGTACAGTGTTTTCTGTGTCTGTAAATGCAGCGCAGTCACATTGATTCTCTCTCTCTCTCTCTCTCTCTCTCTCTCTCTCTCTCTCTCTCTCTCTCTCTCTCTCTCTCTCTCTCTCTCTCTCTCTCTCAACTCACAACAGTGTGTGTTTGTGAGGCATTAGTGAAGACAGATCAATACTTGCGTTTGTAAGTTAATCAATGACATCTATGAGTCTGTTTTTCTCTCATTTCACAAATTACAGTCCTACTAAAGAGTCTTTCTGCCTCCCTCCTCTCCTTTCCCTCTTTGCCTCTCTTTCCTTCTTGTTTCTCCACCAAGAATGACAGAAATTAGAATACTTTTTTGGAAACTTTATTACATATAGTATCCTCTGTATTCCTTTCTTCCTTCTGTCCTCCCTCATCCAATTTCACTCTCATTTCTCTCTCTTTTGTATTTTACACTGCTTCCTTCCTCGTCACTTTTGCTCCACTCTTTATCATTCTCAATATGGATTTTATAACTTCCTATTAGTATAATAATTTGTCAGACACAGTAGTGTGAAAAGAAAACAGTGTCCATAAACAACTAAAAACAACAAATGACTTCTACATTCAAACAATACTCACAGAATAAATGAGTTTTTGTCTTCACTGCTGTCTGTTTCCTTTTATTATGTCTTTATCTCACCCCTTCCTCCCTCCCTCCCTCCGTACTCTAGATCGCGTGAGGAGTTGGCAGCAGCTCTTCACCTCCTCCCCCACCACACACACACACACACACACACACACCTCCCCACTGCTCTCGCTCTCCCTCGCCATCCCGCCTTATGCACATAAACAAAGCTGACGTCACCTAGTCTTGACTCACCCTTAAGACATGGATTGCACACACACTGAATCTGCAACACTGTGGTAATGTGTGTGTGCGTGTGGGACAAAGACAGACAGATATTTTTTTCTCGAGGGGAAATTGGGGAAATCGTGTGTGCTGTTTACAATCCAGCTGGGCCAAAAAAGCACAGTCAGACACTTTTTCTTAAGCAGTTTGAAACAAAGGGAATGAGGGATGGATAACCACAGGCACAAGGTTCAGGCAGATTAGAGTAGCATCTTTAACACAGATACACACTTGTTTATCATCTTGTTCAAGCTTGTTTCTCTCTTTCTCTACCACTACATCCTTCTCCTTTTCACTCCTCACCCCTAAAAATGATATAATTTTTCCTCCATCTTTGCGAGAAAGTGAAAAATCTGCTTCATGGATTTTTTTCTTTCCAGCCAGGTAGTCAATTCAAATTATATATTTTTTTAAACATTTGGCATGTGTGTTCAGAAATGCTGCAGCAGCTCAGACAGCTGTAAGTTATCATCTGATGCACTTTGAGAATAATAACAGCCAAACTTATTTAAACACTTTAAGGATCCAACATCTTGGTAGATATCCAAGTTCACTTTTGGAAAATGGATTTTGAACTGTTTCTCCCAGCTGCTGCTTCACATGCCAACAGGGACAAAAGGGAACAACATTGACTTGCATGAAGTTGTAATTACGTGATTAAGTCCATTATGTTTTATGAGCTGTTTGTAGGCCGTGTTAATAAATGCACATTATTTAGCATCTTGGCTCGCCTAAAAAGGTCAGCTATTGAATAATCCAACATGTTTTATTCGGACTAGTCTGACTCACCAGATGTAAACCATATAAAACGATCGTCTTGGGCGGTGCTAAGCCCTGGATGCAGCGACGGTGCCCTTGCAAACTAGTGTCGGGAGGGAACTTGTTTTGGTAGAACATTTGCACGTGGGGAAGCGAGCCCTGGCATTAAAATAGCTAAATCCCCACAAAATATATATTATATATTCTTTGTTTATCTTTACAACTATTCACCGAAAGAACCAAGCAGGCCTGCCTTTTTGCAAAATCTTCGCCAAACGTACAGCGTGTAAGCTGCTAGCCTGGAGGTTGTTATTGTTGTTTGTGCAACACAAAATACACGGCCACTGGCACTGATTGGTTTAAAGAAATAGAAACAAGCCAGAGCATTTTTCCTTCTGTAGTAGAATGATAACGGGACTATGGACTAACATCTCTTTTTGTCTTTCTCTCTCACAGCACGCCGCCCCACACTGGCAGGACTGGAGAGACGCTTGCCGAGGACTCCTCAACTTCATCACCCAGACTCTCAGCACTCTCTACAGGCTCACTTAGAGAGACAGAGAGCCGCCTCACCTGCACGCACCGGGTACCATGCTGACTTTATACATTCAGGACTTGGCCACGGACCATCGGACTGTGGCTAGTGAACGGAACAACCCCGACTGGTTGCTGCACTGTCATGTATTTGAACCCGGAGGATTTACGCGGCCTGAAAATCTAAAACGTTTTTTCTGGAACAAAGAATTTAGTGAGGACGAGATCAGCAGCTGGAGGTGTCGGCGCCGCCTATGGGCTGGATCGGTGAGCTCCCTGTGGAAACTGGACCCTGCCTGTCTGTCTGCCTGAAAGTCCGTCCGTCAGTCAGTCTGCTGGTACAGACTGCAGCTGACGGACCGACGGTCACTTTCCTACCTGTATATTTTGTAAAAACCACTTGCTTTCGCTGTCTTTGTCTCGGGGCTCGTGTGTGTGTGTGTGTGTGTGTGTGTGTGTGTGTGTGTGTGTGTGTGTGTGTGTGTGTGTGTGTGTGTGTGTGTGTGTGTGTGTGTGTGTGTGTGTGTGTGTGTGTGTGTGCGCATGGCAGACGTGGGTCAAACAGGTCGTGTATACTTAGATATCAGTGCAAAAAAAGCTTTCATCCATTTTGGAAAATCGCCTACAGGTATTTTAAAATTGGGCTTTCAAAACCACAGATGAGTCTGATTGTAAGTGACCTGTTTTGGAAGTGAAGGTCTTCGTTATCTTGTGGAGCTTTTTCATTTAGCTTTAATATCAGCCACCATTTTTCTGGAGGCAATTTTTGAAATAGATGATATCTCTTTAATTCTTCCCTTTGATGATGCAAAAAAAAAAAAAAAAAAAAAAAAACCAGACTTGATTTTGATTTGACTCCCTTCTGAAGTGTGCGTATTACTGTCGTGTTTTTATTTTGCCCCTTTAATTCTTATAAACTGTGAAACTGGAGTGTGTGTGTTTGCATTGCAGGGGACAAAAAAAAAGTCGGGTGTTATTCCACAGAGGGAACCTCTTTCCCAATCTGAGACTCCTTCATTTCATCATACAACGTGCCTTTCTGCTCAGTGCTCTGTTGAGTCCTAATCTCCAAAACTAGGACAATCACACACACACACACACACACACACACACACACACACACACACACACACACACACACACACACACACACACACACACACTTCAAGGGCTTTGTTTGCAAGTGGCATTTGCATTAGCAAATGCTCTAGCGTCCGCATGGTTTAAGGTCATTTAAGGACAGAAATAGCTTAATCTCCGCTACACATTTTGCCAATGTACATTCCTCCGTTCGTACTGCCAGTGTTGGGAGCTGGTAGCATCTCGCCCGCCCGCCTGTGTCGACAGTGTTTAGAGTTACTTGACTGCTTGTAAATATTCTTTTGGAAGATGAATCTTAACTAATTCAATATTTTTTCCGATGGCTTTCATAAGTACTTTTAAGTACTTATGAAAGCGAGAGAGTTCACTGTGTTTGGGAGATCTTTTTTTGTTTTTCTGAGCAGCCATTGGCGACAGTAGAGCGGGTTTGAATTTAAATCCAGTGGATTTGAGATGGTATTCGATGAGTTAAAGAAAAATATATAATTCGGATTTTTCTGATTGTTGAAAAGTATTTGATGATGTTTTGTAAAAAATGACCCTTTCGATTATTTTCACTGTAGTAGAGGATATGTTTAATTGCTCATATTAAGAGCAATATTTATTTTTGGAATGTAGCCTGAATCTGTAGCTTGTTTTAATTTTTTTTTACGTTAATGTATTATTTATTTTTGTCTTACATTCCTGATTAAAACTATGAATTAAGCTGTACTTATGATTAGCAACTGTTAAAACAGAGATTTGATTAAAAAAAGGGAGCTAAAGCTGTTCAAATACACATTGAAAGTGGATACATCACTTTGAAAAGCAGAACAAACAAAACAAAATGAAAATGTCAGCTTAGAAATTGGAAAATTTTGTTTTTTTGTTATAAAAAAAAATCTATCATTTAAAACAGTACTATGTGTTTTAGCAATGCTCATAATATTATTTACAACGTTTCTGGCCTCACTCACATCTTGTTTTTGGGAAACAAGATGTAAGTGTATTACAGGAAGCCACAAACTTCTCCAGACACCAAAAATGATGTATTGGCTTTCCATGTGTATATCAGATGCAAAAGTACCAAAATTCCCCCTTTATTATACTCTTTAAAGCACAAAGAAGAAGAAAAATCTGACTGTTAGCAATACTCCCGGTCATTGAAAATCAACCAGCTATTTCTGATGTAAATTGAATTCCAAACTGTTTGCTACTGGTGCTAAACACGCTAAACATATACATTGATGTACTGTGATATACTTTGGATTAAAGTGACCACTTGGTGGAGCCTTTCAATTTTATTTTTAGGAAATATTTGACTGAAACGTGGACTCTTACTGATCTATTCCACTTAAAATGCCTAAAAAATTCAACAGGGATTGGCTGTTTTATTTTCCCACTCTCACTTGGCCTAAGCCACACTGTTTTATATGTTTGTAGTAGGGCTTTTTTATGTATAAAGTCCTAATAATACCTGCAGATGTTCAGCTAACATGACGCTTACAGAGAACAAACCACGCTATCAGCAGTGGACCCTTGTTAACTGCTTGTATATTCATATTTTTAGATCGGTTTGCTAGCAGTGCTTTTAGCCATGTTCGCTGTCATCACTTAGTAATGTTATGTGTCCCTGGTTCAGGGCTCGCCTCCCTCCCACCAACGATGCTCAGTGTCAGTCACATGCAGTTGCTGTTTTTCAACTTTTTTCTATTGTCAACTTTCTAAATGAATTTTTGTACTTTTTTTTCTTTTTTATACAATAAAGATAAGGAGAACTACATTCACTTGTTTGGTGTTTAATGTCTAACATTATAGATGCAATAGATGTAGTGTGTCTTGTATGAATGTAAGACTAAATAAATGACATATATATTTGTGTCCCTATATTATTAGAACTAATATTTATTTTTTGTTTGATAAAATATAAAACCATTAACAATTAAAGCTAGTTATTGTGCATACACCTAACCAAACTGCAACTGTTTCATAAAGTTAACGGTGTGTTAAAAATCGTTACGTTTTCTGGTTAGATATGAGGTCATATTTCCTGCCACCACTAGGGGCGTTCATTTATGAAACGCTCCTGTGGGTGGGTCGCATTAGAGCAGTGGTTCCCAACCTTTTTTCCTTGGCGCCCCCCCTACTCATGTCTAAGAAAAGCTGAGCCCCCCCAAAACTGAAGTTGAGGTAACTCTTGAGGTAGATCCTTACTTTCTTTTTTGATACAGAGGAGTTATCAGCACTTTTACGTTTCTCCGCTATGTTTCATTCATAAAATAGTGATGCCGTAGCGGCAGGAAAAACGAGGATGATAGCAGCTAGCAGCTGACCTGATGACAGTAAGGGCCACAGGTTAAGAGGTCCCGGAGGTTTGGCCTATTAAGTAGCCTGCCTACAATTTTAAGCGATAACAAAAATATATAGTTTTTATGCAGACTTTTGTAAACATTATATATTCTAGTGTATTATCATAATTTGTTTAACTGCAAATATTTTTTTTTTTACCTCAACCTCAAACCAGATAAGGACTTGCGCACCCTCTGTGATCTTTGCCGCCCCCCTGAGGGGTCCCCGGACCCCAGGTTGGGAACCACTGCATTAGAACACGGGTCAAACTCAAGGCCCGAGTGCCAAATACAGCCACTCGCAGATTTTGATCCGGCCCGCATATCAATTTAGTTTCACAATAAATTTTGGCCCATCTAGTTTTTTGTCGCCCTTTCCGAACTTTTTGTCGTTTTTCTTACGTTATTGGCGCTTTTTCTGAACTTTTATTTTTGTAGCTATTTTCAATGCTTTAAGTGCTTTTCTCAACGTTTTTGGCACTTTTTAAGACAATTTTGTCACTTTTTTTCTATGATGGCTACTTAACTGTAAGTGAGAAGGCTATAGGAGACGTGTAATAATACAGTCAAAATATTTGAGTTTTTCACTTAAATAAAAGCATGTCAATAAACTACACGTCTGGCCCTTGATGTGATTCTTATTTTCCAGTCTGGCCCTTTGTGAAGTTGAGTTGGACACCCCTGCATTAGAGGGTAGGAATAAATATGGTTGTATGGTTTGGAGGACTACCTCGAGTAGACGATGACTTTATTTTGCTTGGGGATGAACTTTACACAGAAGATGTTTACAGATGTTAATGGCTCTCTGGGGGTGGAGAAGCCACCCTCTGGCCATGTGTGACACCGCTGTTACCTCCATCACATCTGGAGAGCAGCACGGATTAACAGATATGAGGTCAAGACCTCGCTGCTCTCTCACACACACACACACACACACACACACACACACACACACACACACACACACACACACACACACACACACACACACACACACACACACACACATCACAAGTGTTTACAATGAAGGTCAACATGACAATTGGCAAGATGTGCATCAAAATACTCCAGAATGTGTTTTGATGCTTATAAGGTGGCCTTGAATAACCTGTCGTATTGCAGCGTGGATACAGCGTCATTACATTGTTTATTCATTTTTCTGACATACATCATCTCATAAATACAGCAGGAATCTATAGAAGTTTTTATTTATTTATCACTATTGATTGATTTTGTCTGATTTGTTTTTCTAAAAATAAACAGTAGAAGAAACACAACAAGCGCATAACTGGCAATTTGAAAAAATGTGTTTTTGGAAATTAAGAACGACTCATGAAATATTCTCGGATGATCCTTATCGGTTACTTCTAAGTAATAATTACTTATTTTAATATAAATAAATATATTATTATTATAAATAACCATTATTCAATGAATCGAGAAAATAATTGGAAGGTTAATCAATATTGAAAACAACTGTTAGTTGCAGCCCTACTAATCTTTACATAATAAGCAAAGGCAAGAATTAATCAGTTTTAAGAAATAGGAAGGACCTCCTGGCTAGACACACACACACACACACACACACACACACACACACACACACACACACACACACACACACACGTCTGTTATTGAGTCAACAGGCAGCATTGGGACTAGATATCCTCACTTAAACTCCTCTGCAGAATGAGCCAATCATGTAGCTCTCAGAGCAAAATCAGGGATCTAATTGGTTGCAACAACAGGCACTTGGTCTTTGCTGCTAAGTGGAGAGAGTGACCACACAGCAGGAGCACTGGGCTGGGATTTAACTGTGTGTGTGTGTGTGTGTGTGTGTGTGTGTGTGTGTGTGTGTGTGTGTGTGTGTGTGTGTGTTTTTTCTCAATTAACTACATTCGTGGGGTCCAAAAACGAGGAATACAGTATACTTGTGGGGTCCGGACAGCTTTGTGGGGCCAAAATGCTGGACCCCACAACCTTAAAGGGCTGTTTGAGGGTTAAGACTTGGTTTTAAGATTAGGGTTAGAATTAGGTTATGGTTAGGGTGAGGGTAAGGGTTAAGGTTAGGCATTTAGTTGTGAAGGTTAAGGTTAGGGTAAGGGGCTAGGGAATGCATTATGTCAATGACAGGTCCCCACAAAGATAGTGAGATGCACTATATGTGTGTGTGTGTGTGTGTGTGTGAGAAAGAGAGAGAGAAAGAGAGAGAGAGAACATAAGAGAACTGAGAGGACCTGAAAGAAAGAGGAGAGGAAGACAAGAGAAATAAAGTATAGCAGAGTCAGCATGTAGAGTGCATTAAGAGTACAATGAATGTGTGTGTTGGCAGATAAGCGTTTAGGTTTAATTAATGGGGCAGAATGAGCTTAAAGGGACGTTCCATAATTAATCTTCTTTCCTAATCCTAAGAAAAGAGCAGTGGCACCCTGTGCTGCCTAACAGCTCCTCTCAGGAGGTAAACACCACTCAAAAGTATACTTGTGTTACTTTAAATTGTATTCTCTGTGTTGAACTTAAAATCCAGTGTATGAATGGACACACTCTTATCTTAATTCAAATAAATTGTCACACATTACTACAGCGGCTGAAAGCATCACAAGTACAAGACAGGGAATTGAAATAGATCAATTAAGATACAGCAGGAATGTACAAAGGGACAGGGAGTCACATTTACTTTATCAATTTAACATGTATTGTCTGGTTATTCTTTTATACTATTAAAGGAACAGTAAATATAAGAGAAACATAACTGACCATTTAAAACATTATCACCAGTTACTATGTAATTCGACTGACTTCTAAGTAATAATATGCATTATTTATTTTCACATTAATAAATATCTGTTGCTGCAGATAGCAACAGATATAAATCCCCTGACATATTGACTATTTATATTATATAGTCTCACTTTGCCCGACCGTCCTCCACAGCAGAGAGTCTGGCTAGTCCACACAGCATTCCAGGATGGTCAAAAAACATGCTCTGGTTTATTGGCATTTCTTTAAACCAATCACACTCGTGTTGGGCGGCGCTGAAGCGGCGAGCGGAGCCACAGAGCCGCTGCAAAATAGCCTCGGGAAGCAACTTGTTTTGGTGGAACGTGTACGTTCAAAAGTTGTTTTAGTCATGCAACAAAAAACTCAGATTGGACAGATAGTCTAGCTAGCTGTCTGGATTTACCCTGCAGAGATCTGAGGAGCAGTTAACCATATAGTGCGTTCCATTTACCTCGGAACTCCCGAAGCTGGGAATGACGTCACATCTGAGTTGACTGAGTTACATTTACAAGTCGGATTTTCATTGTTTTCATTAGCTCTAGCCAGGTTAGCCATTGTTAGCAATGCCAGTTCAAACAACGCATTATATTGTTTTTTGTGCATACAAACAGCGTAACAACATTGTCCACAGATAGAATATGGACAACGTACGACTGATTTAGTGAGACACAAATAACACAGAAGTGCTTAAAACTGTATGTTACTACAACTTTCACAACTGTCGATGCACAGAGCAGCAATGTTGGATTTTTAGCTCGGGGTACTCGGTGCTTGCCCGAATTCTGAGCTCGGAAATCCGAGGTTAGGGGGGGCGGTCGTGTTTCCGACTTTGACCTCGTAAAATCAAGTCCAGTACAAATGGAACGCGCCAGAGCACTTGAAGGGCTCATAAATCCTCATAAAATTCCAACACAAAGACAGCGGAAGGAAATGGACATCGGCGAAAAGACATGCATTCGGCGGAATTTCCTGCGGCACTAGAGCAATCCTGGAAGTGGAACGTCGTGGATATAGACTATTATATTATTGGATTATTAATGATGCATTAATGTCTAATTCTAACTTGTATATACTGTTGGGTAGTTTAATCTGTTACAATATGACATTTCATAAGATGACCGCACATTTTCTATGTTAAATCTGTGAAGTATCAAGTAACTAAATTGAATGTCAAATAAGGATATCGACTTTGTATATTTATTATTTGGTCGACTGATTTATGCAATCTAAAGCCAAACTGACTGAATGCTAAGTGCATTTTTGGCAGCAAGGCAGCAAGTCCTTCTTTGTCTTCTTAAGGCTCTGACACACCAACCTGATTATCGGCCGTTGGACAGTCTGGCGAGGTCGGTGACTCAAGTCTGTTCAGTGTGTTCCGTGCCATCGTCAGTCGGAGGAGCCGTCGGCATCCATTTTGGCCAATTTGACTTGTTGAATCCACCAGTGGGCAGTCAGACTCAATGACCAATCTGATTGGTGGAGTGCTAGCCCTTGACTAGCAAATCAGTGCACGAGAAAACCGGAGCTGACAACGCCAGTATCTTCTTATTACTAGCCATCGTATTTTCTCCCGTTCAGCGAGTAATGACAACAACAATCCTTCTTGACTACTATCAACACTCTCTGATGAAAACAATGACTGACGACAATGTGCTCTGTGTCTCTGTCATTTTTGGGGCGACAATACAGATTTATGCTGCCTGCTGTTATGGAGACGTATTACATCTCGCGCACCTCGGGGAGCCAACTGAGTCCGACTTCCTTTTCTGCCGACAGTCGGCCATCTGGTTGGTGTGTCAGAGCCTTTACAGTAAAATCTGTTTGAAATCTCCCTGTAGAGGACTTGTCTCTCTTTATATACGTATTTATTCTTGGCTTCACACAACAAACTGTACGGAACATGATACAAAAGGTTTGTAGCGTATTACTGATTAAAATTCTGATGAGATAACCACACTTTTAAATGAACCTACTTATAGCGAAAAAAAAGTGTTAATGGAAGAAGTTTTCTGATTTTTTACTTCAATAATAGTAGCAGTACTACAGTGCAAAAATATTTCATTACAGAGTTAAAAGTCCTGCATTTAAAATCATTCTGAAGTACAAAATAATTAGAATTAGAAGTACCAAAAGTAAAAGTACTTATTATGCAGAATGGACCATTTTAAAATAATATAATATTATTGGATTATAATTATTGATGCATTAATGTGTTCCTCACTTTAATGTTGCAGCTGGTTAAGGTGGAGCTCATTAATTTACTTACTTCATATACTGCTAAACATCTTAACCTATAATAATATATCATAATGTATTCATTTATTCCTATTTTGTATTAATAACCCAAATCTGCAAAGTAACTAAAGCAGTAAAAAGAACAATATTTGCCTCTGACATGTACATGTAGTAGAGTAAAAGTATAAAGTAGCGTAAAATGGAAATGCTCAAGTACCTCAAAATTGTACTTAAAGCCAGAGTTGGTAATGTTGAAAAGCTAGCAAGATTTGAAAGTAGCATCTCCTCAGTGCTCGTCTAACCCCTCCCCCTGTCCTCGGGGCTCTGTCTACACCGACCAGACGGCCGACCCTCGGCAGAAAAGGCAGTTGGACTGATCAGTCTTCCCTAGTTGGTCAAAAAAGTGCCTCGGAACACACCAAAACGACGAGACGCAATATGTCTCCGTAACAGCAGTTGGTGCTAATCTGTACTGTCGCCCAAAAATGAAAACCGGCAGCTGATTGGACAATCGCGTCACGTGGGTCTGGTTTCTCCGGAAATTCAAAGACAGACTGTCATGGCGGCTTGTTCAGAATACAATCTCATATTGTACTAAAATAGTTCATTGAAACGTGTTTCTGAAAACATTTTAAGCGAGAAATAGGCCATGCAGTTGCTGAATCTGTCTTCATTTCAGATCAACAAAGGTCAGTTTAAAAGATTTTCGTCAGATTTTGAGAGACTCTAGTCACGCTCATTCCGTTCCCCGTTTCCGGGTTAGCACTCTACCAATCACATGGGTCATTTGAGTCCGACTGCCGGCAGTGCCCGTTCCCCGATTATACATGTCAAATCGGCCAAAATGAAGGCCGACGGCCCCTCGGACGGATGATGGCACGGAACACATCGAACAGACTCAAGTCACTGACCTCACCAGACTGTCCAACAGCCGATTATCGGCTCGGTGTGTCTCAGGCTTAACCCCACCCCCGGCCTTAGGGCTCCGCCCACTCACAGACGTGCATGAACGCCGCTCTGACGTTGCTTCCGAACAGAGTGGAGAAAGGACCGCAATTTTACTTACATGTCTCATTCACCAGTAAACAAACACATACATAGGCTAATATTATCGTACTGAATGTTTAAAACAAACATGACTACTGTTGGTAATGCAGTGACCACACCGCAGTGAGCTCAGACTTGTACACAGGAGGGGTGGGTACAGCAGCGGGGCAAGGAGGCATTTCATTGGTTCTTTCCAAGCGGACTGCGAGGCAGTGATTGGTGGGAGTTGTCACAGGATTACAGCAGCTACAGATGACGGATATTTTTCGCTCTTTTTTCAGATCCCATACATTCTTTATAGCTGTCAGGGTGTAGCCTGGGAAAACCCTGACGAACTTCTGGCCAAGAGCCCATTCAAGCCCATTTCCAATTTTTCCAAATCGAGGCACCAATCACAACCGTTGAGGTTGGCTTTACTCCTAATTTCCACCGGTTGCGGAACAGCTCCGCTGCAGAACGGCTCCATGCTCTGCTGTCCGTCAATACCCACCAGGTCCGGATTTGTTGCTGGAACGGCTGCGGCCATGACTGACAGATGAAGTCACGAGGACCCACGAGATCTCGCAAATTCACATAAAATAGAACCACAAAACCAACAACAGTTTGTATCCATCCAGAGGAGTAGAGGGGAAACAACTCTGTGCTGTGTTTTCAAGGTGTAGTGCAGGGAAATATGATCCGCCGTGAGCACGGTGCATTTTATTTTGAAAATTAACCGGATGTTTTATTTGGTTTCTGTGCTCGACTTCCTGTCCCGCACAATCTGAATTGCGCTGAATTGCTGCGGAGCTCTCCGGAGTCTGGCAAAAATAGAAGCTCTGCGTATCTGCTCCGGAGGGCTGACGGAGTCGGAACGCAGCCGTTCTGCAGTCAGTGGAAATACACACACTGACTTTAATGGAAACCTACTGACTCCGCCGCTGTTCCGGAGCCATTCCGCAGCCGTTCCGCAAGCGGTGGCAATTGACAATAGCGCAGTGACAGCAAGCAGCTTTTTGTTTACATTTAACATCTAACCCTAACCCACATCTGACCACAGCACCTTCTTCCACATGTTTGGTGTGTCTCCCAGGTGGCTTGTGGCAAACTTTAAACAACACTTTTTATGGATATCTTTAAGAAATGGCTTTCTTCTTGCCACTCTTCCATAAAAGGCCAGATTTGTGCAGTATACGACTGATTGTTGTCCTATGGACAGTCTCCCACCTCAGCTGTAGATCTCTGCAGTTCATCCAGAGTGATCATGGGCCTCTTGGCTGCATCTCTGATCAGTCTTCTCCTTGTATGAGCTGAAAGTTTAGAGGTACGGCCGGGTCTTCGTAGATTTGCAGTGGTCTGATACTCCTTCCATTTCAATATTATCGCTTGCAAAGTGCTCCTTGGGATGTCTTTTTGTATCCAAATCCGGCTTTAAACTTCTCCACAACAGTATCTGGGACCTGCCTGGTGTGTTCCTTGTTCTTCATGATGCTCTCTGCTCTTTAAACGGACCTCTGAGACTATCACAGAGCAGGTGCATTTATACGGAGACTTGATTACACACAGGTGGATTCTATTTTTCATCATTAGTCATTTAGGTCAACATTGGATCATTCAGAGATCCTCACTGAACTTCTGGAGAGAGTTTGCTGCACTGAAAGTAAAGGGGCTGAATAATTTTGCACGCCCATTTTTTAAGTTTTTTATCTGTTAAAAAAGTTTGAAATTTCCAATAAATTTCGTTCCACTTTATGATTGTGTCCCACTTGTTGTTGATTCTTCACAAAAAATTACAGTTTTATATCTTTATGTTTGAAGCCTGAAATGTGGCAAAAGGTCGAAAAGTTCAAGGGGGCCGAATACTTTCGCAAGGCACTGTATATATAAAAAGTGTATATTGGAAATAGTTACCAACCCTGCCAAATACAGAAAATGTACTCAGTTACATTCCCACACTGCAAAATGCATGTCACATATGGTACTGAAACTAACAGATTCCCACACTGCTTTTGTGGGTGCAAAGGTTAAACTGCATCCAAATAAGTGTTATTTGTTTCATCTACAGTAACACATCTCTCCTGTTCAGGTTTTACAGGTCTGGCAGGTAAAACAGGTTCCTGCAACGCCACTCCTAGGGGACGAGGTTAGACACTGGACCACACTGCTGGTTTTCCCCCTGTAATGATCGGACTGTTGTTGTTTTTGCTTCTGCTACATTCTGAACGAAGAGGACAGGAAATGCCTTGATGCTCATTTAAATGCATCATCATCATGAGACAACCATGTATGGTTTTGTGAGTCAGGCGGTGGGAGGTTATAACCAAATAGTCATACTCTGCGAAGCATCATATGACTTACTGTCTTTCCCCTTCAAACTCTGAATACTGACTGTACATACAGTGGGGCAAAAAAGTATTTAGTCAGCCACCAATTGTGCAAGTTCTCCCACTTAAAAAGATGAGAGAGGCCTGTAGTTTTCATCATAGGTACACTTCAACTATGAGAGACAAAATGAGAAAAAAAATCCAGAAAATCACATTGTAGGATTTTAATGAATTTATTGGTAAATTATGGTGGAAAATAAGTATTTGGTCAATAACAAAAGTTCATCTCAATACTTTGTTATATACCCTTTGCTGGCAATGACAGAGGTCAAACGTTTTCTGTAAGTCTTCACAAGGTTTTCACACACTGTTGCTGGTATTTTGGCCCATTCCTCCATGCAGATCTCCTCTAGAGCAGTGATGTTTTGGGGCTGTCGCTGGGCAACACGGACCTTCAACTCCCTCCAAAGATTTTCTATGGGGTTGAGATCTGGAGACTGGCTTGGCCACTCCAGGACCTTGAAATGCTTCTTACGAAGCCACTCCTTCGTTGCCCGGGCGGTGTGTTTGGGATCATTGTCATGCTGAAAGACCCAGCCATGTTTCATCTTCAATGCCCTTCTGATGGAATCTCACGATACATGGCCCCATTCATTCTTTCCTTTACACGGATCAGTCGTTCTGGTCCCTTTGCAGAAAAACATCCCCAAAGCATGATGTTTCCACCCCCATGCTTCACAGTAGGTATGGTGTTCTTTGGATGCAACTCAGCATTCTTTCTCCTCCAAACACGAGTTGAGTTCTTACCAAAAAGTTCTATTTTGGTTTCATCTGACCATATGACATTCTCCCAATCCTCTTCTGGATCATCCAAATGTTCTCTAGCAAACCTCAGACGGGCCTGGACATGTACTGGCTTAAGCAGGGGGACACGTCTGGCACTGCAGGATTTGAGTCCCTGGCGGTGTAGTGTGTTACTGATGGTAGCCTTTGTTACTTTGGTCCCAACTCTCTGCAGGTCATTCACTAGGTCCCCCTGTGTGGTTCTGGGATTTTTGCTCACCGTTCTTGTGATCATTTTGACCCCACGGGGTGAGATCTTGCGTGGAGCCCCGGATCGAGGGAGATTATCAGTGGTCTTGTATGTCTTCCATTTTCTTATAATTGCTCCCACAGTTGATTTCTTCACACCAAGCTGCTTATCTATTGCAGATTCAGTCTTCCCAGCCTGGTGCAGGTCTACAATTTAGTTTCTGGTGTCCTTTGACAGCTCCTTGGTCTTGGCCATAGTGGAGTTTGGAGTGTGACTGTTTGAGGTTGTGGACAGGTGTATTTTATACTGATAAGTTCAAACAGGTGCCATTAATACAGGTAACGAATGGAGGACAGAGGAGCCTCTTAAAGAAGAAGTTACAGGTCTGTGAGAGCCAGAAATCTTGCTTGTTTGTAGGTGACCAAATACTTATTTTACCGAGGAATTTACCAATAAATTCATTAAAAATCCTATTATGTGATTTGCACCGCTACATCAAATGGAAAATGACACGTGTTTTTACACAGATTTCCTTGTCTCCACCATGACATTTCAAAACAGTAATTTTACCTCACAGAACACGGGAGTTTGCTGTTCTACCGCTGGCTCGATCGGTTATTTTGCGTGTGTTATTGTGTGACTTAGGGGTTTTAATGAGTTAGGAGCAAACAAAACTAACAAACTAACTGATCTAGGCAGCGGTAGACCAGCAACTCCGGTGTTCTGCGAGGTAAAAATTAGTAATGTCAAAAGCAGTCTGGTGGATTTGGCAAGAGCAGCTTCAGTTCCTCCCCGTGTAAACCTAAACAGGGCTGATGACAAGGAAAAGCTGTGAAATGATTCTAAATATAGCGTACATTTAAACTGGTATAGTATAGCTGCCTCCGTCCACAGCAGTACATTGCTTAGCTTCCGTGTCGGTACTCCTGCCTGCTTCTCCAAACTGGGGGCGTCCCAACCGCCATCTACTGTAGCTAACACACTGACTATGGATGAAATACCTGATATAACCACACTTCAAAAGATCCAAACCATCCCTTTTATTACTAAATTAAAGTAAAATTCAACTGTTATAATTTTGACTTATGTTTGTGTTCAGGTTTGATTTTTTTTTAGAGAAAATAGCATGCTGATGCAACGTTATAGCAAAAGTTGTGGCTTTAAAAAAATATTCATCGCCAAATGCTGATATACAGGCATAACAATATATTTAATAAATCCAGAGACCTGAAGCAGAATTATTTTACTAAACAATGTTTTATTAGCAAATGTAAAAAAAAAAATCTTACTGAGTACTTGAGATAAAAAAAAATGGAACAGACTAATTTTATGCTTAGTGGAGCACAGACTGATATAAATAATCTGACAGAACAAGCTAAGGAAAAGACAGATGTTTGCTGGACTTGCATTTGTGTGTAAAACTGTTTAGTTTGGTCCAAAGTAGTCGACCACGCCGTTGCCTTTACGACCATCGAAGAAGAAGAAGTTTCTGTGTGGAGCGTCTCTTTGGGAGAGAGCCTAAAGGGAAAGACAGAGAGACAGAGAGAGACAGAGAGAGACAGAGAGAGACAGAGAGAGACAGAGACAGAGAGAGAGAGACAGAGAGAGACAGAGAGAGACAGAGACAGAGAGAGACAGAGACAGAGAGAGACAGAGAGAGACAGAGAGAGACAGAGACAGAGAGAGAGAGAGAGAGAGAGAGAGAGAGAGAGAGAGAGAACATAAAGGACATATTGTGACAATATATACTGCTGTTCAAAAGATTGTAATCTTCTGCCACAAAAACTTGATTGGGTCCAGTCTGAGAGGACTGCTCTATATGTTTGATGGTCTTTAATGTTTTTATGTTGTAGAAAGTCCTCTTTAAAAATAGATGTTATTTAGTTTTGTACATGGAGAACAAAACGCTGTATAATGGTTCAACTAGACCAAACCATCCTTCTGAGCAACAGTTGAATAAGGAGAGAAGAAATCAGCAGTCATTGGTAAAAGAAACTGGAAGCTTAGCATCAACATGTGTGCAGATTTAAATAGGAACAGCTTCCTGTTTTAGTGTCAAGTGCTCAATACTATAGCCTATAACAAGCAGGAATTAACATTTAGCAGAGGCCTTCTTCAAACTTCACAAGAGAAACAGAAGGTTAGTGTAGGGTTAGCACTGTTGGAACATCAGCTGAACATACTCTGGACTGATAGATCACAGTTTAAACATCTTCAATCTAACCACTGAGCAGACTGCAGAAGGCCCAAAGAAAAACACAACAACTCAATATTTAGAGCCACGTTGCACCGCTGTGCTTCAATAATGATCGAGGGTGACTTAGGCTTTTCTGGACTGGAAAACAGATTCAAAGTTCCAACAATAGTCTCCCTTTGTGCAAAACTGTGGGGACTTTGACTAAATGGAAATTTGAGTCATTTCGCCCTTCTTCTTTTGGGGCAAAAGTAATTACTATACATTTGGTGTCTGAATCATACAGTTCAGACTCTGTTAAAATAGTTCTTATTGAAGGAAAGAAGAAAAACATCAGGATAACAGCCAACACAAGGTTGTGTACGTAGTAATGAAGTAATCAGTCAGAACGCCACAAAATATTTTGGCAGGTCAAATTGTAAAGTAAGGGAAAGTTTCAATGTACCAACCGGTAACAGCAAGAACCATTTTAATGCCAGTTTTTCTTTTGTTGGAGCATACAGACACACACAGCCCCGTCTATCTCACTTAAAGTTCAGCTCAATTTTCTGTGTGCGAGTGAAATTAATAAAGATTCACCCAGCGAGACATTGGTCGGCCAGTTGCAGTGGGTTTCATCATCATCGAGACGGCACACCTGACCTCCTGTTAACCTCAGGTCAGCATGCACACAGCTCCGAAAAAAACTGTTTCTAATGAATAAATAAATTTCTCTCTCTCTCTCTCTCTCTGCATTAAATAATGATACTGTTTTCATCTGTCAGATGAATCTTAAAGATCACAGTCACCATATTGACTGTGAATCCCATCTGAGAAAACTTACACATCCAGGTGCACATCAAAATCTAATTTAAAGACTTATCAATAATTATATATCCTGAAATTTAACAAAAACAAAATCAATTTAAGAATTCATGGTGAAACTACGTAGTAACTAAGGAAGGGATGATTGATCTGTGACTGGCTCTCAAATAATACCACCAACCCATATTGGTCAGGCTCTAATCTGTATTCTGAGGGAATACTACGTACAAATGATGTGAATGGAACTGTTCAGTCATACGTTTTCCACTGGATTTCCCTCTGAAGACCCCTATTATGTTCTTAAATGCTGAAACATCAATGTGTTTATTATGTCTTTCAGCTTTGTAAATCATTTTCCCTTTTGAGACACTGCTGCCAGGAGCATCACACGGAGTTTCATTGTGGTCACAGTGAAAATCACTTCTACACAGAGTCGCTGCTGTCATTCTGAGGCTGAGCCAGAAACCAGTGGAGTGGCCACCTGTCGGCGGACTGACTCCCTCACACACCAGAATGGCCGTCTCCATCACTTGCTACAGCACAGTGAATATCAGAAGATGCGTCAGAGATTGTTTCCTGGAGTAATGAAGCGCCTATACAGAAAAGCCTACTTTTACGTGCTTACCTTGACAACTTCCTGTCCCAGAACTCCTCCCACAACGGCGCATACTGGAGACATCTCAGAGAAGCAGTAGCTGAGGACAAACATGTACCACTGTGATTAAATACAAAGAGTGATGTTGATGAGTCTGTCCACTGACTTGATTCCCATTGTGCCAAGTTTGAAAAACATTTTGCATAAAATACACCGATCATCGTATGCATTGCTTTCAGCCATGCCGCAAAATCTTGGTTAGATAGCCAAATGAGTTTAATTTGCCCTTCTCATTCATGTTGTACCAGTCCAATATGACTGTCAGTTGAAATAAACCTTGTGTTGTAAGAAAGCTTGTTTTATTTGTAATGAATCTATTTTGATGCGTTGTCCTGTAACTTTTGTAATTTTACATACGTTTAAAAAATATCGATATTAATCGCAATATTCATAATCAATATCGTAATATCACATTTTGTCAATATTGTGCAACCCTATTCTGGATACAGAAAGTTATCCATGTATATGTGTATTTATTTACTTACTTATTTCTTTTATAAATAAACCAACCCACATGTGTTCACACCACTGGTATTGGGTCACAGCAAATTAAAGAACCATGATAAACGTCTTTAAATTTAAACTCAAGGACACTTCCAACAGGACATTTTGGTGTTATGGGTGTCGTAGGTGGGTAAGTGTTACTGAATCCTCCTTCCGCGTTTTGCTTTCAAGACCCTTTCAGCCCTGTGTTGCACACAAGCCTGGATTTCCTATGCAGGGCGAATTATCCATTCAGTTTCTCACTTGTGTAAAATGTAAAGACACAAGACCGGTGAAGACGCTTTATACCTGATGAAGTCCTCATTCAGGAGGTCACTGCTCACTGCCAAAGCCTCCAGGACGTCATCACGGATCTGTCTCAGGAGCGGACTGTCCTCTGGAAAGGATTGTGGGTCGGGGTCACGGCCTTTGTCGGTACGAAACTTCAACAGAACTGTGGAGACGGAGGGAAGGGGGAGCGGGTGGCAGGAGGAACATAAACCGATATAAACGACAGTTATGAGAGGCTGGAAACAAGTTTCAACCATTTTTCTAAAGCAATATTTTCCATATAATCTATTGCAGTATTGCCGTTTCTAATTTCATCACGCTTTCAAGAGACTTCCACAGTGAATTATCATCTTATGGAAAGACAACATATTTTCTCTGAAACAGGATAAGATCTGTATGTGGTTGCACCATGAACCATTTTATCCGATTAGACCTACGTTTCCCCACATCAAATTAAGAGCGTGCACACACACAGACTGCAAAGACGCACACATACACCTACACATATTCAGTGAGGAAATATTAGGTTGAGAAAAAAAAAACCTCTTTCCTGTGTTTAAGAGTTGGCTGCAGGACTGATTGAGAAATGAAAAATCAGAAGCATGCACTGCACTTTATTTGGTCATGAGCAATATTTCAAATAACCGACGTCTCCAACTGTGCCACACAGACGCACTTCGCATCAACACTTCGCCCACATGTTTCCTGTTCGTCCATTAACTTAAACCACATGAGAAAGTTAAGTCCTCCCACGGCCATTTCCACCAGCGTGGCGCGCACACACACACACACACAGACACACACACACAGGCAATGAATCACGTTCGCACCTCAGCGTTGCCCTTTAATCAGTGAAACTTTTGTTTGTAAAAAAAGTTACCCACTCGGGTCTGTGCCAGGCAGGACATCAAACAGAATTTAATATTGTGCATATGGATGGAACAATGATAGTATCTTTACAACTACACATGTAGTAGTGATACGTAATAAAGTCTATTTATGTCAAAGTGACTATTTTTTCGTAACAACCACAGCTGTACAGTGAGTTCATGTTCATTTGGCAGATCTAGTAGCACACACACACACACACACACACACACACACACACACACACACACACACACACACACACACACACACACACACACACACACACACACACACACACACACACACACACACACACACACACACACACACACACACACACACACACACACACACACACATCCTAGTCAGACAGGAAGCAGTTGTAACAGAGGAAGAGCCACTTCCTCATCGGCCGCCCAAAACAACAAACCGCTGGCTCCATTTATAGAAACAGCTAAGGAATAATAACACTGCCTCTCGTCTCACATTTACTAAATAAAAAAAACAACAACTAGGCGTGTTTCCACTCAGAAATCAGACTGAAGGCAGGGTGAGGCTTCAGTGGGTTTCAGAGTGGGGAGTTATTAGACTGACGGTCACGACAGCTGGCACACACCTAAAATTAACCAGCCAACATGTGCACACATCAGTGGTGGAAGAAGTCAGGGTGGTACATGGAAAGATTGTAGAGTAGCTCAACTTATTTGAAAATGTAGAAATTATGATCTGATAAAAACACTACATGTTGCCGTTATGTAAGAGAAAACTAGGTAGCAAGCGAGCACATACGTTTAAACAGGTAGCTAAAAGTAATGAATAAATGGTAGAAATAAATGGTTACACTTTACTTGAAGGTATCTACATAAGAGTGTCATGAATGTGTCATAAATATTATAAAGAAGTCATAAACGGTTATGACATAACTCTTCTAGTAAGTGTCATTCGGTTTTTGTCATGACAAGTTATGGTTAGGGTTAGAGTTCATGTGTCATGACTGTCATGTGTTCATGACAGTGTCATGTCACTCTTATGTAGATACCTTCAAGTAAAGTGTTACCAAATAAACAGTTAAAAGTAATGGCTAAACAGAACTGGATAAATGGTTGGAATAGTTAGATTAAAGAAACGTTATTGGATAAATGGTCAAATATTCAGCTTCTCTCCAAGTAGTAGTAGTAGCCTAGTAGGCTAGTAGTAATACTATTGCTGACCAAACCAACCTTAATATTGATAGTTCAATTGTATAAAAAACTTAAAAGGTGTAGTAGGTAAGAGTTATAAAACTAACTTTCTGTCATATTTGCTGAAACTGACCCTATGTTCCAGTAGAACTACATGAAGCAGGTCATTCAAAAATAAATCTGGCTCCTCTGGCACCACCTACAGCCTGTAGTGCGATTTGCAAAAATCCACCGCTCCCTGTTCAGACGCACCAATCAGGGCCAGGGGGGGTGTCTAACTGCGTGTCAATCACTGCTCATGCACACGCATTCATTCTCCCTTGTGGGTGGAGGGGCTTAAGAGACCATTTTGGGCTTTAGCAGAAAGGGGGGAGGGACTGAGAAGTTGTTGATGTTCAAATTTTTTGGCTAAGTCCTGGATCTTCGCAATCCTACTTACAGCACCTTTAACAATATCAACTTTTATATAATAAATAGTGTTATACATTTGGAACATGCATTGGGAATTGATGAAGGGATACGTGGGTTCCTCTGACAGGGCTGTGGGGGAACCTCAGAACAAAAATGTTGGGAACCGCTGGTGAAATTGATTGATCGACAAAGTTTGCAAAATTTTCTAAACATGACCTGCTTAGACAGATGTTATGACTTTCTAATCGCCATCATATCTGTTTTTTAAATAATGCTGCCAGGCCAGGGTACAGGGTAATAATGGCAGTAGCAGTTTTTATTCTAACTCTTTATTCTAGTTAGTTAACAAATTATTAAATACGTAATAATCTTTGTCACTTGTTACACGTAGTAGTTTTGTTTTGTTAGATGTACTTTTTGCAAAGAAATTCCTGATAAGAGATCAATATTTTAAACTGGTGTGTTTTAAATGTATTATCAGAGTTCGTACAGCTTTTGTAGAATTAAATTCAAGCACTTTTCATCACTGTCAAGGTACCTAAACCAAACACAAGTGGTTGTGTCAATGAAACACCAGATTACGTTGAAAATCAAGCATTTTTTAAGAAGTATATTCAAATATTTCTAACCTTGAAAACATAACACTTCAAATAAAACATTTTCCAAACTTTTAAGACTTCTGTATGATATTAGTCTATATAAAGTCTATATAGTCTAAATCTGCAATGGAAAAAGGAGGACAGGGCACCGCAGCCGAGTCGAGCCGATCAGAACTGGTACTAGCAGTATAATAATAGGATATAAACCTGCAACATATCCTGCATTTAGTATTTGGGGCCTATAAATCCTGCAAAAGTTTAATTTAATTTACTTACTACATTTATATAGTAACAGTTTTATATGAATTATTATTAATTATAATAGTTTTCATAAATCATGTGCACCCAATAGCCATGTTTTTAATATTTCCTGCTTTTATACACTTGTCATGCGGTGTAGGTGTCAGGCTGTTCTCTATTCTACGCTCAGTGCACATGACTGGCCATGGACAGCCTGTGATGGAAACTAGCATGCAGTGTGTGGGGATGGTGCAGGGCCAGGTGACAGGAGGGACAATAACAACTCCTAAGAGAAGGTCATCAGACACTGTAAATAACCTAAAAAACAGGTTGGTACTTTTGAGATTTACTTAAAAGAGTCAAAAAGTTCCTTTGGGTTGATGGTTCCTAAATATTTCACAGATTGTACGCGAGTGGTCATGTGCAACTCAGCGTATCGATAGTCTTTTTTTTCTCCATTATCATATTTTGGCCCGGGCTTGACATTTAACAGTGCATCCTTCTCTCTAGAATGACATTTTATTAAACAAACTTTACGGACAGGATTTTCCATACACGTGCAATGATAGCTTATCAGCTAAATTAGAACCAGTGACTTTGCATGTGCACGCTATGCGTTTCAGTCTCGCTGCAGGGTTCCTACGCATTTTCAGTTTCAACTTTCTATTCTTGTTTAGACATTTCAGGATTCTTTGTTATATTTGATCAATTCTCTGTATGGAAATTCTGTTTGTGTCCTGCCTCCTACACAGAATTGTCAGAAGACGTTTCGTGTAGTCTACCGCTCATTTAACTGATAGTTGTGTCAACTAGACGATCACTTTTACTGAAAGAATTAATCTCATAATAATAACTTGAATGCACAGAATAACTAAATAAATTGCAGACGATAAAGCTAATTTTCACATTTAGAGTCTGTTACCAATTTTGTACTTTTACTTTATAAAGTACCGTGAAGCAGGGCGCCCGGGTAGCTCAGTTGGTAGAGCGTGTGTCCATGTATAGAGGATTATTCCTCTACACAGAGGCCCAGGGTTCAAATCTGACCTAGCAATTTCCCCTAAGAAGACCAATGTCCCACCCCTATCTCTCCCCTTTCATATATAAGCTGTCCTATCAATTAAAGGTGGAAATGCCCCAAAAAATATCTTTAAAAAAAAATTAAATAAATAAAAAAAATAAAGTACCGTGAAGCATGAAGTAGTCCACTGGTGTTCGCTTCATCCCGGCTTTGGCCTTCTCAGTTGTCCAGTCGACCTCCAGAGCCTCCTTCAGAGTGCAGAAACTGGCCATCTGATTGGTTGGAGATTAATAACGTTAATGAGGTTAATTTAAGTTATTCCATACTCATCTTTAGAACGACTAAAATGAATGTCTGGCGGTCCTTTAATTAAGGAAAGAAATGTATTTAGATATATGTGGATTCTTTGTATATTTAGATGTGTGCGGGCTGATAACTGACTAGAAACAACAGAAAGCAATACAAAAGAAAGATTGCATTCCATTTTGGAAATAAGATAAATGATTAGAAGTATTTTTGCGTAATTTTCTCAATATGTACCACTCCTAATATCTTTACTTTTTTTGTAGTCCAGCCAACATTTAAAAGGAAGTCATTGTATCAACCACCCATACAGTTTATTTTTTTTAAGCCAAATATATGGAAATAATTTGTATTTATGCATCTTCATAACTTATATATGTAAATAATATATTCTTTATATCAGGTTGGCTAATGGAATAAAATAAAACAATATTTATCTGTGAAATATGGACTTCCATGATTTAAAGATGCACTCATTTACCTTTTTCACCATGGTGGTCTCGTTGGGGTCGACTTTGGCTTTCTTTGCCTCTGGACCGTCGTTAGAATTTCCAGTCGGTTTCACCACTTTATGTTTCTCCCTAAAAAGAGAGAGTGAAGAGAAAGATGTCCTACATTACCGAGAAACACAACAATTACATTAGATATCGAAGCTCACAGAAGGAGAAAAACGTGCTTTGGTTTATTGGCATTTCTTTAAACCAATCACGATCGTCTTGGGCGGTGTTAAGCGCTGGTAGGAGCAACGGTGCCGCTGCAAAATAGCCTTGGGAAAGAACTTGTTTTGGTGGAACATGTGCATGTAGGGAGGTGAGCTCTGGAATTAAAATGACTGTTGAGTGTGTGATGAGAATTTTACTCCAAAAAAAAGATGAATATAAATTTGATTGTTGGTTCTAGTTTGGAGGATGTTTCCCAAATCGACCGGAGGTTAGAATGCCAACACAAAGAAAGCAGAAGGTGAGGGACATCTGGCTGAAAATGAGGGACATCTGGCCGAAAATGAGGGACATCTGGCGGAACCTCCGTCAGCACTGGAACAATCCATTAAATGAAACTTCCTCGATATAGACTACGTATGCTGTAACCATTGGGCTACCAAGGTGTAACCTCCTCCTGTAATGTTAGCCGTCAAAATAACATTTTTTTTTTTTTTCCAATACTAATATCTACTGCAGTGCTCTCAAGCAAGCCACTTAACCCACAGCAACTCCCACATTTGTGAGTCACAAATTCAAGCTAGGCACACACGCACTTACTCGACATAGTTGTGCTCCTGTCCGAGGTTGCAGAACATGTAACCATAGTAACCATAGACGTCCCCACAGAAGACTTTGATGTTGTGCTGAGAACAGAGCTGGTCGACCCGCACCATCAGGTCTCTGGAGCAGCCTGTCAGACACACCTGAGGGAGACAAAAACACACAGTGGAAGTTTTGATCAGTGAGGCTGCCTGCTAGACAAATGGTTGCCTGATCAATAGATCAATAGACCCTGAAGGAGGGTCTGGCTACTCTACATAGCATTCGAGGATGGAAGGAAAACGTGCTCTGGTTTAATGGCATTTTTTTTTAAAGCAATCAGAATCGTCATGGGCGGTGCTAAACTCCGCACAGAGCCGCTGCAAAATAGCCGTGTGAGAGAAAACTCAGATTGGACAGATAGTCTAGCTAGCCGTCTGGATTTACCCTGCAGAGATCTGAGGAGCAGTTAACCATAGTCCTCAGAAATCTACCGGACATAAAATTCCAACACACAGAAAGCGGAAGGAAACAGAAAATACACGCATCCTGCAGAATTTTCTGCAACATCCCAGCAATCCCGAAAGTGGAACGCAAAAGATATAGACTACCTGATCAATCACCAGTATTGCACCAGTAATGCCAAAGTGCAGCAGCTGACCCCTTAAACTGCAGGTACACCAACAAATATCCATCATTTTACAAATATCCTCACTTATAAAGTAAAAAAATGACAAACGTAAGATGAGGTGAAAAACGTTGCTGATTTTCTGACTTTCTTCATCAGCACCTCTTACTGTCAACAAGTACTGTTGACATATTTCCTGTAAGATTTGTATTTTCTCCACCTTTCAGCACCTTTAATCTCTAAAAATGAAAATGTATGAAACTCATTGTGTTGGTCTGTCAGGCACTTTCCCCTCCTCCACCAGCCTTTGTTTTTGTGCTATTATCTGCTCATTTCCATTCCTATTAACATAACACTAATGGCTTGCAGTAACAGAAAATATCAAACAACAATGTTGTCTTGCTTTTAATACCTAAGGGACAGACAGACACATTTTACGGTAACAATTTATTTAAAGGGGTGTGCATAAGACTGACATGACACAGTCATGAACATGAAGGAGTCTTTATTTATTTGGTAAATTATGACACGTTTAATGCTAAGTTAGCATTATTTGAGATGTTTGTGCTATGACAACTTGATATTAATTTATATCATAACCTGTCATACATATTGTATGTCATGTAAGGCTTAATTATCAAAATTAAAGAAACTATTTTATGAATAAAGTGTTACCCATTTTACTTCTGAAAATTGGCTACAAAAACAAATCCATCAGTAGCTCAACAGTGGCTGATCAGCTACCAAACTGACCACGACACATCTACTGCAGCAGCCACAGCAGCTTTTGGCCATAGCTAACCTCCCCGAATAAACCACCAAACAAGGCTAAAGCTAACACAGCGACACAGTGTGCCACAGTAAGACCAGGGTGGGCTGGTGTCTGGCTGACTGTAAACAACTGACCGGTGGGCTGGGTCCACCTTATCCTGCACACCCAGTCCAGCACACTCAAAACACCCTCAGCTCTCTGATAAGACTGATGCTGAATCACTGAATCACACAGTGTCCCCAAATACAGAAAAGCATTTAGAGTAGGACCTCATACTCCGTTAAATAAAACTAAACATGGGCATCCGGATAGCTCAGTTGGTAGAGCAGGTACCCATATAGAAAAGAGGTTTACTACTCAACGCAGCAGGCCCAGGTTCGACTCCGACCCGCGGCCCTTTGCTGCATGTCATTCCCCCTCTCTCTCCCCTTTCATGTCTTCAGCGGTCCTGTCAAAATAAAGGCTGAAAATGCCCCCAAAAAAAGAATCTTTAAATAAAACTAAATGTCCCAATTTTATACAAAGTACAACAACTTTAGAAGAAAATCTTCTCTTACAGCCTGGTGGATGCACATCATCAGCCATTAACCTCCAACTTTTTTCTTTTCTATGAATGATTTGTGAGCATTATTTGACCCAGAGCCAGCATGTGATTAGAGCGTCAAAAAAACAAGGAAGTGATGAAAGGAAAACAGGAGTCTTCCTTTTTTTTTTTTTTTTTTTTTTTTTTTTTTTAAATTAAATGAATGGTATTAAAAGGCAAAGAAACCCTATTTTTTTTAACTAGAATCTTACTTTGAGCCATGCAGTCCAACATAAACACTGGAGTATTAGCCAAATTAGAACAACACTTTGTTCAACGTTTGTTTCATACAAAACATTTTGATTTTTTTGTTTTAGTTCTTCTTGTCGGGTTTTTCCATGCAACAATCACAATTTAACTACAAAAAAATCGGAACCTGTTAGCAGTTATTAGCATGTCTTAGTATATTAGTTAGTCTGTGTTGCCAGGGAGACACCACTGTCGACCTAATCTGAGCTTTTGACTGTTAAACTCTTTTTACGATTAAGAATTCTCTTTTCAACATCTTTTACAGTTGATTGTTGCTTATTTAGTCACAAATATCTACTTTGCAGAGGATTACTAAGAATAAAAAACACGTTTTCAAGGGTTTTGAATGTGTAAGAAAGTTGTTAGACTTTTAGGACTTTATGTATTTTTCTGTTCCTACTAAGAAATTTAAATTAACCACAACAGACAAATAAAAAAAAAATAATAATAATAATAATTGTACTGTAAACATGCAAAGAGAGTGACTGAGATTATCCGTAGTGAGTCAGCTGTACTCTCCAAGTACCCGGATGGACAGTGTGTTTTTCTATTGTATGTCATCCCTCTGTAATAAGTACGGTGGCCGAGGAGGTTCAACACAAATACAAAAGCCACAACACAAACATAAAAGCTACAACACAAATACAAAAGCTAAAACACAAAATGGCATACATACATACAGTGAGGAAAATAAGTATTTGAACACCCTGCTATTTTGCAGGTTCTCCCACTTGGAAATCATGGAGGGGTCTGAAATTGTCACCGTAGGTGCATGTCCACTGTGAGAGACATAATCTAAAAACAAAAATCCAGAAATCACAATGTATGATTTTTTTAACTATTTATTTGTATGATACAGCTGCAAATAAGTATTTGAACACCTGAGAAAATCAATGTTAATATTTGGTACAGTAGCCTTTGTCTGCAATTACAGAGGTCAAACGTTTCCTGTAGTTTTTCACCAGGTTTGCACACACTGCAGGAGGGAGTTTGGCCCACTCCTCCACACAGATCTTCTCTAGATCAGTCAGGTTTCTGGGCTGTCGCTGAGAAACACGGAGTTTGAGCTCCCTCCAAAGATTCTCTATTGGGTTTAGGTCTGGAGACTGGCTAGGCCACGCCAGAACCTTGATATGCTTCTTACAGAGCCACTTCTTGGTTATCCTGGCTGTGTGCTTCGGGTCATTGTCATGTTGGAAGACCCAGCCTCGACCCATCTTCAATGCTCTAACTGAGGGAAGGAGGTTGTTCCCCAAAATCTCGCAATACATGGCCCCGGTCATCCTCTCCTTAATACAGTGCAGTCGCCCTGTCCCATGTGCAGAAAAACACCCCCAAAGCATGATGCTACCACCCCCATGCTTCACAGTAGGGATGGTGTTCTTGGGATGGTACTCATCATTCTTCTTCCTCCAAACACGGTTAGTGGAATTATGACCAAAAAGTTCTATTTTGGTCTCATCTGACCACATGACTTTCTCCCATGACTCCTCTGGATCATCCAAATGGTCATTGGCAAACTTTAGACGGACCTTGACATGTGCTGGTTTAAGCAGGGGAACCTTCCGTGCCATGCATGATTTCAAACCGTGACGTCTTAGTGTATTACCAACAGTAACCTTGGAAACGGTGGTCCCAGCTCTTTTCAGGTCATTGACCAGCTCCTCCCGTGTAGTCCTGGGCTGATTTCTCACCTTTCTTAGGATCATTGAGACCCCACGAGGTGAGATCTTGCATGGAACCCCAGTCCGAGGGAGATTGACAGTCATGTTTAGCTTCTTCCATTTTCTAATGATTGCTCCAACAGTGGACCTTTTTTCACCAAGCTGCTTGGCAATTTCCCCGTAGCCCTTTCCAGCCTTGTGGAGGTGTACAATTTTGACTCTAGTGTCTTTGGACAGCTCTTTGGTCTTGGCCATGTTAGTAGTTGGATTCTTACTGATTGTATGGGGTGGACAGGTGTCTTTATGCAGCTAACAACCTCAAACAGGTGCATCTAATTTAGGATAATAAATGGAGTGGAGGTGGACATTTTAAAGGCAGACTAACAGGTCTTTGAGGGTCAGAATTCTAGCTGATAGACAGGTGTTCAAATACTTATTTGCAGCTGTATCATACAAATAAATAGTTAAAAAATCATACATTGTGATTTCTGGATTTTTTTTATTTAGATTATGTCTCTCACAGTGGACATGCACCTACGGTGAAAATTTCAGACCCCTCCATGATTTCCAAGTGGGAGAACTTGCAAAATAGCAGGGTGTTCAAATACTTACTTTCCTCACTGTACATACATATGGAAATACGAAGACATTGAACAACAGTGCTTATTTGTGACAATCACATGGCGACAGTAATCATAGTTAGCAAGGAACCATGTTTAACTTACTTCTCAAACATACTAGAACTTTTCTCCTCCGGCTCCGTTTGTCAACAACACACTCACTTCCATTGTTGCTTATGTATTTATTTGTGTTGTGGCTTTTTCTTCTTCTGATGGATGGTGTTCATCAGTTTATGTATTCAGTAGTGATTAAACAGAGATTCAGCCTGTGTGTTTAGCTGCCTGGGGTAATTAATGCAAATAATACAATCAATCAATCAATCAATCAATCAATCAATCAATCAAAAACATCTGCTGGCTTAACAACAAAAATATAATCACAACATAGTCACAATTATGTCGTGTTTTATAATGGGTATACCCAGTGGAAATCAAAACTATAATCCTGGATTCACACACACTCAGATAAATAATATTGTTGCTCATTTGCAAATTCTTTGAAACAATCAGAAAACCCAAAATGTTCTTGCAACTAGAGTTTGAGTTATGATACAATAAAACCTTTTATCTTCTCAACATGACTCTGTCCTTGAGCACACAAATGACAACCTTAAAGCTGAAATGGTGTTTAAGGATGTTCACATTCATACTGGATCAACAGTGTAGGAATCATAGCCTTTTTGCACAATCCCCCAATTTTTGAAGAGTGCAGCAAGACAATGACAGTTCAAATTTTCCACACTGTTCACCCAGTGCGGATGTAAAACATAAGAGGCCTCATCTTTGTTGTTCAACTCCAATGAAGTTGGGACATTGTGCAAAACGTAAATAAAAACAGAATACAATGATTTGCAAATCCTTTTTTTTGTGCAAATATTCACGCATTTTGAATTTGATGCCTGCAACACATTCCAAAAAAGCTGGGAATGTTTATTACTGTGTTACATCACCTTTTCTTTTAAAAACACTCAATAAGCATTTGGGAACTAAGGACACTGGCTATTAAAGCTTTATAGGTGGAATTCTATCTTACTTGATGTACGACTTCAATTGCTCAACAGTCCAGAGTCTCCGCTGTCGTATTTTGCACCACACATTTTCAATGGGAGACAGGTCTGGACTGCAGGCAGGCCAGTCTAGTACCTGCACTCTTTTACTACAGGCCACGCTGTTGTAACACGGCCAGAATGTGGCTTGACATTGTCTTGCTGAAATTAGCAGGGACGTCCCTGAAAAAAAACTTGCTTGGATGACAGCATATGTTGCTCCAAAACCTGTACGTACCTTTCAGCATTAATGGTGCCTTCACAGATGTGCACGTTACCCATGCCATGGGCACTAACACACCCCCATACCATCACAGATGTTGGCTTTTGAACTTTGCACTGATAACAATCTGGATGGTCCTTTTCCTCTTTGGGCCGGAGGACATGACGTCCATGATTTCCAAAAACAATTTGAAATGTGGACTCGTCAGACCGCAGCACACTTTTCCACTTTGTCTCAGTCCATCTCAGATGAGCTCGGGCCCAGAGAAGCCGGCAGCGTTTCTGGGTGTTGTTGATGTATGGCTTTCGCTTTGCATGGTAGAGTT
Organism: Zingel zingel; assembly: GCA_023566125.1. Classification (NCBI taxonomy): domain Eukaryota; kingdom Metazoa; phylum Chordata; class Actinopteri; order Perciformes; family Percidae; genus Zingel; species Zingel zingel. The sequence continues at coordinate 38,213,596 of CM042316.1, read as the reverse complement.
TTAACTTGCACTTGTAGATGTAGCGACGGACTGTGTTAACTGACAATGGTTTTCACTCTTCTGAAGAAGATCATCATGTTTTTTTAATCCTCTGTGTCCTCCTTTGTTACAAGCAACTGTGTGAAGGGGGCATGGGGGCGGTGCGCAGTCACGTAAGGTTTGTATCACGTGGGTGTGCCGACAGTTTTGTTGTCATTACTTAGAGGAACTATAGCTTTAAGTAAAAGTATGCAAGTATCATCAGGAAAGTGTACTTAAAAGTATTAAAAGTAAAAGTACTCAATGCAGAAAAATCCTCACATTTTAGAAACTGGAAACGATCAAAACTTCTGTCAATCAACTAAGTGTGTAATGGTCTAATAATTTTATCTGTACTTGTAGGCCATTATATTGTTTGGTAGTTTAATTTATAATAAAACTGATTTTATAAATTACATGCATTTGTGTGAAGAAGAAAAAAAAAATCGTAATTTGTAAAGTAACTAAAGCTGTCAGATTAATGCAGAGGAGTAAATAGTACATTTCTCTCTGAAATGTAGCGGAGTAGAAGAAGAAAAGTGGCATGAAAAGACTCACTGAAGTACCTCAAATTTGTACTTAAGTACAGTACTTGAGTAAATGTACTTAGTTACATTCCACCACCGTCACTAGCAAATACTTCTTCTTCTAACCCTAACATCTGCTTTTAAGAAAAGCCCAAAAGGTTGTTCTTTAAAGTCAAATCATTCAGCTTAGCTCTTAAATATCCCATTTCTTTGTTGACACTACGCATTTTCGAATGAAGATGTCTTTCAGTTAACCAGTCTCAGTTTTAATGTCTTGTATAAACCTGTGTTTCCACTCACCGCATCGAATTGCAGAAAGAAGTCATCTGGTTTGTCTTCGATTCGGTCTTGATCTGCGTGGACCTCCACCATTGGGTTAAGGTTCTGCCCTCGCTCCAGAGAGGCCTGAGCTCGGTTCTGACCCTGAGCCGTCACTGGAACCAGGAACTGAGCACGACATGACTCCTCCGTGACCTTGTGAACAAACAAACAGGGAATTCATAGCACAGTGAGGATTTTGCTGGATGTGAATTAGCTGAAGATAATTTGCACTCTGCATTCAAAGGACATTTATCTCCTCTAGAAATTCTGTTTCTATTGTTCAAAAATATTATTTTTGATATATATTCTTTTAAAATATGTATCAATTATTTAGTCACACAGCACCAAATAATAATAATACATTTTATTTATGGGCGCCTTTCTCGATACTCAAGGACACCTTAACTGTACAAATAATAAAAGATAAAAATAGATGACAGCAAAGAGAGTAAATACATGCATTCTGCAGATTAAATATTCAATTCAAAACGTGATATGAAGCCAGAATTAAGCTGTTTAGGCAATGTTACCAATATAAATATTAATGCAAAATAGCTGGTTTGTTTCCTTACTGAAAGTGAAAATCATTACTTTGCCACAGGCACCATCTAGTGGACATACAGTACACATACAGTACTGCAAAGACTGAATCTGCCAGAAAGGCCATTTACTATTCCATTATTTCTATGGGCTATAAATATATCATACAGATGGTTAGTTGATAGCTGCAAACAAACAATTTCTAGATTTAAACTGATGCCCAAGCCCACTCTGTAGGCGACTGTAACCTTTGATGAGGACAGCGATAAAAGCACCCGAGTATTTTTTTGGTGTGCACTGCGTGAGCATGTTTACCTGTTCATGATCCAGCAAAGTGAGTGCTTTAACTCCAGCCAGGATTAAGTTCTTGGCCACTTCAGCCCCCAGACCACCTAAACCTGCCAGGAGCACACGGGACCCTCGTAACCTGTATAACAAACATGCATGGGGTTGAAAATCTGTTTTGGAATGTGATCTTGTACTAAATGGCTTTTGTTTTTAAGGAATTAGTTCATAAACTAACTGCAGGTTTCATTCAACAAAATCAACTTTGAACTGATGTTGCTTATGTAAACGTGGAGACACAGGTGCAGCATCAACATAAAGGCAAAAACAAAATTGACTACTATTACAAGGAAACCTACGATCAGAGTTTAAAGGTCCAATATGTAATATACTTACTGCAATAAATCCAAAAATGACCCCAATGCATTATCAGATATTAAGGCAACATGCTAAGTTGGAACATTATCTTTTCTGACAACCATGCTAATGCCAGTATTTTCTCCTTCAGAAATTTACGTTCTGTGATGGAATTTCTGTTTGTGTTTTGGCCTGTGTGTTGTTATCAACTACCTAGTTTGACAGCCAGGCCGGGTTGCCAGATATAACGTTGCGTGTAAATATGTAAACCCAGCATGCTACAGCTGTAACGTTAGTACAGCCATTAAAGCAGCAAACAAACGAACAGGATCAATGGAGATAGATTCTAACCGACCTAAAAAAAAAAAAGAAACGGCATGTTTCTAACAGTTGTGTGACCAGAAACGTAACATACCCGTCTGAGTAAATATTGGAGATGTATTTGAAAGATGAAGACAGCTTAGAGCCCTAAAGGACGCAGAGTTGGCTAATTTCCTCCTGAACAGGTAAGCATTCGCTTCAGGCTAATTTATCACAGCTACAAGGGACGGCCATTTTATTTCATTTCAACATTTGTGTACTCATACTGAATTATATAGCTAGAGTACCCGAGTTGGTTACCTGCAAAAACAATTGAGACACAGCCAGTAAAGTGATCCCGACTGGTCCTGGCTAACACCGCCATGCTAACTGCTAGTTAACGATACCGGAGGACCAGGCCACGGTTGTTTACAACGTGTAGACCGTTCAGCGACCGTATTTTAAGCCAAGAGAGGACCGTGACTTTGCAGTGTGTTTAGCGATTGTTGCCGTAATTCTAAGCCAAAAAAGTGTGCCCGTCAGTTGGGTACAGAGCTCCGCGTGTTCACGGCGTTTATGACTGTCACAATAGCCAGCCTCTAACGTTAGCTACTCCGCTGTGCTGTGGAGTAGTGATGGCCAAATGAAGCTTTGTGAACCATTTTATTTATTTTCTGAGCCCACTAGGCACTCTTGGTTTTAAGTGAAAAGCCTAAGGCATTGCAATTCAGTGTGCTTTCAACCCTTTGCTGAACAGAGAGCGCCATCTAGTGGGCTCAGAAAATAAAGACAATGCTTCACGAAGCTTCATTTGGCCATCCCTACTGTGGAGTAATGTCTGGCTATGTGAGACAAGCGTCTAGCAACATTGTTGTGGATGCTGCAGTCTCAGCCTGGCAACCTCCGTGAACTTTGAGTCTGGGGAGGAGGGGGCGGGGGAGACAACTCTCTCCAGTATTTTGAATTTGTACTGCAGTAACTATTTTAAACACTAGCTGTCAGTATTACATATTACACCTTTAATGTTTTGACTAAAATGTAACCCTTGTGTTGTCTTCGTTTCAACCTTGAAAAAAAAACACTTTTTTCTGACATTTGTGACGCCTTTTTTCACAATTTGTTTTTGCTTTTTCCAACGTTTTAAATGTTTCTTCTACACATTTTCAGCACTTATTTCTACGTCCAATATTTTTTGATATAAAACAAAAATTTAAAACGGGCCAATGTGACCTGAAGTCAACACAAGGGTTAAGTCCGATTTTAGGGCTCGTGTATTTCATTTGCATGACCACTTATAAATATGTAACGTGTATGATTGTTAAGTCTGAATTGAAATAAATATTCGGGTTGTTATTAACGTTACCCCCCCCCCCCCCCCCCACAGCACAACCATGCAATGCAAAGATCCAAACGAATACAAATTAGATATTCTAAATGAATACTCCCCACACTGACACTGCCTACTGAAATAATGATTAAGTCCCCAAACTTGTTAAATCAAACAGTTTGGTCAAACCCAAGCAAGAGTGCAACAAACCAAGCCTTCCGATGCACCGATTAGCCTGGCGAGCTAACTCAGCTAACTGACCTTTTCTGGGCATCTAGCCCCCACAAACGGATCTGGCGGTCGTACTGTGCCGCCTCTTCCTCGCTGATGACCGGGTCCTCCTTCTCGATCATATCGATCATTTCTGATATCTCGAAAGACGATAATCACTGTGTAAAGTAGCCTTTGTTATGCAGTTATGCCAATAGATGTTTCAAATGCCGCGACAGTCCCGCTGAATGAATAGGCGCTGAATGATGACGTCATCAATGTGTTTTCTATTGGGGCGGGGGGGGTGTTAATTAGCTTTTAGGCTATGTCAATGTTAAGTAGCCCAATCGATTTTTGGACGTTTTCTTTTGTTGAATGAAATTACTTTCCATTTGTCTTTATCGTCGTGTTAGTTTATATTTGTCTATATTTGTTTGTAATATTCATTTCAGTCTGTAAAGGCCACTGAGCCCTGCAAGGTAACATCAAACTCCTGAGTGGTGTAAACCATGGATGTAGCCTATAGTCCTAAATAGAACCAATAGCTTTTGTTCTACATTTCAAACAGTCCCTTGGATGTAGTCTTTTAACATCCTTACAGCCATTTTCACAAAGGACTTTGCTTGTTATGTGCCTTCAGAAAGCTTAATTAATCTAACACAGACACTTGAATGAGCAGTCGAGGCAGCTATTTTACACAAGTCTTATCTAGGCAGCAGCATTATACAGGATACCAGTACAGAGGCCTGAATGAAATGTGTATGTTTTCTATTGCAACAACTAAAATCCACTATTACACACCTGCTCACCCTGTAAATGTTTATAATTGGGATCATTAAACCTTTACCCAAAGTTCTCCTTCCCTGTCATGTCACAAAGCCATTAGGCATACAATTTTATAAGACAGACACCTATTTATTTACTGAAGTCCCCAAAGTACAATATTTTATACATTTAGTGATACTGCTACCAATTTTATATTTGTTAGACTGAGAGCAACAGCAAAATGAACGACAGTAGAATTGGTTGAATAATGCACCTCTAAGCATCACTTGAAATAATAACAGCATAACCTGCAGGTCAATCCTTCATTACCAGATCCTGAGAACATCTATAGAGGGGCGGCTTTGTTAAAATCTTATTATTTTTTTTATAATAACATTTTTTTTATTTGTCAGTTGACTTTTGTACCAATATATTGCCAAAGACCTTTGTGTTGAATAAACTTTTAAAGAATCTACAAAGCAAAACCTCTAGATTGTATTTCAGCATAGCCCCCTACTGCAGGTTAATTCTCCAGGATATCCAGCCTGAAATAGAAGATGAAGAATAGAAATGTAGTGACATATGACAGCATATTCCTTGTACATATTTATTCCCAACTATTTTACATAAAGCCAATACAACTCAGCAATGTGCATATATATATATATATATATATATATATATATATATATATATATATATATATATATATATATATATATATATATACTGTATGTCTGTTTTTTCACCTATATATTTTTATTTTTCTCTGCAACTGATTGCACCGTCAGGATTATAACCTAATTCCATTGTACTTTGTTGTGCCATGACAATAAAGGAATTATATTCTAGTCCAGAAGTAATAAATATATGATATGTAAACAAGTATGGCCTAGTAAAACAGTAAGTAAATGTATATTAAGGTAAAATGAAAATATAAGGTGAAAAACTATCATTATTTAAATATTTTGTAAACACTATTTGCTCTGCAAGTGCACTTGACAATCAAACTTGGGGCTCACTTTACTCATTGTAACCTACTCCCCAATCGGCAATTTGCAAAGATAGATGCAAACAAGATTACCACAGATCAAAAATAATTCATACAAAAAAATGAAAATAAGGTGGGAATATTAAGGACAATTTACAACAACAACAACAACAACAACAACAACAAAAAACAGGAGTACAGTATACAAAAATAAATAAAAATGTCAGGGATGATTCAGGGGGAAAAAAGCTAATTTCCAAAAGTTTAACACTTTTTTGGTTGTTTAACAACCTGAGGGACTTGAGTAAAGAATTCAGTTTATATATAGGTAATGAATCAGAAAAGTTCTGTTTGTGAAGATAAAATGTGGCATCTAGAATAATGAAATTAATCAGATACTCAAGAGCGCCATTATCTGGATTATCATAAAAACAGGGTGGACGCTAGATCGGATCCGCTAGACGTGTCGACGTCCAAGGACGTGCCTCGTGAGTCGTGGCCCGCCTTATTCTGCCTCTGATTGGCTTACTCTGGTATTGTTAACCTAACCCTAACCAATCCCCACTCCCCACGCCTAAACCTAACCACATCGACCATTCTAGCAGATCCGATTTAGGATCTACCTGAAAACAGACCATTCGGTAATTTCCGTGAGAAGCGTACAAGAACGTCATGATGTCATTCTCGGAGAACCCCAACCCCTTTCTCTTCGGAAAAGACGATCGGCCATTTTAAGTTTATCAGTCGTCATTTCATATCTCAGGACGGAGAGTTAGGACTTAATTTCACCATATTTCTTTTCCAACTGTGGTGGAGAATTGCCTACTATAAACTGAAAAACAAAAACAAGTAAATCCCAGTATTGAGTTGTTGCACCTCAATGTAACTAGAGGAAATGGCTGTGGAAAGCATGACTGTCCATCCAAACTGCCTAACTACCAACCACGAACACAACAGTCTCCTGACTGACGAAAGGTCGAGTACATCTCCAATCATATTTAAATGAAATTCTTTATCTGTCCTGTGCTATAAACAAAGTAATACGTATATGTACACAGAAGGTTATGCAAACAGGTAGCCTAGTAAAACAGTAGGCTAAGTAAAGGTATATGAAGGTAGATTGATAATATAAAGGTAAATGCCTGAGAAAACTGTCACTATTTAAATATTTTGTAATCACTATTTGCTCTGGAAGTGCACTTGCGAGTCAAACTTTTTTTTTTTAAATACAAAAAACATTAATATTACAAAACAAGAATTAGACAGTAATCTTCACATAACATATACAACGTAACAGTAATTCAATTTCATAAAAAAATAACGGAACATTTGATGAAGCATATTATGAAAAATGCATACACATGAAACTAGCAAGGCACATCCGGGGCAATGACTTATTAAAATTATAACAAAGGGTGATCTTCAAAGTTTTGCAGTATTTGTATGGCTTCCATGTTTGTTTGTTTTACAAATTGAAATGATTGGACAAAGTATTTTATTTCATTATAATTATTATTAATTACAGAATATATGTAGTATATTTTCCATATGAAATAAGACCCCAATAAGATATTTTTTTAAATGATTATGATAGGAATAGTGGGTCTTGCGAGTCAAACTCGGGGGCTCATTTTACCCTCTGTATTCCCCATTCGGCAATTTCCGTGACAAGCGTACAACAAGAACATTATTCGTCATGATGTCATCATCGGAGAACCCCGCCCCCTTTCTCTTAGGAGAAGACAGTCGGCCATTTTAAGTTTATCAGTCGTCATTTCACATCGCTACTGTAGGACGGAGAACGTCAGGACTCAATTTCATCATATTTCTCTTACAACTGTGGTGGAGAATTGCCTACTATGAACTGAAACTCTTCCTAAAATCAAAAACAAGTAGATCCCAGTGTCGAGTTGTAATTTTTTGCACCTCAATGTAGCTAGAGGAAATGGCTGTGGAAAGCATGACTGTCCATCCAAACTCCCCAACTACCAACCACGAACACAACAGTCTCCTGACTGACGAAAGGTCGAGTAATTCTACAATCATATTTAAATGAAATTATTTATTTGTCCTGTGCTTTTACACAAAAAGCCCGGGGTTTCTTTCTTTTTCTTTTTTTTCTGTCAGAGGGATTAAACTCGCCTTTTTCTGGAAAACGAGTACAGAGGTAAAGAACGCCATGTTGACACGACACCGCCAACTGGGACGCCAAATAGCACTTGGGATAATAACGTTGTTATTCCCTGTATTTTATTACGTTATCACAATCAACGATCAATCGACTCAAGCCAAATTGTCTGAAGAAAAAAAAAAGACTAGCTTGAAACAGCTGATTAATCAAACTTTCAACGGTTATAAAGCATCGGTTAATTTCTTGCCCATTGTTAAGAACACTTAACTAATTTACTTTAATTCAATTAAGTGTGTGTATGGTAACAATTACTTCCAATGCCGCGGATGCCAAAAAGCATTGTCTTTTGCTAACGACGGGCCTAACTTCAGGCTAACTTAGCAACATGGCTAATGTTACCAACGAATACAATTGGCATGAGAGAGGGGCTAAGCTAACGGCTAATGTTTTTTGTTAATGGTAATTTTGACGGTTCAATTCGCTGCATCGTTGAATTAAACCGGGCGTTTACTAATATTGTGAGACCAGCTTGGTGAATGTTAATCAATCAGTATGGGCTACTAACTGTTAAAGTATCTTATATTCAAAGCAACGTGTCGCTCAATTAACGTTAGCTTTAACGTTTACTTGCGCACTTAGAAATGGTAGTCGGGTCGTCGTCTTTCTGCCTAAAAAAACACTCGTTTTAGCTCCCGATCGCCCTGAGATGATTGGGATTTCTTCCCCTCGCGTCTCAAATGCTAGCTATCTTCAAATAATGATTTTTGTAATCAGTTTTGTAGCGTGTTACAGTAATTTAACCATATATTTTAAACGCGTTTGTGCAGCCTGCTGTCTTGGATATTTGTCTAACCTATCCCTTTTATTCACAGTCGTGCCCACACTGACTCGTCCCAAACATCCACAAAAGTCCCCAGAAAATGTGTAAAACGTCTGCAAAGCATCCCAGAAGTGTTTCAAGTCAAACACAAAGTTCCCTTTTTTCCACAGTCCCCAGTTGGCAAGTGTGCTGTATGTAACTCAGTTGGCCCCATTTCCAAGTCCCACAGACCCCAGTAGTGTCCCTAAAAGATTAGGGAAAAACCTTTTTTTTTCAATGGTTTTGAGTGCAAAATGTGAAGGAAACCGGTCACAGTAAGTATTCCCCATTTTAATCATGGCCCTTTGCTTCTAGAACTATTGAGTTATGGACTCCCCCACTAAGCTAATAATGTACCATAATGCATAGTAAATCCTTTGATTCAATCATCCTTAATAGACAAGATTAATCATGTGCTCTGTTGAACTTTAAGGATTTCTCACAGTTGTCTGCTTGTTGTTCAGAGACTTTAACCAGTAGTTTGATTTATAGTTAATAGATATAAATGGAAACTTGTTTGGCATATTTTACATGGGTGACATACTTCACAGACCTGAATTCTACTGCACTTAGCAGTACATTGGTACTTGTGTGGGGTCTAATAACAGTTTTTCCTCTCACAGGTCTATTAAGCCAAAATGTGTATTGGTAAACTATTAACTTGTAAGTTTACACTGACCTGTCAATTTTTGGCTGAGCATAGAGAAGTCTGGATGGTATTTGTTTGCATTTTAAGTTTTTCCTTAAACTGGCACATTGTTGGTAGCAGGTGATGTGTGTGTGTATAGTATCTCGACAGGCCAGAGAGGCCATCAGCTTCTGCCTGTAGTGAATCCCAGCCACTCCCTATTCATAAAAACCTGCTTCCATATTACAGTGAAATCCCAGTGCTATGATTGAGAGGCCTCCATTTTGACAGGAGAGTTATCCTTGTGACAGGTCTGTGGGCCTGACTCACAGGTTTTAATTAACAGGCCAGCTTCATCGCCCATACCAATTGTGAGGTAGAGGAGTGACTTGGCTGTTGAGATGATACTCCTGAGTTTTTTGGGTTTGGGTTTAAAGCTAATAGCTGGTGCAGGACAAATAACCTGTTAGAGTTTAGCAAAGAAGTTGAGGCAGGGACAAGCTCTTTAGATTTTAAGCTATTTTGTGGAAAAATGCTGAATCTGATACAGAGCTTTGGAGCTAAGTTGCATATAGAATGACAGAGGAAAGTTGCTAAAAGTAACAGATTCTTTTTCAGGGAGGGCATAGTTTATTTTGGATTTCATTCTGTCTTTTGTTCCAGAGCAAAACCAAATGAGCCCAAACCTGAAGACAGATTTAGTGGTTTGTTCTAGATTGTGTTCTGTAATAATCAGCAGATAACAGGAGTTTGTTCGTGGAGCAAATCTGGGTTTCATACCCATTCTTTATTCTAAAAAAAACAACACCAGATTTACTAATTTTTTTGGATAACTTTGCTGCATAAGACCTGCAACTCCCTAAAATCTGGATCTTCTCCAGGCAAAGTTATCCAGAGTAAACTCACCTCTTGGAGCAGAGCCCTGATGGTTTTTAGTCTCTGCAGTGGCTTCAGACTCATTAAAAAGATTTTCTTAAGTTCACAACCTCTAATAGGACTTCCCTACAATGTTAAAATGATGATTTTACAAAAGTTGTTTACTTTGAATTTGTTTTCGTTTAGTTCCAAGGATGAAATGAAGTGATGAATGCACTGGTAGTTGGAAACACGGCTCTGTATGGTCATGAATCTATTGCTCTGCAGACGAACACTTTGTTCAGAGATGCAGCGATGAAGCTGATTATTGTGCTCACCCCAGAGGAAGGTGCTTAGATAAAACTGGCACCTCTTCTCAGAAAATGATGGCCGGAAGGGAAGGAACACATGGTACATGCTAATATGAATGCTAACATTTTTCATTGCTGTTGAGCTTGTTAAACTAACGTCCCCCCAACTTGGCCACAGCCCCCAGTCGCTGCAGGAACAGGCCTGCATGTGATCCATGTCAATTAGGATCTCATGGTCCTGTCTAGGCAGTTGACCACAGTCACAACACAGCAGTTATTTCTTGTCAGTCCCTCAAATACTGCAGTAATGTTTGGGATCCACCCAGCCTAGGACATTTTGTGGCTTTGACCTTTAGCGTGTGGGTGCGCTTCAAAACCCCATGCCAGAAGGATGATTTGTAACTAACTATTCAAAATAGAAATTACATATGACACTTGTGTAGGTAGACCTGATGTGATGACTTGTGCAGCAAGAAAATGAAAATTCCATGGCTTTCATATGATGTGGTTAAATCCAATCAGAAAGGCATTGAAGTGTTTTTGACTCAGCTTGTAAGCTGTACAAAGACTTTCTTAAAGTGTCCTTGAGTTGTTTTCAGTGCAGGTAATGCATGTGAAGCAATGACATTTGTGCATAATATTAACTCATAATTAATTGTATTGACTTATTTTCATGTGGCAGCTTGTTTAGCTGATGACATTGACAGTCAGGTGTGTAAAGGCCCAGACACACAGAGCCGATAATCGGCCGTTGGACAGTGTCTGGCGAGGTCAGTGACTCCAGTCTGTTCGGTGTGATCCGTGCCGTTGTCCGTCTGATGGGCCATCGGCCTTCATTTGGGCCGATTTGACATGTATAATCGGGAGGGTGGGCACTGCCGGCAGTTGGACTCAAATGAGCCATCTGATTGTTAGAGTGCTAACTCGGAAACGGGGAGCGGAATGAGTGTGACTAGAGTCTCTCAAAATCTGACGAAAATCTTTTAAACTTTGTTGATCTGAAATGAAGACAGATTCAGCAACTGCATGGCCTATTTCTCGCGTAAAATGTTTTCAGAAACACGTTTCGGTGAACTATCTTCGTAAAATATGAGATCGTATTCTGAACAAGCCGCCATGACAGTCTGTCTTTGAATTAAAAAAAAAAATCTGTTATTGTTCTTTTGCTTATTTGGATGTTTTTTGTACTAGAAAGATTGTCAGGGTTTGTACTTAGTCTTGATAGTTTGAAAAATGCTTAATTTACTAACAAATACACAATCTTGCATTTTATGCCCCCCTGACATGAATCACCAATCGTAGTGCACAGTGTTTGTCTCTCCAACAGTGTGTCGGGTGTTTTTTTGTAGATTCAAAACACATAGCCTTGTAATCCTGTGGAAATGAAGCAACTCTAAAGTGTCTGTACTTCAAAAACTGAAAAAAATAAATAAAAAGAAACAGTGGGCTGGGATTGCCTCTACATGGCTCTCACAGACTGTCCCCCAGTTCGTGAAATACCTACATTTTTTTGCACGCACTCGCGGCCGGACCGGCCTTCAAAACAAAGAACAGAGAATCTCGGATTACAACACACAGAGGGAGGGTGACTTCATTCTCTGCTCAGGACGCCTTACTCCACTATTTCTTTACACCGCAAATATTTGTTTGCTGCTATATTTATGTTTTGAATGTAGAGTATAGCCCTTTTAACAGTGGTGCTGCGTAAATAAGGAATCCTTAAACTATAGACTTAATGTCAACCTTATCAAGCCTCTGTACTTGTTTTCTTATCTGTGACCACTAAAAACAAACCTTTAAATGCACAAATGCTCTTTTAAAAATTTTTTTTTATCATCATCACAATGTCAACTTACGCGATAAACACATCGTGAAAGATGTTGCACTCAGGGATTTTTTTGAGTTTAAAGAGAGTATCTGTAGAAACTTGCACTTTAAAATGTAACTATTATTTCTTGACATTTCTTTTATTGCAACAAGCTAATTTGTATTTTAGCAGTATACTAACAGCAGCTAAAAGGCAGAACTGAGTACACTTTAATATGTTTATTAATAGGAAGTAATATCATTATCGCGATGATTAACAACGTCATCACATATTGCATATTTTCCTAATGATGTGCAATTAAAATTGTTTTAAATGTCCAAAAACTTAGGATGTGGCTGGCGGACTGAGCCACATCCCATGAGAAGATGACTTGTGTAACTTCCCGCCTTGTGTGTTCTTTACATATACAGGCCAGAGGATGGAGAGCTGGAGGAGGGCGAGCTGGAAGATGATGGGGGAGATGTGGAGGAGGTGGAGGTTGGTGGAGGAACATCCGCAGCAGCAGCAGGAACAGGAGGAGGAGGAGGAGGAGGCGGCGTAGACGGCGGTGATGAAGCAGGCGGCGGAGGTGAAGCGGGAGGAGAAGAGGCTGGGGAGAGGCCTCAGCGAAGTAAGGAGCGCCACGCCAGCAGCAATTCAGACGATGAGAGATCCCACCGTCGCAAGAGGAAGAGGAAGAAGGAGAGGGAGCGAGAAAGGGAGAAGAGGAGGTCCAAGAAAAAACGCAAATCCAAACACAAAGTAAGATTGTTGACAACTATCGAACTGAAATAAACCCACGTTGTTATTTACACCCTTCTGTCTTGATTTAAAAAGTATGAACCTGTGTCTGTCTATCGCTACCACCTTTTCTCTGAATATATTTCTCTCTCTCTCTCAGCGTCATGCATCCTCTGATGATGACCACTCAGACTTCAGTGACGACTCTGACTACAGTCCCAGTGAGAAGAGGAAGTACAGAGAGTACAGTCCACAGTACCCCCCTCCCGTAAGTCTAAAGAACTAACGTTCCTCACTCTCACAATCTCGATAAATGTATCTCAATCAAATGTTTCTTATCTAACTTTCGGTATTGCTGATATGTCAATATGCAATATTGTTTTGTGTAAAGTAAAATCACCTGACGCGTTTCCTCGTCTATAGTCTCATGGGGGCTACGGTGGCCCAAAGAAGGGCACCTACATGAAGATGGAAAAGCAGAGCTATGGAGGCTACGATGACTTTGAGGAGGACAACTTTGAGGGAGAGGAAGAGGAGGACATTGGGGATGAAGACTATGACGACTTCACCAAGGAGCTCAACCAGTACCGCAAGGCCAAGGAGGGAGGAGGCGGCCGCGGGCGAGGTGGGTCCACGGCAGCCGGGTTAAAGCTGTCGAAGTTGAAAAATAGACTCGGTATGTTTCACATTCTACTGCATGTTAAATATTTGCCCAGCTGCGATTTAATCCAGTTCTCAGTGAGATAACGTGCCTAAACTGGGATACCGCAGATGGCAGAATTACATCTATGCCAGATGTTGTGGAAAGGTCCTCTGTCTGTACCTATTTGTTTATTTAGGCATACTATTATACTTTACTGACCTTAAGGAAAGTAAACCAGCTTTTCAAAAAATGTGCCACTGTGTGACAAAAGCTTGGTAACATATTCATTCCCATGAGCTTGCTGTTTTACTCTTCACTTCAGTTTCATTGGACAGACAAAGTAGCTTATTTGCCAAAAGTTTCTTATCAATTCAAATTCTACAGATAAGTTACTGACTTGCCTCTGTAGCTTACACGTTTCATTTCTCTCTGTGTCTCTGCAGGGGGCAAGGGTCGCATGAAAAACCAGAGAGGCCGTGGAGGAATGAGGGGGGGGAGGAGGGGAAGAGGAGGAAGCAGAGGAAGAGGAGGTCGAGGAGGAGGAGGAGGAGGAGGAGGAGTTGGTGGTGGAGGAGGAGGAGGAGGAGGAAAGATGGGAGGAGACAACGACGATGGAGAGGGCTATGGAGAAGACATGGAGGTGAGGGTTAGAATTCATGAAACCTTTTGTCTGTTTGCTTTGGTCAAAGTCCAGGAAGTAATTTGTTCTTCTCTTGTTGTATTTTGTGTATTTGCACAGTTATTTAAATATTTTTCCTACATGGAGAAATTCCAGGGAATAAAAGAAAATGGAGCCGTCGATTTCCTTTTTATTTTTATGTGAACAAATAGTTTATTCTGTGATAAAAAAAAAACAAGGAACATCTGTAGAGATTGTGGATTATCCCCTTTTGCTGTCAAGCACTGACAAATCAAGCCTATTGTTGGTCTTAGGAAGAGTGAATATTTCACAAATGGAATAATACTCTGAATAACTAATAATCCTTGTAAACACATTTTAAGTCCTTTGCTGTGTTTTCATCCCCCTCCAAAAACAAACTTAGAGCAATAATTGTAACCTTTACTGACCCTCTAACCACACCACAACAGACATTTAACTATTCACATGTCATATGTAATTCAGGAAAACAAGCTGCATTACTTTTAAGATGATGCTGAAGTTGTATTCTCTGAAGAATATGTGCAAGTGACACTCATTAAGTGATACATGTTAAATCTGTCCCTACAGTATGGAGATGATGACTATGACAACATGGGCGGTGGTGGTGGTGGTGGTGGTGATGATGACTACGATGACTACTCGAAAGAACTTAATCAGTACAAAAAGTCCAGAGGCAGAGGTGAGTTTGCACCTCAGGTAGTTTTCCAATTTTGTGTGTGTGTTCTTGGAAGAAAAGTCTACACCAGAGGTCTTCAACAGGGGGTCCGGGACCCGTAGGGGGTACTCAGAGTTAAAAAAACAAACAAACAAACAAACTAAAATGTCTTAACATGATCCAACATATTATTAAATAAATAAATCAGCCTATTTGTGGAATTCTATAGGTAAGGTAGTCACTAAGGTAGCGATCCACATAGACAGATTGAAACATGATTTATAAAATCATGTCAACAATTATTATTTAAATAGTTTATTCCATGCACTAAAGTATGTATAAAGGCTTTAGGCCGTCCACATGTTATTGTAGGCCCAGTTTGATATGCAACTTGATTTCATACAATAGGCTTTATGTAGTAGGGGGTCCCTGATCCTACTCTCTTTTCAGTTATGGGGTCCTTGGCTTAAAAAACATTGAAGACCCCTGGTCTACACAGTTCCTTCAGTTTACGCCCCTTTATAGCAAGAACAGACTTATTGTCTGTGCCTGACAGCGTTGACCATCTATTGGGCGTCGCCCAAAAATTCACTCACTCTTTCTTCAATTTCTGCTACAGGAGGTAAAGGTGGCCGCGGACGAGGGAGGGGTAAAGGAGGGCGGGGTATGCTCAGAGGAGGAAGGGGTCGAAACCGCGGGAGAGGAAGAGGTGACATGGGGAATGAGGACGACAACAACGGGGACATGGACAACGGGGTAAGGCTTCTGTAATGCTGTCATCTGTCAGCCCAATCAGCTGCTTCACTCTGGAGCCCCGGCGCCCCCAGGACAAATTCCTTAATATTTATTAGACTTGAGGAATAAAATGTCACTTCTCTTTCTTACTTATTGCTTGACACTCTGCTCTTTCCTTCTGTGTATTTGCCTGTTTCTGTGTATTTAGGACGGAGGTGGAGGAGGCGATGGACCTGGACCTGGACCAGGACCAGGGAGGAGAAATCACAATGAGAAGCACCAGGATAAGAAAGGAAAGGCCATCTGCAAGTACTACATCGAGGGACGATGCACCTGGGTAAGATCGCACAAATGTTGCAGAGTCACAGTTGTAGACTGTATGAAAAGAGGTTTCGTGATTTAGACACTTTTTTTTTTAAATGCTACACATTCACTGGCTGCTTTCCAAAAGCATTTCTTCATTGAAATCTTTTATTTTTTTTGCATTTTTCAGTGGCTTTTCTAAATCGCCAATGCTCAATAGAGATTCACAGTAATTTCAGAAAATGTGTCTTTTTGTCACAAAGTTTCGGGCACTTTTTCTTAATTTTAAAGGTTTTTAAGACCTCAAATGTGTTACAGATTCCCCCCTAAAGGCAGAATTGTGAAGTTGTTTGCAACCCAGTTTTAGTCAACACATTAAAACAGCTTCAAATGGCCTAAGGAATCACTATGGTCTAATAAATGATTAAACTCAAATGGAAATTGGGCACCAGTGAACTGTAGCAAGATATCATGAATGATTTAAGGCTGATAAAACCCTGGAGGCAAATTTCTACATTTAAAAACACAAAAATGAAGTAAAATGTTTGTTGTTTATTTGATCCTCTCTGGTCTATAAGTAATCTATAGGCAGCTCTCTCTCATGTCAGACATTCAGATTTCATTATGGCATTTTCAATCACCAGGGGGACCACTGCAACTTCAGCCATGACATTGAGCTGCCCAAGAAGAAGGAGCTGTGCAAGTTCTACATCACTGGATTCTGTGCCCGAGCCGACCACTGTCCTTACATGCATGATATCCTTCACTAGTGACCACACAGAGAGACTCTTTATTAGTACAAGGGAATTATGGGTATGTTAAAGCTGATGCTTTTTAACAGTATGAAGTTACATCATGCAAATTCCACCTAACTGAAAAGATGATAGGTTTGCATTCATCTCAGAATTCAATTGAGGTTATCCAGAAAATGGGTTCCGTTTCAGTTTTCTGTCCAGTTTTTTTGTGAGTGTCTCTCCTTGACCCCCATGCTACGTGAATTCCCCTGTAAGCTGTTCCACACCACAGGGAACTGTGTTAACGGCGACGAATGCATGTTCTCCCATGATGCCCTCAATGATGACACCCAGGACCTGCTCAACAAGGTAATTATCTCGCCTAGTTTCTGTTAACTCTGTAGCTCTTTAAAAGATCTGAAAAATATTTCTTATTAGTATTATATGTATGTCCATGTTCTTTAAAGATCAAAAATACAGTGAAGCCTTTTGATTTATACAATTTACTGGGTGAAATTGTTGTTTTGCAAAGTTCACCAACAGAAACGATAGTTACATATTGTAACTCCAGATTCCAGAGTATAGGCGTAGCCCTCTAAGGGTTGTCGCTATTGGGTTATTCCCTTCGACTGCGCATGCGCAAAGGGATTAACCCAATAGCGACAGCCCTTAAGGCTGGACACACCGGACCGATAATCGCTGTTGGCCAGTCTGGCGAGGTCAGTGACTCGAGTCTGTTCGTGTGTTCCGTGCCATCGTCCGTTGGAGGAGCTGTCGGCCTTCATTTTGGCCGACCTGACATGCTCAGTCGGAGACAGGTCTATTTCTCGCTTAAAATGTTTTCAGAAACATGTTTCTGTGAACTATGTTAGTACAATATGAGATCATATTCTGAATGAGT
Source organism: Zingel zingel (assembly GCA_023566125.1). NCBI lineage: Eukaryota > Metazoa > Chordata > Actinopteri > Perciformes > Percidae > Zingel > Zingel zingel. The sequence continues at coordinate 38,195,991 of CM042316.1, read as the reverse complement.
CGCCATTAATGGGCGGTTGAAAAATCCGGAAGCAGCAGCCAGACCCACGTGATGCATTCGTCCAATCAGCTGCCGGTTTTAATTTTTGGGGTGACAATACAGATTAGCGCCGCCTGCTGTTATGGAGACGTATTACGTCTTGTGTCTTCGGTGTGTTCCGAGGCACTTTTTTGACCAACTCGGGGAGACTGATCAGTCAAACTGCCTTTTCTGCCAGCGGTCGGCCGTCTGGTTGGTCTGTAACGTCCTTTAGAGGGCGAATCCTATATGAAATACAACCATGTTTGATAGGGTTGGGACGATATGCTTTTGTCCCGATTTGATTCTTTCGCGATACGTGGGTGCCAATTCGATTTGTATTGCGATTCAATAGTATTGATAATTGCGATTTTCTTTTCCTTCTTTAACAAAAACAAAAGTTGAATAATACACTTCCAGGGACAATATATCATGACATTTCTAAAAAGTGACTGTTTTCTAAGAAGAATGAACATCACACGTCAGTCAGTCAGTCTGACATTTATTTCATTTGTAAAGAAGAACGTAATTGTGTTTTTTCTGCTTTTGGTTTGTTTTGCTGGAAACGGATATGATGTAGTCACTGTTGGCGGTACAGTGTAAACAGAAAATATTTAGGTGAATCATTGGTTAAAAAAAATAAATACAAAAAATATTGATTCTAGGAAAAGGAATACATTTAAACATTTAAAAATTTAAAAATCGCGATACATATGATTTAAAAAATGTCCCACCCCCTCCCACACACCTCTAATGTTTGATTTTATAAATGCTTAAGAAAACATTTCATATAAACTTCTTTGTTTTTTAGATGCTGGAAGAGGATGCGGAGGCCGGCGCAGAGGATGAGAAGGAGGTGGAGGAGCTGAAGAAGCAGGGGATCAACCCTCTCCCCAAACCCCCTCCTGGAGTTGGCCTCCTCCCCACCCCTCCTCGGCCTGTTCCTCTAGAAACCAACACAGGTTCTGGGGATTTTGGGGGGCCTGCGGCGGGTGACTTTGGGGGTCTTTCTGCACCTAACCAGGGGCCCATTTCTAACAAAGGTCCCCCAGGACCAGGGCCAATTCCTGGGCCTAACCCCTGTTCTGGTCCCCCTCTCCATGGCCCTGATGGAAGTCCCTTCCAAGGCGGGCCCCCAAATCCCAGTGGCCCTCCTCCCCACATGGGCCCTCCACCTCCTTGTGGTGGAGGGGGAGGTGGCATGGGGAAGAAGATCCCCTCACTGTTTGAGATTAAAGTTCAGCCAACGGGACAGCTGGCTCATAAACTGGCCGTCAGGTAAGAAGTCAGAAAACAAACAAAAATTAAGAATAAAAGATAATCTTTTTATATTCACATCCGTAGAAAATGCAGCTGGGGTTCTTATCAAAGAGTGCAACAGTCAAAAAAGTTCTCATGTTTAGATCATTCAAGGAGTGCTCTATAGAGACTATCTTTGGAATATCAAATACACCCCGGATGCTTGAAAGATGTCTGTAAACATTGTTTTAACTTGCTCCTGTACCAAGGATGGAGTGTTAAAAGGTGGCTCTAAAGCCTACAGGTGATGAGTGTTTATTACTCAAAAGATAGATTTTCAGTGGAGTACTCTATTTTTAATTTAACCAAAAACTAAATTACAAAAATTATAGTGCATATCCATTGAATGTGCATTGAACACTACAAAATGGTACCAGGATCAGCAGATGGTTTAATGAAGTGACTGTACATGTAATGTACCAACTCAAAAAGTGGATTTAATGATAAGTTGATCTTTAACTTTTCCTGATTTTATTTTTTATTTTTTCCCCTGGAACGTCTCTTTGCAATCCACTTTGTGAATCCTAACTCCTGCTCTCCCTCCTGTCAGAGGCCAGACTCCCAGTGGCAACCAGGGTCAGACTGCAGCACCTGGACCCCAAGGGGCCCCTGGTGCCCCTCCCCCTTGCTTCCCTGCTCCCCCAGGCATGATGCCCCCTGACATGCAGAACATGGGACCCAACCTTGGGATGAACCAGGGGCCCCCCAACATGGGCCCCGGTGGACCGCCCATGATGGGAGGATTTGCGTCTGGTGACGGCCCTCCACATGGAGGTGCTATGCCTCCAGGTCCTCCTCCGGGCGGAGGAAACTTCTTCAATAACTTCTTCAATCAGCAGGACAGTATGCAGATGGAGGGAGTGGTGCAAGAAGGTGAGAATCCATTTACATTACATTTTTTAAGTTACAAAAATCAAAGTTATTGTTTCTGTACTGACCCTCGCTGTTCCCTCTCAGGTGACAACTACCAGGGTTTTGCCGGTATGGACGAGAGAGGAGGAGCGGGGAACGTTGGTCATCAGTCGGGTGGCAGTCAGGACAGCTCTGCTAATGGGGCGTCAGCCAATCAAGGAGGGATTTCTGTGCCGGACTTCCTTCCTCCAGCGCAGCGCGTCCTGTTCATGAGGATCCAACAGAAGCAGCAGGAAGAAGAGGAAAGAGCTCGCAGGATGGCCGAGGGCGGAGCAGAGAAGAGTAGAGATACAGAAGGTAGAGGAAAAGCGTCTGCACCTGTTTGTGTATTAGTCATACCTTTGTTAGGCTGCGTTCAGACTGCCTGCGTCGGCCGTTCAGACTGCCTGCGTCGGCCGTCCGACAGGTCTTTCCATTCATTTTGAATGGAGGTAGTGCGTTTAGGCTGCGGCGGGGGTTGCCGCAGGGGCGACACTAAAAAAGAACCGAAGCACTGAACTGCATGGGAGTTTGTGTAATAGCTGAATGTTTCCTGCAACAACAAAGCACTCGCTATGTCTCGCTCGTCTCTCTCTCTCTCTCTCTCTCTCTCTCTCTCTCTCTCTCTCTCTCTCGCCTTCAAGTGCGGTCGGAAACGTTGAAATTTATAAACGTTTGGAAAACAGTTGGGGTGTGATGAGACACCCAGCTCATGAGACAAGACGAGACACGAGATTGGGTTCACAAGATTGAGACGAGACAAGATTTTAACACTATTTTAAAGAGAACTTCAATGAAGAAATAAGACTGGAAAAATTGTTCTTTATTCAATCAAACGTCACAAAATGAAAAACGAGCACTGAAAGTTTTTGCCACAAACTCCGATAACTAAAGGAGCTTCTCTCCTGTATAACTAACAGTTACAATGTTACTTATTCAATATGTACGGTGGAGAGAGAGTCTCTTCACTCAGAGAACCAAGGTTACAACGTAACCAAGCGTTTTCTGGCAGTAGTTGAGACCAAATCTTTTGTACTTGAATTTGTCATTGTACAGTAGATATAGAGAAATAAAGCTTATTTTACTATTGGTTTCACATTGATTACGTTCTAAAGCACAAATAAATTACCATCAAACACTCAACAGATGATTTTTTTGTGAAGACAGATGGTCTTTTCTCCTCCTCTGCATTTTATTTATTGCAGCAGTAAACAAGGAAGTAGGCTACTCTAGTATCGATTTATGTCCATTATAGGACGAAGGGAGATCATTTCTCCGCTTCCCGACTCATTTTAAAAAGGACAGAGAAAGAGAGTGGTCTGCGCGAGACAGCGCCACAGTGAACTTCAGACGCGTGTGCGTCTCGGCCAAGAGAGAGAGAGAGAGCTAGAGTGGCGGTACTCTCTAACGTTCTAACGCTGGGTTTTCTTTTTTCTTCCGCTACCGCTCTGCAAAAGTTAACTCTGTGTCAACGGGCGGGGGGGATCGTCTATGCTAATTTCGAGGTCAAAGTCAGAATCATCCGTCATGCTGGCTGCTGCTCTGCACTTGTGTACTGATATCGCGAGACACTTTTTACATCGACGAGAAATCTCTCGAGCTCTCGTCACACCTCTAGAAAACAGTAATTGTGAAATATAAAGTCTACCCGTGCTTTGTTGGGGGGTTTAAGAACAAAACAGGACGTCACAAAAATAGGCCGTTTCATTGACACCCCCCCCGCTGCATCACCCTGCGGCAAATCGCCGCTTTCCTTGGTGTTAATTTGCCCCTTTATATATTTATGTAGTTTCCTTCTTTGCATAATGTTTTTTGAATTTCTTTAAAAAAAATTCCCCTTTCCATATATTTCTCCTCCTATAACACTGTATATTTAGAGGGAGCCATCAGGAAAGTTGTACAACAAACTAGATTCATGTCAAGAAGAGAGATTAACACTCAAACATGTGCGTCCTTCTTTCCTAGGTGACTCAGGGAACTGGTACTCCAGTGAGGATGAGGATGGCGGAGGTAGTGTGACCTCCATCTTGAAGACGCTCCGTCAGCAGACCAAGGCTCCTCAAAAATCTGACGCCCCCCTGAGCGACCCTCGCCTCCAGAAGGCCTCCCCTGCCAACGCTCCGGCTCGGCCAGCAGACCCCCGCTTGGCTCGGGACCCACGCCTGGCACGTGCTGCAGATCCGGCCGACTCCACCCACTCAATGCCCGTTCTATCTTCCTCTGGACCGCCTGCAGACCCCAGGTTAGCCCGGCTAACTACTGCTGGTTCCGCGGGATCCACCTCCCACTCACATCCTGCTCCTAAACCAGAGCCTCCTCTCGTCTACAAACCCCCGCCGCTTACAACCCCAGCAGCGGAGGAGGAGGAGACTGAGCGGGTTCTACGGGACAAGCCGGTGCCGATTCCTCTGGATCCGCTCATGGGTATGGCTCTGAGAGACCCACGCTCACAGCTGCAGCAGTTCAGCCACATCAAGAAGGATATTGTTCTCCACATGCCGGCCTTCGCCAAAGCCATCGCCTGGTCTCCTGAGGATCTTCTTCCTCTCCCCGTACCTAAGCAGGACCTCCTTCCACTCCCACCAGGCATCCCTCCAGTCTCCTCCATAGACCCACGTCTGTCCCGCACTCAGCAGCCACTCCAAACATCGCTCCCTCACTCACAGCCTCCTCCTGTCCAGCCTCCTCCCTCCTCGGACCCCCCTGCTCCTTCTTCTTCCACCTCCTCCCTCCCAGACTTTGAACTCCTATCTCGTATCCTGAAGACTGTCAACTCCAGCCCGTCCCAGACTCCCTCCCCTCCTCACTTAACCGCCCCTATTGCCCCTATGTCTCTGCTGGGTCCACCTCCCCCCATGCCTCCCCCACCTGCAGAAAAGCCTGTTGACCCCCGTATGTCCCGTAAAGTCCTCACAGACCCACGTCTCCAGCCCCAGAAGTCAGCACTTAAGCAACCATCCGAGCCTGTGCCTCTTCCTGTCTCCTCTACCTCTCCAGCAACAACATCTAGCTCCTCTCCTCCTACCATCGCCCCCTATGACCCAAGGCTGCTCTCTTCAGGTGGGGCAGGCCGCGGTGTGGGTGCCGGGGCACCAGGGGGAGCCAGTGTGCTGAGCAACATCAGTCTGTATGACCCTCGGACTAACAAACCAGGCAGCCCTGGTACCAGCAGTGGCTCTAACAACTCCCCCAACTCAGCCAGCACAGAGTCCAAACCCAGTGACCCCCCGGCAGGTAAACCTAAGTCCAAGGAACCCCTGTTTGTTCGGAAGTCTGCGTTGGACCAACCAGAGCCAGAAAAAAGTGCAGAGCAAGGAACCGATCGATACAACAGCTATAACAGGCCCCGGCCTAAGCCTGCACCCTCGCCCAACTCCGCGGCCCAGGGAGGGCCCGCTGCAGCAGCCGCCGCAGGCCAGGGGACTCCTGGAGCTGCTGCGGATCAGGGGCCCGCAGGTGTCCACAACCTACCAGTGTCCTCTTTATTTGGTGTGGTGAAGCAGGCGGCCAAGCCAGGCGGGACGGGCAGCCCCTTTGGAGGCAACAGTCCAGTGCAATCTGACCAGGCAACCACGGAGCAGGACAACGCCTCGCTGAAGGACGTTTTCAAAGGCTTTGACCCCACAGCCTCGCCCTTCTGCCAGTGACCCCCCCCCCCCCCCCCTCCCCCCCGACGACCATTGAACCCTAAAGCCCATCATGTGGTCGGCCGATGGTTGGTTTTAACATTTTTGGACACTGAACAGATCAGTGAAAAGGAGAAAGAAAAGCGCACTGAGGCAACTCCCTGTAAGACTGGTTAAGAAGACAGACTTTTGTGAACAAACTGATGTCACACAACATGTTACACACACACACACACACACACACACTTTACCACAGTGTTGCAGATTCAGATTCTATGAAAGACTCTTGGGTTATGGGAAGGGTTTAAAGTTAAATCTCTAAAGTTCTATTTTAAACAAACATATTGATGTATAAATAAATGTATTCTCTTCTTCTCAATGCTTAAAGAAAACAGTTATTCAGGCAGCAGCAAAAACACATTTATATGAAATGAATGTTTTAGCTTGACATCTTCATTTCAGTTTCTTCATTTTCTCCTCACCTTTAAACTGGTTGATGTGCTTGTCTATATTTTTGGGCAGTCAAAGTTGACAATGCTCGTCGCAACAGATAAAAGGCCAGGATCTAAATTTTCCCAACAAAATATTGCTTATTTGTGGTGTTTTGTGATTAAAAGAACGGCACTGACTGAACGGCAACTCCTTTAACACGGTTGCCCATCTGAACCAAATGACCCTCTACAGCACTGCCTTTGTCTCTCTTTAACCCCTGTGCAAAAGTTTTGTCAAACTATAGCATACATGTTTTCATTACAACTCAGCGTGTCACATTTGCTGCAGAATACAATTGCAAATACCTAAACTTAAATCTATATTCAGCTCTTTTTTTTGTATTTATTTTTCTACTTCTTTGCACTGTCGGTTTGTGTCCTCCGAGGGCTGTATTCATGTTTTTAATGTCTGTAGCTCCTACAGCTGTTCATATACGGTTTTATTTCAGGTATTTAGCGCTTACCCAAAACGGGTAACTGGCGGTACAGGAAGTGACTTGTGGTCTTTCAGTACGGCCTCTCTAACCACTACGCCACTGTTACTTTTTTTGCTCATATTTTATCTTCGGCAGTCCTTTTGCTACAGGGAGAAAAGGCTCTCATTTTGTTTTATCTTTCTGTAAAAAATGGAGAGTACTTAAATGACAGCTTCTGTAGCTATAAGGTAGAAAAGATGGAAAATAACCCCATGTCCCTCTACAGTGGCAGATTTGAGCTTTATGCCATAGCATCAGTAGAGGACATTAAACAAGTTTGTGTTTTTTTTCCCTGCTGAAAGGGTTGCCTTAAAGGTGCAACCTGTAATTTGTCATCCCCGGTTGGTTAATAAGAATAGGACACTTTGATTCACTGATTCAGAATTCACCATCTAGACTTAAGTTTTTTTTATTAGTTTTTATTTTGATTTTATAAACTAATTTGTTAAGAATTGTTTAAAAAAAATAAAAAAAAAATAGGGCATGACTGCAGATTTCTGAGAGTGGTTGGTGGAATGGAATCATTTGCAGCCTCACAGCATCAATTTATAAGCATTTGGCTTTAGTAGCTGCTGACAGTGTGACAATCATAAACTAGACTTGGACCTACAAATCAATTAATGCATGAATCTCGCGTTGATCTGCGCAGGTGCTCCCTCTACGGTCAGTCTGAACTCTGCATAAGGAGAACATTTTCATTCAAATGTCAGATCTTAACATGACCTGTTTCAAAACAAATATTCAACACAGACTGAACCTGTTGAGTCTTTACATCTTTTCTCCAGAACCTCCCTTCATAGTTTCTACCCCTTTACCATAAATAGTTGAATTCAGAAGTCAAGTGCAGCGTCTGAATCAGTCTGAGGATAAGCGGTTATTCCCGTTTTGCCTGATTTAATTGCCAGGCTTGTTTGAAAATCTTTAAACATGGGGTCACTGTCGAGGAGCTTCCTAGAAGTTCCAGACTTCCAGAAGGTGTCGGGATTGCCGTTGACCGTCTTGTGTATAAATGTTGATCATTTTAATTTATTTTTTTATACTTGGGTAAATATACTTCCTCATTTGACATTTTTGAACGGAATCATTTTATATTTCAGAAATATGTGATTGAGCCCACATCAGTGGGACATAGGCAGCCTGTGACAGTGTGAAGAGAGGAGAAAGACATATTTTTTTATTTGGTTTTGTGTGTAGAGATTCAAACTAACAAAAGATTCACTATTGCCCCCTCCTGTCAGGCCATGAAAAAGCCTGTTAGGAGGCTGAGTGTCAGCAATGGCAAGCGTGAAATTGTCGATTTGTTCTTTCCTCATGGCTTTGTTTTTTCAATTTTTTTTTTCTTCCTATGTAAATTTGACCAGTATCCTGTCTTTGGAGGAATGGAGTTTTCTAACTGTACACTGTAGGTTGTTAAAGTATTTAAATAAAGTTGATAAATGATCAGCCAGTTAAATCTGTTTTACCTGAGTTCATTTATTTGACCAGTTTATATTTATGAAGCCATTTTGTTATCCAAATAAAAATAAACATGCTCCGTCCTCTGGCGTCATCCTCGGACTAAACATTACATGTCCCCCCTACTTGCAGTCAGAATCGTAAGAAGTTATTTCCATCTTCTATCCATACAACAATTTTCTGCAATAAGTGGAACAGCCTCACATTGATGCTAGTGTGTCTGTATACTATAATCCAGTTCTTTTTACAGTCTGTTGACAGCATAAACTAGCCTGTTTGACACCAGACCCTTCTCAGTTATAACAGAGTGGGCCTGGGGAAGGGTCATTCACAGCTCATTTCCAAAGGGGCGTCACCAACGGACGCCGCTCAAATGCCTCTGGGCGCATTGGATAGTCCTTCAACCAATCAGATCAATGATCTGAGTGACGTAGCAGCGACAGCGGCATCAACGGGTTGCTGCGCTTCGGTGGCCGTCATGTTGAATGTTAAAAAAAAGCTGCTCGCCGTTGCTGTGATATCGTCATCGTGTAAAGCCTGCCTCAACGGTTGTGATTGGTGCCTCAATTTTGAAACATTGGAAATGGGCTTGAATGGGCTCTTGGCCAGACTGACTTGCAGAGCAAATCTCAAATTTGCCGGAAGTTCGTCAGGTTTTCCCAGGCTAAGCAGAAACTGCTAAAGATGTCATGTCTGTCATCATACCAGGCGAAAAATAAACACATTTTGTTTGATTTTGTTCCCTTGTCATCTAAAACAATGCAGTTTAAATAGGACTGTGTAGGGTTAATATTTCCTGTGTTTTTTTAATACACCACTAATGCTTAATTTAAACTACTTAGAGAACCAGACGGGTGAGGTTTAGTAAATCAGGACTGTTCTGGCGGGTTGACTCCGTGGTCACTGAATTGACCTTTCCTGTTACTATTTAATTTTTCCTTCTGTTGTTTTGTCACCCTGACTGTCTGGTTCTCCAGTTAGATCAGAATCCTAGATCCCGTCATCTTTCACAAGCAGGCGTGTTGCTGTCAGCTTTTCTGTTTTACTATTTATATCTTTTTGTCTTTAGGACAGATTGAAGCTGCGCAGCTTTCGGCTCTGCCTCTGTGGATTTGGATCAGCACCCCAGCAGCTCGCAGCCTGTTTCCTGGTGGGCTACGATCCTCTAGTGACTCACTTCCTGCTCCCCTCCCATCCTGCAAAACTGGCTCCAGGAAGACAAACTATTCATCCAATACCTCAAAGGTTTCCTATCACACACACAAACACGCACACATGCTCTGAGTTGCCAGTTTATTGGCAAAATGTAGTGGAGTGAAAAGTACGATATCCTTCTGAGATGTAGTGGAGCACACTATAAAGTTACATAAAAGGGAAATAGTCAAGTAAAATACAAGTACCTCGAATTTGTACTTAAGAACGGTACATGAGTAAATGTACTTAATTAAATTCCACCACTGATTATGACTGAAGGTGTACCTAACAAACTGGAAACTCAGGGTAAACTTCAAGTCAGAGCAGCTAATGAGTGATGTGAGGTGATAGCAGAGTGGGCGGGTCTTACCTCATTCTGTACCTGCTGAATGAATCATTGTCTTTCTTACGTACAATTCCTGGATACATCTATAATTCAACTGGGTGGATTCCTGTATTGTGCAACCATCAGCTCGTGTGTGTGTGTGTGTGTGTGTGACTTAAAGTATTCTGTGGGAGTGTGTGTGACTTAAAGCAGGGCTTCCCGGTGTTTTGACTACACAGACCAGACAGCAGCTGTCATATTTCTGACAAATCTGTGTGCTCTTACCCAGGTGTGCTGAACGATGAATCCCACTTGATCGTAATTGTTTGTCAGCATAGGTAACGTCCCCTTACGGAGCATCATAAGGGACATGGGGATTTATTTTTTTCTAGTGCACACAAGATACTTTTCTTGTGAGCATGCGGAAGAATCTCATGCTTATGAAAAACCAATCTAAGGCTAGCAAAATGATGCTAACGAAGTACTGCTAACGTTACGTGGTTAAAGGTAATATTTCACATTCACCGCATGAAATCGATTAACAGTAACTTCATCATCCTTAAGTTTGTTGATGACACTATCAGGTACATTTCTTTACGTTTTCAGGAAGCTGAATACCTCCTCCTTGGCAGCCATTCTTCAGATTGGTTTCTCATGAGCATGAGATATTTTCTGGTGCGCACAAGAAAAAATAATTATTCCCCATGTCCCTTTAGGGAATCCGTACTCCCTAAACACTTTATAAGGGCAGGTGTTTTTTTTTAAAGATTATTTTTGGGGCTTTTCCCTTTATTCGATAGTGACAGTGGATAGACAGGGAAGGGGGTGAGAAAGAGAGGGGATGACACACAGCAAAGGCCCGCAGGTCGGATTTGAACCTGCGCCGCTGCTGAGGACTCAGCCTACATGGGGCACATGCTCTACTGGGTGAGCTAGAGGGCGCCCCAAGGGCAGGTGTATTGTGCAACAACTCTGGTACATGCCCAAGAATTGGAGAGATGCCAGTGAAAAAAAGGCTGTCAGAAGTAATTTTACATTTTACATGTTAAATAAGCTAAAATAAAATAAACTAAGTAAATATGATTTTGCAGAACGTGCCAACAACCCAGCTAAAATTTATAATAATCTATTGATATAATAATCCGATATATGAACAAATCCCTTATTTTTGTTTTGTCATTGCTGGGTTTTGGATTTTCCTTTAATGCCAGTACTGACACTCTGGAAAATCACTTTCAATTTAAAGTGCTCATATTATGCTTTTTGGCTTTTTCCCTTTCCTTTTTTGTGTTATATATCTTTTTTATGCACGTTATAGAGTGTTTACAAAATGAAAAAGCCCAAAGTCCACCTCAAAGGGACTTACCATCTCCAACAGAAAACTCTGTTCACAAACTGCTCCAAACAGCTCTATTGTAGTCCAGCCTTTACTTCAGAGACAAACGTGGTCACTTTGGAACACGCGTTATAATGCTCGCCTAGCTGCTAGCATGGCACGCCCTCATACTCTGCTTCTGACTGGCTAGTAGTCCTTACCTAGGTACTGTCAGGGCACACCCTCATACTCTGCTTCTGACTGGCTAGTAGTCCTTACCTAGGTACTGTCAGGGCACGCCCTCATACTCTGCTTCTGACTGGCTAGTAGTCCTTACCTAGGTACTGTCAGGGCACGCCCTCATACTCTGCTTCTGACTGGCTAGTAGTCCTTACCTAGGTACTGTCAGGGCACGTCCTCATACTCTGCTTCTGACTGGCTAGCAGTCCTTACCTAGGTACTGTCAGGGCACGCCCTCATACTCTGCTTCTGACTGGCTAGCAGTCCTTACCTAGCTACTGTCAGGGCACGCCCTCATACTCTGCTTCTGACTGGCTAGCAGTCCTTACCTAGGTACTGTCAGGGCACGCCCTCATACTCTGCTTCTGACTGGCTAGTAGTCCTTACCTAGCTACTGTCAGGGCACGCCCTCATACTCTGCTTCTGACTGGCTAGTAGTCCTTACCTAGGTACTGTCAGGGCACGTCCTCATACTCTGCTTCTGACTGGCTAGCAGTCCTTACCTAGCTACTGCGCACGTGCGACTCCCAACAAAGATGGAACAGAAGTGAGATGCCTCACTCTGTAGCTAAAACAGAGAGCTCAACACACAGGGTGAAAAGAGGAGCTGCAGCAATGTGCAGTACAACAAAAATATGGTGTTTTTTGAAAATTAAACCATATTCTCGTACAAACTATAAATACAATTATGAACTTGAAATTAGCATAATATGAGCACATTAAGTTTATTTAACAGTAAATCCATTTAATTACTGCTGAAGTTCTTCTGCTTGTGGCATCTCCAGTTCTTGGGCATGTGTTTGCACATGGGGGGGCGTTACTTATGCAAATAATCGACAATCAGCCACACGCCTCCAATTTATGGTCAAGTGGGATCCGTCGTTCAGCACACCTGGGTAGGAGCAGGTTTGGATGGTTAGGAGCGTCTGGTGCAGTTGACCTTTCTTATTTTTTCTCTCAGTCAATCAAGAGTAAATATAAGAGAAATTTAAGAAACTGTTGCTGCATGAGGCCAATGTATTGCTATAAACAAGACAACACAACTGGCCACCACACTGTATTTATTTCTGATTTCTTTATATCATAAAACAAACAGAGCAAGTGGGACCTTTTCTTGCATGCCCTTCCCCTCATTTACTGTCATCTCTCTACTGTTGCCCATCCAATAAAGACTTACAATGGCCAAACAATTTCTACATGAGAAACAGTTTCTCATGTAACAAGAGGCCGGAAAACAAATTGCAACATCCTCAAAGAATTTGATAACAGTGTTTCAGTTCTTGTTTATTATTATAGTATGACAATAAATTTGACATGGCATGCGATATTTGTGCTTGCAACTTGCAATTTCTTAAATGGAGCAATGATTTAGAAATATTACTGGGCCCATGTTCTCCATTATCCTGCACTATTCCACTCCTGGCGTTTTCACAGAGTCCCTTGAAACACTGACGAGTTGTGTATTCACTGCATCTTTTATCAGTAATCTGCTTAGCTCCCTCTTCAGGGAGGCTCCCTGTGGTGAGTGTATATATATAGAAGATCTGATCCTCTTCAACTGGGATTTGGAGATTGACGGCCTGTAAGCTGTAGTGCTGTTTCTGCGCTTGTGGGGGCGTTGTGTGTCAATACTGATGTTGATGGCTGGGCTGAACCAGTCTCCATTCAAAAGATGTGTTATGTTTCTCTCTCTCTTTGCTTGTCTGGGTCTGTCTGACTCATTATTGTGGGAATCCCTGCTTCATAAATGACACCGGGGTTAAGGAAATAATGGAGATTTATTCCACACCGAAGGCTTGCGATTACTATTAAAGACCTTATTTGCTTAAAATCAATTAAACAGCTCAGCTTATGCCACCACATGCGTCAAACAGAAAATAAAAGTAAAGCACACATTGTTTTCCTGAGATAGTTTTCTCTCCCCGGTCCCCACGCTCTCGAGTCTGGAGTCTGTCTGTGTGTCTCTGTCAGCTGCTTGTTGTAAACTTCTCCAGATAAGAGCGTCTGTTAAATGCCAAGAAATGTACAATTGTAAATTCCTGCCTCTGACTCCCGTTCTGTCTTTGTCCTATTACGTTGGGGGACAGACGAGCTGAAAAGCTGATTTCACTTGAACATAACTGACTTTCCAAATCCTGTGAAACTGCATCACAACCTGTGACAAAATCCACTTAAATACATCTCACGTTGCTTCAATGCTGCACAATATCAGCACAATATTTGGGCTGTTTTATCATCCTGTTTACCAGACTGGTAGGAGCGGTTTGTGCCGGAGCTGACATTCCAGCAGTTAACCACCACATAAAGGTCATCATCGCTATGTTATGACTTGAAAGTTCTATTATTACGACTTGAAGATGACCTCAAACGTTATCTAACATGATTAGTGGTTTAAATGACCAGTGAGGTCGTTATGATGAACCTCAACCCTAGATTATAATTGTTTGAAGGGACCAGATTTGTTGCTTTCTTGAGGTAAACATCCTAACATTTTGTTTAAAATTCCCAATTGGTTCAAATTCTATCCCACAGGACATCATTTTGTGGTTTGAGCCGACAGAAATAAGTTAATAAACTTGTTTATAAAAAGAAAATTACAAGATGCCGGTGGGATAGGGTAAACTAATTTTCTAACCCAGTGTAATATTTAGCCTTTTTTAAGCTATTATATTTTAAGCTAGTGCTTTCTGCTGGTATATACTCTAATCTTAATGTATTCACAAACATCAGCTTGTTTTCATATCATTTTGACTGCAATAATGAAAAAGTGTCGGTGACAGTGTGATGGTAAAATTATGACCTCAGAGTCGGAACAGTCCGTCTGCACAAACACCTCAGGGTCAGCTTACTTACTTAGCTGGTATCTTCAGGGAAAGGTAAGATGTTTAATGTCGCCATGCAGGCATCAATACATTTTCATCTTGAATGAAGCAGGAATGATTCTTAGTGTTGCATTTGCTCACCTTAGAGCACCAGGTTGGTGGGGTTTACAGCATCAGGACAATTTAGTTAATATCAATGCTGTCAATCACTTAACAAGACAATGACTTCTCATATTTTGCAAGGCAACTCCACTATTTTAGGTACTGATCAAATGATACAATTCCCATATTTTATAAGTCTGAAGAACTTTATTAACGAAAGTTCTTGTTAACATGATTTTCTGCAAACTCTTCTTTTGCTTCTTTTAGTGGCTTGTTGGTGAAACAAATACAACAGGTTCAGTTGTTGACTATAGTTTTTTCTTAATAGAGCTGGTTTGCTGCCATTTGAATACAAGGTTTTACATATCCCTCAGATTTTGATAAGTTGTTTCCCGTGTGTTCAGAAGATTTCCCCCCTGAACTTTCGGTATAGTACCTTCAGAACCGTAGTTAACCCGCATGGACCTGTACCTAAACACTTGATCTGTTGAGCGTTTCCACCGCAGACTGTAATTCTCTTGAGTTGTTCTTGGTCACTTTATTTACTGGATATGTTTATTCAGGATAACAATTTCACAGCCAACAAAATATCAGACAACAAAATGAAACAAATGAATGTACAAAAACAAACAAATGACCTCAAGAAATGTAAACAAGTGTCAGTGTCTCATATGCCCTCCGTTAGCATCCATTATTGTATGCACTCGATGGGTGACAGGGGTGTTGATTTTGCCCATTGCATCCCACTCTTCCAATAGTGCTGTACAAAGCAAATGTTGCCCGGGTCGAGGTCTGTCAGCGGTTGCACCAGTCTATGCACAACGCATCTGTGCACACCGAAATGCCGTGAAAATCGCAGCATGGTGATGACTTGTTCCCTCCTGTTTTGTGCTTAGCGTGGCTTGATGACAAGTGGTGATCAGGGCTGCTCAAAACCCCTAAATAAACTCAAAGAAAGTTTAACAGCAGTGGCCAAACGCAGAACTAATGGGCAAAGGGGGATTTGACTTGATTTTATTGACTGTACTGAAAATTGTTGTTCCATTGGTTCAGTATGCAAGGATGATTGATAACAGAACATTATATTTATATTAGGGCTGTCAAAATAACGCGTTAATTTTGATTAATTAATCTGAGAAAAAATAACGCGTTAAAAATAACAGATTAATCCATTCCATATTGACGTTTGACCCTAGCCACCATTAGACTGTAAAATGAAGGAGGGAGACGAGAATGTGCTGCCTGGATCATTAATTGGAACATTTACTAAAATCTTCTTCCTGCCAACCCTGGCTACTGAAATCTGGTGCCACTGATATGTCTGCTCTTCTCTCTGATGCTCTGAAACAGACGATACAGGCAACACAAACACCGCTGCACGTGACGCTAGTAACGTTAGCCTACCGCTAGCTAGTTATCACTATACTCAACAGCAGCTAACATTAGCCTACTGCTAGCTAGTTAACACTATACTCAACAGCAGCTAACATTAGCTAGTAGCTGGATTAAAAACGGTTAAAATACTGACAGCTAACGCTAAACGGTGTAAAGTTTGACTGTGTTTCACTGTAGAGGATTCAACACCGCTGTGTAACAATCTGCAGCTGCCGTCGGAGAAACAACACAGACGGTGCGTTCAATGAAACTGGTAAACTACAGCCTCGTGGTGCATTTGAAGTTATTGTAAATGTCCTTTTCTCATCTGGTGGTTGTTTTTGTCGTTCAAAAGCTATGTACTAGTGAACTAAGTTATTGTTATTGTTATACATTATTATTAAATCATTTAATTTTGACCATAAGCAATAAACAAGCCGTTCTTTAATGTCACCAACTGTTTAGTACCCTTTTTTTTCTTTTCTTTTTTTACCTTCTCAAAAAGTATCGGTTCAGGCACCGTTAATTATGTGTGTGATTAATTTTGATTAATTAATCACAGAGTATGTAATTAATTAGATTACATTTTTTAATCGATTGACAGCCCTAATTTATATGTTATTATATATATTTGTTTTTGTGTATATAAAACAAATTCTATAAGAATATTTTAGAAATACTCTGGTGTGTTTGGCATTAATGCAGTTTCACAGAAGCTCCCATGTCATCCGAAGATCCAGAGAACAAATGATTGTTTGCTGTTGGAGACACAGAAATCAGATTTTACGGACCATGAGAGACTCGGATTGAAAGAAAAAAGACTTGTATTCAGTGTGGCCTTCAGCTGCAGAGTTCTGATGAATAGATCAGCAGTCTGAGGTTGAGATGAACTAACTGACATCACTGTGTTGGTATGTATCTGCTCAACATGTGACAGGGGCCTTTGTGGTAGCCACATGCTTGTGGTGTGTGTGTGTGTGTGTGTGTGTGTGTGTGTGTGTGTGTGTGTGTGTGTGTTCCTATACCTCTGTACTGCTGTGCTGAACCTCACACAATTCAGTATTTGTGTCTGCTTGTGTGACTTCATATGTGGGGTGTTTGGGTCCTCGTTTACAGTGAATATACATCTCACATTAGTCTTTTCCAATCAAACCAACATGTACTTGCAACTTCACACCAAAATACAGTCATTTCAATAGAATTGTCACAATCACCGAAGTAAATCTGCACATGCCCATTGTTGCTTTGTGTAATGAGCCTGCGCCAGATAAAACAACAACAACAACGGCGGACTACCTGTATTGTAAAGTGACGCTAAGCAGCGACTCCACCTTGTCATCCATCCACACAAATGAGTCACATTTTGGTTTCACCATATCACCTTGAGCTGTGTACCAGAAAGATGTTAAATAAATAGGTATCAAATATGTATAAATGATAAAATAATTAGTTTTGTTTTACTGTTGTTTGATTTGTTAATAACACCAAAAGCAAAATAAACTCACTAAACATGCTCAGAATCTTCTTCGCTTGTATTTGACGTAGCCTTTCTTGCCAGTTACTGGCCCGGTGAGCATTTTTGCATTCTAATGTGGATGGAGACATTTTGTAAAACAAAAGTTCAATTCAATTCAATTATACTTTGTTGTCCCCTCGGGGAAACTTTTCTTGGACTTTAACTGCACTTACAATAAAGATCAATAAATAGAAACAATAAGACAGGGATTAATCAATAGGAACAATAAAAACAGAGTCAGTAAATAGAGAAAAATAAAAAAACAACCATCCACAAGTAAACAAAGTGCAAGTTGTGTGGACAGATTTGTTGAAAATGTTGAAAAATATTTTTTTTTTCAAAAATATACTGTGTCTAGTCAGGGCCTTAAATGACCTTTTGTGCCCCTGACCTAGTTTGGGACATCCTGATCATTATAAATGTGCTTGATGTTTTAGTCTGAAGTCTTGTGGGCGGCCTATAAACACCAGTGTCAAGTTGGACATAACAATTTGCTAATATGAGATATCAATTGTCTGTCAGAACAGTGTTTTTCCCTCCAATGTGTCATGCTACAAGTCTAGGATTGCCAAGTGTGCAGTTCCCATGTGGGCTCGGCACACACACACACACACACACACACACACACACACACACACACACACACACACACACACACACACACACACACACACACACACACACACACACACACACACACACACACACACTCACACACACACACACACACACACACACACACACTTCAAGCCCCCCACACCCTGCTTCCTGTCCCTGAGTGAATTCCAGCCATCACTGCTTTCATCCTGGGAAGACTCCTCCTTTCCTTTCTTTATATTTCCTTTCCTTCCCTGTTCTTTTCCTTTTACCTCCTTTCATTTCTTTCTGTTTGCACTGAAGTTACTGTAGTTCATGTTCATGGCTTGTTGGTCTCTGTCCTCGCTCTCAGCAAAACAAATTCTTTCCATATCTCCTCCTTGATGGATCAGTTTTCTAACAAACTAAACAATGCTGTGCTTTGATGCCAAATGCAAAAAGCATTATATTATCAGCAAGGATGCAGTCAGTTTGTCTGCTAAGAAACCCTGTATCCTCTTAACATAGTTTTCCTTTGTGTAACGATAATCATCATCATCATCCATGAATTGAAAGTAAATGTCATCATTAAAGTACTGAGTGTTTTTCGGCGCCCTGATTTAATGAAACCTGCTAAAATCCTGCAGTATATAAAAAAAACATCTGCATGACTTTCTCTATTTCTGCTGCTGCTGCTGTTGCACCACTTGATCTTGCATATGTTGTTTTTATTCTGATGTTGTTCTTTGGTTTTATGTTGTCAGTTCATTAAACATCTGGTGAGTTTAAATATGAGAGTTTTTTCTTAGATTGTGGCGCTGGTGTTCATGTTTATTTACACAGCAGCAGTCAACAGAGCATGCTCAGAACAACTAATGTCTTGAGAATGAAGGGAAGGATATTTTTGAGGAATAAGGCAAGAATACACAATACAAATGAGGATTTGTATTCCTGAATGAAGAGCATGAGTCCCCCTATTCTAAAATGGACCACTCTGCATCTTGATTACTTTTAATTTTGGTACATTAAGCTTTGATGCTAAACTATAGCACCTTTTACTTTGAATGCAGGACTTTTACTTGGAATAAAGTGTTTCTACACTGTGGTACTGCTACTTTTACTTTCCTGTCACAAACTGAGATGCTTCCTGTCCCTGAGTGAATTCCAGCCATCACTGCTTTCATCCTGGGAAGACTCCTCCTTTCCTTTCTTTATATTTCCTTTCCTTCCCTGTCCTTTTCCTTTTTCCTCCTTTCATTTCTTTCTGTTTGCACTGAAGTTACTGTAGTTCATGTTCATGGCTTGTTGGTCTCTGTCCTCGCTCTCAGCAAAACAAATTCTTTCCATATCTCCTCCTGTTTTCCTTTTCATGCTCCATATTGGTCAGCCTGGGACGAGCCCATATCTCCTCCTTGATGGATCAGTTTTCTAACAAACTAAACAATGCTGTGCTTTGATGCCAAATGCAAAAAGCATTATATTATCAGCAAGGATGCAGTCAGTTTGTCTGCTAAGAAACCCTGTATCCTCTTAACATAGTTTTCCTTTGTGTAACGATAATCATCATCATCATCCATGAATTGAAAGTAAATGTCATCATTAAAGTACTGAGTGTTTTTCGGCGCCCTGATTTAATGAAACCTGCTAAAATCCTGCAGTATATAAAAAAAACATCTGCATGACTTTCTCTATTTCTGCTGCTGCTGCTGTTGCACCACTTGATCTTGCATATGTTGTTTTTATTCTGATGTTGTTCTTTGGTTTTATGTTGTCAGTTCATTAAACATCTGGTGAGTGTAAATATGAGAGTTTTTTCTTAGATTGTGGCGCTGGTGTTCATGTTTATTTACACAGCAGCAGTCAACAGAGCATGCTCAGAACAACTAATGTCTTGAGAATGAAGGGAAGGATATTTTTGAGGAATAAGGCAAGAATACACAATACAAACTCTGCATCTTGATTACTTTTAATTTAATTTAATTTAATACTTTAAGCTTTGATGCTAAACTGTTGCACCTTTTACTTTGAATGCAGGACTTTTACTTGGAATAAAGTGTTTCTACACTGTGGTACTGCTACTTTTACTTTCCTGTCATAAACTGAGATGCAATTCACTCACTGGAGCACTCACTTTAGTTAAACTCAGGGGAACAATTTCAAATGACGTTGATACAACTTGTGTTGGCGTGTAAATACGTCAGGCCTGGTCATCCTGCCTTCCCAGAGACTCCTAACATCAACATCTTAACTTCCTGTTGTGGAGCAACTGAACCAATCCACAGGACAAATTTAAAACTGGCTTGTTCCCAAACACATGCTCACTCCAACACACACACACACACACACACACACACACACACACACACACACACACACACACACACACACACACACACACACACACACACACACACACACACACACTTTTTTAGCACTTGGGTGAACATTGGCACTGGACTGCATTTTGGACTCTCCTCTTGTGGGTGTTGTTAAAGAATGTAAATGCCCACTTCTTATTTTCAATGTGTCTCACACACACACACACACACACACACACACACACACACACACACACACACACACACACACACACACACACAAATATACCTTATTGGAAGCATTCCAGCATCAACGAGGCATGAGCTGGATGTATGTTTGTCTTGCAGTTTAGCCATTAAGGTTCCCAGGTTTATTCTGTCTGTCAATCACTCTCACATAAACACATATGTTTGTACTGTGTAAACTGGTGCCCCTTCCCCCTTACATTAACATGACACAGTAATAACCTTAACCTTTGAACAAAGTCTTAAAGGAAAAGTTCGACACTTATTCGCTTTACTAAGTTAGATGAGAAGTTTGATGCCACTTGTACAGTAACTATGAAGCTACAGCTAACAGTCAGCTAACTTAGCTTAGCATAAGACTGGAAACAGGGAAACTGCTAGCCTGGCTCTGTCCGAAGGTAACTAAATCCAACTACCAGCACCTTTAATGCTCACTAATTAACAAGTATATTGTTGGTTTATTTTGTACAAAAATATAAAGATGGACAAAACGACAGCTCCCCAAAGCCAAAACATCTGGATCGCCCCCTGGTGGCTGGCTGCAGAATAGGTCATAAAACCCGCCTGTTTTTACACTCTTTTTTTTTTTTTTAAACAAATACAAATCGACAGAGCCAGGCTAGCTGTTTCCCCGTTTCCAGTCTTTATGGTAAGCTAAGTTAGCCTACTGCTGGCGTTAGCTTTATATTTACCTTACAGACATGAGGTATCAATCTTCTCATGTAACTGAAAGCATATAAGAGTATTTCTAAAAACATTTAACTATTCTTTCAACCCTCAAACAGTCCTGGGAAGACAAAATGTCTCCACTTTCCAAAACTGTCCTCACTCTAAAGATTTAAAGGCTATATACACACTGTGTCCATGCTTGATTCAGGCTCAGCGATAAGTACAGAGGTGATCATCCGGCCACGTCCCTTCCTCTCTTTCTCTACCCTTGTCTATTTCGGTGTGTTTGTTCCAGGCGAGCAAAGGCTCTGACCCACTGGACGACCCCTGTGCCTTGACAGAGAAGGAGAGAGGGAAGGGAGAGAGAAAGAGAGACTCGCAGGGAGGCCAGAGGAGAGGAGGGGAGGATTGTGGGAACGGAAGGAGGCTAGAGATGTGGGAGGATCAGCCCTGGATGTGGAGGACCAGGAGGGAGTAAGGGAAAGGGAATGAGGTAAACATGTTGATAACATGCATCTCTGAGTGTGTTTAAGTCGATGTCTAAACCTTTGTGCACATTATTTAAATTCTGTAATAGCATTTATGTAATAGTACTCTGTAACAGTGACACTGTCCTGTGTACATGTATGTATATGTAGACATATGTGTTCCCCTGTGAAGTGTTTATTTTAATAGCTCAGTATTTTGAGGCTGGAATGACACATTTACGGTGTCCTGTGTTATTTTGCCCTCTTACATCATTCATTGTTTTGCTTTCCACTGCCTCACTCTCCCGAAAATACAGCAGGAAAAACTAAGAGCTACACTGCATTTACAGTCTCAGCCAAGTAGCATTATAAACCACTTTAACTTTCCCTCCTGGGTCCAAATTGAAAGCTGAGATGGTTGGCCAATTTCACCAAATGATAGTAAAAAAAAAGTATTCTTTTGTTGACGTGAAGTGGCACAAATGGAAACTATTTTTGTGGTGATGAAATTACTTGTGCTGTAATAATTTACCAGTTCTTTATTTATAATAATATCACAGAGCGGGGGGAGAGGGGGTAATATTCCAAGAGAAAATTCTGAATTTCCGAGATTAAAGTCGTACATTTTCGTGAAAAAAAACTTGGATACTCTCTGAAATGAAAGTGGTACATTGAAAGTGAAGCAATGTGGTTCCTTGAAAAAAATAGTTTTTGACTTTAATCCGGTCCCTGGGATGAGTGCCCCGAGCAGTTGGTGCCTTGCTCAAGGGCACCGTGGCAGTGCCAAGGAGGTGAACTGGCATCTCTTTAATAAGTAACGTTATGGTCAGAATTGCAAATGCTGTGTTTTAGACAAAATATCAACAGTGTTTTTTAGGGTTTTTTTTCTGTCGTACAAAGTCGTGTCCTGTCTCACACTTGGTTCTGTGTCACTTCTCTTGGTCTTTTCCTGACTAAACGTAGATGGAGACCAGATGTATTCATCAAGGATTCCTCCTGGTGAAAGATCATAGTGTGAAACCCCTTGTCGCCAGTCAATCGTGTTGTGTAGTGTGAACAGTACCGTAATCTTTTTTCTATTATTATTATTTTTTTTATATATATATATAATGTTTTTATTGATTCCCTAGGAAATGTTACCAATAAATAAACATTAAGGGCTTGTTTTTTTAAGTACAGTAATCTTTGAAAGTAGTGTGAACTAAATGTTAAATGCTCCACTATGTTCACCCTCTAGTCTCTAACTGTGTCCGTCTGCAGTTTGGTGCCGAGCAGGTACTGTACAGTGGGTTTTTCCTCTAAAAACAGCTGCTTGTTGTGGCTGAAAGTGATGCTATGAGAGCAATGGGAGTAAACCAGAACAATAAGCTTGTGTGCAGAGAGATGAACAATGAGCCGAAACTTACTATTAAACTGTTCTGAGATAATCATTTCACATATAAGTAGCCATGTGATCCATCATTAATATGAAAATATTGATTATAGCCATTTCAACACAAATCGCCAAGTTCACTAAGTCAACCCACTTTTACACTTAATTCTTTTGGAAAGAGGGATTACTGTAGGTCAAAAGTCAACAGAGGGATGCTTCCATGTTTCTGAATGAGTCAGGTTACAGTGTTTCTCTGACACAGGAAAACACGCGGAAACTACTTCCTCTCTGAGGTCATCTCTATGGTCAGAGGGCCTCCTTTCTTTTTTCACCTCTCTCTGTTTGTTCTTATTTGTGTATCTTAAATACAAGCTGTAAACATAAGAAAAATGCTTCTTAAAACATTTTTCTCTCCTCTTTTTCTTGTTTTCTGCATTTTCTGTTTCTCTCTCTTCTTTTAGCCCTGAGGCTCTGCAGTTTGCTTCAATCACAGCCAACTAAATGGAAACACATGAAGGCTAATTTACTCACAGATTCCCAGAATTCCTGGCTATGAGGTCACTCTGTGTCTCAGTTGTGCGTCGTGACTTTCACTGCTCGGTGAATGAAAGCACAACCCCATGCTCACCAGGAACCACTGTGGGCTGGATGTTATGTGTGTGAGGAGTGAGGCCAAAGCATTTTAATTTTTTTTTTTAAGATTTTTTTGGTTATTTCAGCCTTTAATGGAAAGAACAGCTAGAAGTGAAAGCAGAGAGAGAGGGGAAAGACATGCAGGAACTCATCACAGGTCAGACTTGAACCCTGGGCCTTCTGTGTCAAGGCATACACCTCCATATATGTGTGCCTGCTCTACCATCTGAGCTATCCTGGCCACAAGGCCAAAGTATCGTTAAGGTGATATGCAAGTCTGATTTATTTAGATTTGATTTTAATGTTTATCTTTAAGTGCTTTTAATGACACAAACTAACAAATAAACTCCAGACTTCAGAAAATATGTTATCATTATTCTTTCAATTGTAATCCCAATGTTGTACCCCAATATATATTAATCACTGCTAAAAATCTCATCAGTGGGTCCATCATTGCAGCCATGTTTTGTCTGGACTAACACTGTTCAAATTTCAAAGAACTTTATTTTATTTTGTAGTTAAGATCCGGATCTTTAAACGCTAAATGTAAGTCTGAAATATGGGAAATAAAATAAAATTATGCTTAAAACATCTGGGATGTTGTTATGTAAAACGTCACATCTTAAATTATTGTTTAGCTTTGGTGAAGTGTTGGGAGAATCAGATATGGAATATTGACAAATGAGATTTTGTCATTTACTGTGAAGAACGTCGAGGAAAAATAGGGACATTTAAATTTGTGTACAAGTTTTAAGCAGCAGGTAAGTAAACCTCCTGGGAAGGAGATTCAAAGTGATTCAACAGCAGGACTTTTCCTCAATCTTGACTCCTTATTAAGATAGACTTTATTAATCCCACACTGGGGAAATTCCTGTGCTATTGTGAAATCTCTGACACTGCATGTCTCATGGCGACAAAATAATTCAACCTGGCTGAGTGAGCCTGTTGCATAATAACTCACAATGAAAGAGAACTCTGGCTCTGGCTGTAGTCCTGTCTGCCAGGGTCGGTTTGCAGGACCAACATGGTGCCATGTTACAAAGAGCAAACAAATATAATGTCTTTCCTTCTTGCTCTAACTCTGTTTCTTCTAATTCCCTCTCTCAGCGATGTTAATAGAGGCACTAAAAGAAGACGTTGTCCTCCACCTTTCATTTAATTATTCTCTTTGTTGTCTTACACAACTTTCTTGGGGTGAAACTCAGTCAGAGAATTCACACAGGCGCAAACCTCCACCCCCTATGTTGCCTCTCAGAGCTGGACGAACGCCAACCTCTGTGGGGGTCTTAGCATGGGGCGACACCTGGGGGGCTGGAGCCTTGCCATGGGCCTGGAGACAGAGATCATGCATGGATCCTCATGTGGCCCAACCCATACTGCACGTATTACATCTTGATTTACTTAGGTGATGTCATGTGTGTGTGTGTGTGTGTGTGTATATATATATATCTGTCCCTGCTGTGTGATGTAACATCTTTGCAGAGACTCGGTTTAATACTCTGCTTATCAGGGTCACACATTCCAGTCAGCTTCAAACACTTACAGAGAGTGAGAGTGATTTGTGAGCGAGAGAGGTAAAGAGTGCGTGTTCTCTTTAGGTTTGTCTTGTTTTAAAGGAGAATTCTGGTCGATTTCAACACGTAGCTCTTTTGTTTTAAAATTTGGAGTGCTGTCAGTAGCGAGAAAAATGAAAACAATCAGTGCTGCCTACACCGTGTTATCCCCCTGCTAGCATTAGCACCCAACAGTCTTAACCAGGGCAAGTTTTAAACTTGTTTTTAGCCTCTTAACATGTTCAAAATGTCATTAAAAGTGCCTACCCATGTGAAGTGATTCCTTCCGAGTGAACACAGTGAATCTGACTGCAGTAGATGTGAAAGAAATGCATAAAAGTTCTGCTAATTGAGCTCTGTTTAGTTCCATTGTTGATACCAAGTGTATCTCGCTGCAGCCTGCGGGAAGGCAGGGCTTGACATCAAGCCCCTATCCGTAAATGTAATGATCTGAAAGAAAACCGAATATTCACCAATTTTGAAACTTCAAAACGAAAGCCATCTGGACTCTGAACATTTACAATTAATGTTTATTTAATGTAAATTTCATGCGCCCCTTTTTCGTGTATGTATGTATGAATTTTATGTTTTCAATGTGTTTATGTATCTTTACTTGAATAATAAAGTTTTTTGAAAAAAACAAAAAAAGACGGCCTGGTCGCAGAGCTGATATAGCTTCTTGTTTCACATTAGATAGAAACACAAACAACATTTCATGCAACAGTTAAGTTTTCATGTAGTTAATGTAATTGGTCCAGTGTACTTTTTATAAAAGGTAAAACTAATATATTATATAGACTTTATAATTAGATTACATGTATTTGTTATAATTTTGATGATTATGGCTTACAGTTTATGAAAACCCTCAGAAAATTTTAATATTGTGAAAAGGTCCAATAGAGGGTTTTCACGACGCCTCATCAGACGTGTCATCAGACCCAAAGTTGCCATGTTGGAGGTACTCCGCCTCACAACAAAGCACAGGCACTGAAGTAAATCCCGAACGGCGTCAAGGAAAATGGTTAATTATTGCCGTGTTTTAGGTTGTCCCAATAGGTCAGACCGAGAAAAACATTTGGAATATTATCGACTTCCAAAAGTTATTAAAAACCAGGGAGAGGAATGCCAGAAGTTATCAGAGGAAAGGAGAAGCTTGTGGTTGGCAAAGCTCAACCCGGATCTACGAGGGAAAAATCTGTCTTGTTCGGTCTTTGAAATGAAAATAAACGATTGAGAGTCACTTGGCTACACCTTGAGTATCACAATGATATCATACAGTTAAGGTTAGGTTGATTAAAGACGTTAATGCATTACTTACTTTGGCCTTCACAACACAACGGTCGTTAATGACTTGGTACTGCGTCTCCCTCACCCATCCACACACCATCTGGTTATAGGCCTCCAAACTTTTGTAGGATTTAAGGTCTTCCGCTGTGTATGGGCTCGGCGAGAAAACCAGGTAGTTGACTATATCGGTATATGCAACTGAAGGAAGAATCACTGGGTCGCCATGGGTCCAAGAAGAGGGAGCCAACTTCTGCACCGTGCCTTTTTTGTGGTCCAAGTCCTTTCATGCCTTTGCATCGTGGATTGGAAGCGTTTTGATGAGCTTTTCTTTTGTTTAGACATAAAGTATTAAAGTATCCAAAGTACACAATACTCCATTACTCCATTCAGTTGTTTACACAGAGTGCCTCCAACATGGCCGCGCATCCAGAATGTGACGTTGGTGAAAACCCTCTATAATGTAGGCTCAAAGTGTCACACTCTAATCAGTTAAATAATCCAAAACACCTGCAAAGGGTTCCTGCTCCTCGGATATTCGGCTTCACTCAGTGACTTGCACAGTAACACACCTAATTTAAGTATATCAAAAGGTCGAACACAAATACAGATGACTAGACAGTAAAATCGCTACGTGATTACCATTATATCCAAGGGTTGAAGTTGCATTTTAAAGGGCTAGTGCAAGCAAGGGGGTAAGCTTCTCCTCGGACCGCGAAGACCCTATGGCGCCATTTTTATGCTACAAAGCCATCACCTCCCGTTAGCATTCCATTGACTGCCATTCATTTTGGCGGCACTTTGACAGCGAATAACTTTACATCTGAAGCGTTTAAAGACTCTATTTGTCCATTGTTTATTTCTAAAGAAACACGACAATGTATAAAAGGCTCCATTACCTTGTACCTCACGTTATGGCTCCATAGCAGACGTTTTTGTAAAAATAGGCTAACGATTGTGTCATAACCACGCGACTTACTGTCGCATAGTAGAGAAATTACCGTATAGTACAGGAGAAGCGTGCAGGCAGTTTCGTCTCACATTAGCTGTTTAAGTGTAATTACTAATGTTAACTAGCATTTTAGTTAGCAATAATTAGCCTGTGCCTATGTTATCTCCTTACATATACCTACTCTCTCCGTCTCTGCAATATTCGGAATGATTGAGATTTCTCTTGGCACAGCTACCAGAAGACTTACAACTTTCAGACACGTTGCTCAAGGCACATTTATGTCATCTCTCTCAGTTGGAGTCTGCGCAGTAACGCTAGCCATCACCGGAAAAGTGCTTCTAATTGCCTTCACTGGTCTCCGTCCAGAGCAACGGGATCTGTTGGTCCATTATATATATGTCAATGAGTGCAAGTTGCTGCTATGGCTTAGCTGAAGCTAACGCAGCCTGAGCTTTCACGTTACAATATAAAAAGGTGTTGACCGTTGACTTAGCTAGCTAGCACACAAACAGTTAATTTACATGTCTACGAGCATGTTAGCAAACTACACCAAGAGACAAATACCGAGGAATATTGAAAGAAAGCAGGAGGAAACTAGTACTTCTATACTTTTTAGCATTGGCTAATTAGCAACCTGCCTGCCATTAGATGTTAGCTTCCGAGCTAGTTAGCAGCTAGCCCCAGAAGTTCATGAAAACAAGGCTTTCATCGGAGCATTCTTACGTTATTCCCGAACCACTCTTTTCGTTTCCAAATCGGAAATCAAATGAACTAAAAAGTACACAGGCCCAATTACAGTTCACTATTGTTGCATGAAATGTAATTTGTGTTTAGCTTACATCAGTTTCTATCACTTAATGTGAAACAAGAGGCTATATCAGCTTTGCTACCGTCTTGGTCCGTTTGAGCATATGGGGAGTGACGTAGGCAAAAAAAATGACTGACTTGGATGTGGGAGGGGCTCCTGCAGGCTGTAGCAAGATGCTCCTTGTCGGTACACGATCCGTGCTGCCTGCATGATCCGTTCTGCGCATGCGCAAGATGTTCACGCATGCGCTGTTGTACGAGGATTTACACCACTGCACGATCTGTTCCAGGCTAGCCTCCACTGGGAAGCTAACGTTAGTTTAGCTAACGGATAATTCGGCTAACCGCTAGCTGATTGTAGCAGTCTGCTGTTAGCCTTCACAGGCAAGGTAACGTTAGTTTAGCTAACAGCTAATTCGGCTAACCGGTAGCTGAGACAGCATGTAAACTTTAAAAGACCCTCAAAGTAAAACTTGAAAATAAACGTTAACATATATAACAGCTGTTACGTCAGTTCTACTTTACTTGTGCTTATTTAAAATACAATCACTCAATACTTGTCTTTATTGTTATTACTGTAAAGTCTTAATTTAGCTGTAGCCTGCTTTTCCCATTAAGCTTAACTTAACGTTATTTTAGACTGAACCTAGTGGTCAGCCGAATTAGCTGTTAACGTTAGCTTTCCGGTGGAGGCTAGCCTGGAACAGATCGTGCAGTGGCGTAAATCCTCGTACAACAGCGCATGTGCGAACATCTTGCGCATGCGCAGAACGGATTGTGCAGGCGGCACGGATCGTGTACCGACACTCCTCATTGATACTGCAAGGAGTGCTTCGGGACCGTCTACAAACTACAACACCGAAAAGAGATACAAACATATTTTCAAAAATAGGCATATGCTTATTTTTTAAAAGTAAGTGGTGTAGTACAACTAACAGGAGATTAGTTATAATTGAGGTAAGTTTGGAGACACTACCTTATTTAATCATTAAATTAATAGCCTACATAATTTTGTTGTATCTCTTTTCTGTGTTGTAGTTTGTAGACAGTCCCTAAGCACTCTTAACTGCCTTCTCAACACGGGAACTAAACAGGGCTGAATTAGCATTTCTTTCACATCTACTGCAGTCAGATTCACTGTGTTCATTCGGAAGGAATCACTTCACATGACATTTTGAACATGTTAAGAGGCTAAAAACAAGTTTAAAACTTGTCCTGTTTAAGCCTGTTGAGTGCTAACTCTAGCAGGAGGATAACATGGTGTAGGCAGCACCGGTTGTTTTCATTTTTCTTGCTACTGATAGCACTCCAAATTTACAAACAACAGAGCTACGTGTTGAAATTGACCAGAATTCTCCTTTAAGAAAGTCCAACCCAAAACCTTGAAGAGGTCAAAACTCCAGAAACACTTGCAGTATAAAGAACTTTGTTGTGAGACAAACATGCACATTCATATTCCTGCTGCATTCATGTCTATGTTGCATTTTACTGCTGCAGATGTTTTAGATTTCCTTCTCCATGCACCTTGGAAGTGGGTGAAGTTGTGCAAGAAACTCCAACTCTGTTACCCCAAACCCTAAAAGTAACATTGTACATTGCTTCACATGCTGCAGTTTTATTGTGTGATGCTGCTTCAGCGGAAAAGACGCCGTCTTTCTTTGCAGACGAGCACAAAGCACACTCCAGTAGGTGAGTAAAGAGGGAATGAGTTTAATTTGCCTAGCAGGCATCCCGCAGGAGCTGTAAACAAGATGTGTCTGCAGTCTGACCCACGAACAGCAAACGTCTGCATTCTCCGTTTGTTAAATCCTCATTACCTCGCTTTAATTAAGCTCAGTGCCAACCCTGTTGGGGTCATCAGAATGAGCCTCCAAACTTTATGCTCCAGCAGGTCTCGACTGAGCCAGCAGTAAAGATTTGAGGGCCCATTTAAATGTCTAATTATTCCTCATAATACCAAGACTTTATAACTCTTTTGAGAAAACATAGCCAAATGTTGTGTTTGATTGATTCTGCTGCTGTTGCTGTTGATACACACAACATTTTACAACAAAGGGCACAATGAAATGTAAGTTGTCGCAATGTTTATGTAAGTGTTGCTTGCTTGCATGGCTCCATGTACTGAATAGTGACGTTGTTGATACTAATGTTTTGCTGCTTCCTGTTGCTCTGCACGGCTTCTGCACTGTCCTCAGAATGCTTATTTTGTTGCTGTCTTTTTGTATTTTGCTGTCTTCTGTCTGTACATCTTAACCATCACCTCAACAGTTTCAAAACATCTCATTAAAAGACTGCAGTTGAATTACAGAAATGTTGATTCATGTGCGTTGTCCTCGTAAATAAATAAATGAAAATATTATACTGTACTCACAGTAGAATTGTATGTAAGCAAACTAATAAAGATTCATTAATTTGAGAAAAATGTTTTTGTTGGTGAGCTCTGCTTTAGCCCCATGAACTAGTGCAGCTTTTAAAAGCATTGAAATAACTCTTGTACTGCAAAGCTGCAGATTGCAAAGCTGACTTTTCTAATGCAGCTTTACAATTATTCAACTGAATAACAAGTCTGGTGGCTGTTGTCTGTATGAACAATAAACAATGTCTGCCAGCTGCTAATACAAATAAAAAAGAGTCTTCATCATCTCTAAAATGTCTGTCACAGTGAGACAGCTCTCTAATTGGCTGGATGAGGCGAAGAGGTTGTCCGAAAACCAAGATTCACTTCACAGTACACAGAAAAATTGGGTCTTACAGCAGCAGCATTGGGCATAATGTAACAGTAACAATGACATTTTTTTTTTTTTAACAATGAATCTGGTTGTGTTTTTGTGTTTTGTCAGAAACAGGTTAAATCTGTAGGGATTAAATCAACTCAACTTTATTTATATAGCACCTTTCATGCAAGCTTGCAGCCCAAAGTGCTTCCCAGAACAAAATGTAAACACAATTTTTTGTGTGTGGTTGTGTTTTGGAGTATGTCTTGTATGTTTAGTATTTAGTTCTTGTGTGTTAAATTGTGAATAAATTGTAAATAAAATAAATAAATAAATAAAAAAGCAGATGAGAAAAAAACAAAAGAAAACAAACCCCCCAAAAAATAAAAAAATAAGCAAGACTGAAAATTACAACAATAAGAATATAAAATGTTAAAAGATAACCAAATAAAACCAATAGAATAAAATTAACACTATGGTTAAATTATTTTATAATAAGTTATAATTATTATTATTTTGTGTGTTTGTCATCAGTTTTACTCGTCTTGATCAGTAACATTGTCTCATCTCTCCTAATCCTGTTCATCAGAGCAGTTCTAAATTATCACACACTGATTTAAAGACCCGTTTAATGGGATATTTATCCTTCTCCCAAAGTGATACCGGAAGCGAGGAATTTCTTTTTTTCAAAATAAAACAACGCACGTCTTGTTTATGTTTGGAAACAATACATGCAGTTTTTTTCCCCCCCATTTAAGAAGTGGTGGAATGTAACTAACTACATTTATTCAAGTGCAGTACTTAAATGCAATTTTGATATACTTGTACTTTACTTGAGTATTTCCATTTCTGCTACTTTATAGTTCTGCTCAAAGAGATATAATATACTTTTTACTTAATTTAGGCTATCTGACAGCTTTAGTTACTAGTTGCCTTTTTCATAGAAAAACACATGATATGATGCAGTACTATATTGTAGTAATATATTCAGTAGTATACAAATTAGGCTACTTAAAGTGGCTATATGTAACTTTCAGTTTGTGTTGATTCCAGTGGCCGCTTTGGACAAAAGCGGTATTGTTTTTACCATACCTGCTGTCATAAATAGGGTTTGGCATCGTTTGGATTTTAACGATTCTGATTCCAATTCCGAGTCTTCCTTTCGATTCCGGTTCTTATCGATTCTCGATTCCGATTCTTTGAGGGGTGGAGTTGAAACGGGTCACATGCTTATTTTCACAAATAAGAGGAAAGTTTTATTTTGATTCAATGGTGGGTTGCAGTTTGACCGCTTTTTCAACATAAAATAAAGCCAGACTAGAGCGCTGCTTACTGTGCTCCAAGGCTGCAACACATCAAGAGCCTGGCCTTCGGAAATCAAAACTTGCGCATATTAAATTGGGAAGCGATGATCGGATTTGAAACAAAATCCTCTAAACGATTCCAAATGATTCCAATAAAGAAACGATTCCGATGGAATTGTAATTTTTGAAACGATTCCAAGTAGGAATCGGTTCTCGATGCCCAACCCTAGTCATAAAGGTCTTTTCTTTACGTGCTTTATTGCCCACTGTAGATTACTGAGTTAGTATTACCGGGAGGTCGAATAGTTGGGATGAATATGTTGCTCAGACAGAAAATCATTAATTTACAATAAGAGAATATGTTACAGATGCATCGTTGCATTTCAAGTGTTTTATAGGGTAACATAGCCTACTTTGGATGTATCGTGAGCTAAACCGGGTATCACTGTCACTGTGTTACGAGCCAAAGCTTTAAGAGTTTGTTGTAGCAACCAACTTAATAATAACTTAGATTAATATAGCGCATTTCATGAAACCGAATGACGCCTTACACAAGTACAGGGGGACAAGAGAAAAGAAAATAGTAGTCCAACACAAACACGGACTAAAAGGAATAAAACGTCTGCGCTAAATGGAAGGGGGACCTAATTACTAACTTTAAAATTTACTCCACGTTGAGGAACCTTAAAATGTTCTTACATGTATTTGTTAGTAGGCCCAATGGGAAAAAAACAGCATCAAATTACTGAAAGGAGACGTTTTTACTTACTTAATTTTGGTTTGATGCTACTACTTTTGTACTTGTAACATTTTGTTACAAATGTTCACAGATAGAAGAAGACAGAAGATCTTAATTTGAAATTCCAAACCGGACGTTGTTGGTGCTATAATCCATCTGATTTGACGGCGCTCTTGTGTGTGAGAATCGGATCTTTACTTTCTCAGTCCAGAGCGCTCCAGAGACATTAATACCCCGCCAGTAAGAGGTTTACCTGCCCTGAAGCTGAGGTCTGTGTCGGTGGATTGTACGACTGAACTCTAGAGATTGTATTTCCTCAAGAAAAAACAGAACGACGTTTCACTCTGGAGGTAAATATCTTTATATTCTATGTTTATTTTGAGGCGTTTGTGGTACTTTTTTTTTTACATGGTTTAAATGTGGTCAGTGGTCGGTCGGTGGTCGCGGCGCATAGGCTACATAGATACCTGTTGTTGAATAGACCTAGTGTTTTCTATTATGTGACTAACAAAAAGAGGAAAAACTGACTTGTGTAACATTTTGTTTGTTAACATAATAGCCTGATTGGCTTCGCTGCGCGTGACACTCCCTTGTTCCAACGTGCGCAGTTTTTTGAGAGCAAAACCTACATATAACCTACACATTTTACTTACAATCAAATATTATCATTTGTTGAAGCTCTGAGTAATAACCTATATATGACAAATTATAGGCTATATTTGGTTCACCCATCAGTAGCAGTTGGGGGGGGGGGGGGGGGGGGGGGGTATTACACAATTTAAAAACGTACCCATGCAGTTACTCAGACTACCTGCAGTGCTCCAGGAATAAACTCCTCTCTGTTGCCAAAGACAGGAGGTCACCGCAGTCGGCAGGCAGCCAGAGTCCCGCTGCTCTCTGACACAGTTTAAGTGCTCCAGCTGCACACTTGGACACTAGTTTTTTTTAATATATATATATATATATATATATATATATATATATATATATATATATATATATATATATATATATATATATATATATATATATATATATATATTTAGAACAGCTCACGAACAGGTGTGCTCACACACACACCTCATAGTCAACTTAGCAACATTGGTTGTTTGTGAGGGTCAATATTAATCATTTCATCCTGGCCATCATCATCAGAAGCAGCATTCATGATTGGAAATAGATGTGCGGTATGACTTGATGCTGACTGGATTAGACTAGAAAGAGATAGATTTGTTCCACTACCAATCAGTCAACTGGCGAGAGAGTCTTCAGGAAGACGGGTCATCTTAGAAGCTGCCGTTGCATAATGAGAGAGAGAGAGAGAGAGAGAGAGAGAGAGAGAGAGAGAGAGAGAGAGAGAGAGAGAGAGAGAGAGAGAGAGAGAGAGTTAATTTGAGTTTATTCTTAAACTCATTATCTTTTATCTCTAATCTTAGCGCTTTAGCAGTAGTGTTAGACTCACTGTGGATCTGGTTTCTGGTTGAAGTTTTGTATTGTTATACTCTTGGCACTCATGAAGTTAAGGGAGATAGAGAGAGAGATAGAGAGAGAGAGAGAGAGAGAAAGATGTTATCCACAACCTGTCCACATGTTAGTAAACCCAGTTTTCCAACGCCCTGTGAATCATAACTTCAGATGACTCAATGAGTATGCATTCCTTGCCATGGTTATACATGAATATTAACTTATTCATAGTTGTACTGATAGTTAACAGTGGGGAGGTTCATAGTGGAACCTCACTGTGGAAAATAACTAGACAAAATCAGCTTAATTGTTATGGTAAAAACAAACGGATTAACAGCCAAATATTTTTTTGTCAACAATCGCCTGCTGTGCGCAATTATGCTTGACGCAAGAGACTGCGGAGGACAACAACAATGAAAGGAGCCGCATGTTCGCTTCAGTAGGCCTAGCCTAAGTGTTTGTCCTAGAGGTTGACAGGGCTCACTTGTTGTCTGTCTTGTTGTAGCGGACATGGGCAGCAAATGGAGCTTGAGAGCAGAAACAGATGTCAGATCAGCCTCCTCTGTGGCTAATTGCATCAGCAGCAGCTTCCTAGAAAAAACGGTGAAGCATGGAGGAAAGAAATACCAACTAGCTGTCTGAACTACAGTATTTTCTCCTTTATGGTTATCAGTATTTTAAACTATGGTCCCCTAAATGAGAAATATGTAGGGTTTTATGGGGGAGTTTTGTTTGGACCTCACTTCTTTGAAGGGCTTGATGGTTCAGACTTGGTTAAGGGTAATTAGTTTTAGATTAATGTTATAGGGTAGAGCTAAATGAATATAGTACAGATTACAGCACAGATATGTGTGTGTTTGTGTGTGAGATAGACAGCTTAGACTTGTGGGAACCTTCATGGCTGAACTGTAGGACAAACAAACTTATGCTTCATTGATGCTGGAAAGCTTCCTGTGGGGTTATGTGTGTACGTATGTGTGTATTAGTATCTAATTTAAAAATAAATAAAAAATAATAATAGTGTGATAACTATACGTAAATTGAAATTTTTATTGTCTTTGTACTTTAAAAAAAATATATAAAACGCTATCTATAGAAACTGTCTTGATGCCACTAAGGTAACATCTCAGGATGTCAAAATGAGGTTTTGACATCCAGAAACAGATCTATGACTCAACTTTCCTTATTTGGATGAACTATTCCTTTGAAGGGCAGGTTGCCTACATCCCATCATCCCTCTGTCAAACACAGTAATTCATTAATGGGAAATATCTTCAAAATGCAACTCCGCCCTTGGTTCAGTTCTTCACTGGTATTCAGTGGTCATTTTTTAATTAGGCTATATATTTTAACCGGACAAAGGATTTTAGTCATTGGATGTCTGGATCTGGATGGAAGAGAAACAAGCCGAGCAAACGTTAGCCGGAGTATTGATGCTCATCTAGAAATTATTATCTGTTTCCTTTTGTGCCCACTATGAAGTCAGTTTGATGAAAAGCATCAAAAGTACCTGAAACGTAAATATGTAAACTTTATGGTCGTCACTTCTGTGTTTGTCTTTCAGTTGCGATCAAACCCCATCCTCTGTTATAAACACTGCAAACACGAGTAATAATGACATCCAACTTCTCTTGCCTGATTATTTCTTTAAAGTATCGACATCTTGATAATCTGAACGTCTTTCATGCAATCATTGCTGCCATGAAAAACAAGATTATCCCACTCATGAGTTTTTTGGTCTTTTTATGTAACAGTTTGGTTTTTGTCCATGCAAATTAGGCTAATACTTAATTAGTTCCACTTCCAACAAAAGCTTTGCAACGTGAACAACTGGACTGACGTTATGTCTTCATAGCAACATTTAAAGAAAACCTGGTTGTGAAAACTGGTCTCCAGGGCGGCTAACGTCATTCTGGGGCTCCACATAAAAATCTGTTGTGCTCTACATGCTGCAAAGGGAAAAGCCTCCACCTATAATGAAATAAAACTTTGGGTTGCTAACAGTTTGTGTTGTGTTTGGTTCCCAAAGAGTTTCCTGTAAATGAGCTGCAAAAAAACAGTGATATTATCTGCAACTGGTAAGAGTTTTTCCCAGAACACAATCACTGGAGGATTAAGGTTTTTTCAGATGAGTTGGAAAGAGTGAAAGCTGCTATATAAATACTGTAAAAGTATCAGAGAAATGTACACAGCCTGTAGTCAGAACGTTTGTGATGTCACAACTATACATTTATAGGTAGAAAGTGTCGCTATACATTGCTGTTACAGTCATTCCCCGGCTGCAATGATGGTGCAGAGACTGATAGTACCATGAAGCGTCATTTCCATGCTTCTCATTCATTGTCTATGTTAGCAGCCGATCAATGCATTCTGGTAGCGTTGCAGTGATTTTGGATATGCGGGGTGTCAAGTTGCCCGCTCCTCATTTGCATAAAGTTGAATCCAGGCTACTTTATGCAAATGCAATATGCATTGTCTGAAACAAAATCTGAAATGAAGACAGATTCAGCACCTGCAGCTTTTTTCTCGCATAAAATGTTTTCCGAAACATATTTCGGTGAACTATTTTCGTAAAATAAGATGAAGTTTCCGAACGAGCCGCCATGATGGTCTGTTTTAAAATCCAGGAGCAGACAGCCCCACGTGAAGCATTCGTCAAATCAGGTGCAGCCATTGCAGTTGTTGGAGGGTGTAGCATGTTTTCTTTGTTTGTAAGTGGTCAGTGAAGAGAAACTGACCACTGACAACTGCTATTGGCAAGCCAACTAGTGTACAATGCTGGGAAGCGGGGTGATCCCTGCTGTGGACTATGTGGACATGAATCATTAGAGATCACACATGTGGAAGACCCAGATACTGACCAATCAGAGCAGACTCTGCTTTTTCGGGAGGGGGGCTTAAAGAGACAGGCACTCAAACGGAGCTTTTCAGACAGAGGGTGAATACAGGTATATTCAGACAGACCGTATGAGAAAAATAAAGTGTTTTTTGAACATTAAAGCATGTAAACATGTTTTAGTAGAAATGCAAAATGCAAGTATGAACCTGAAAATGAGCATGATATGGGACCTTTAAGTAGGATTTTCTATGCAGAACTTCTAACTTAGCAGTACTGTAACAAGTATTTCTACACTGTGGTACTGCTAATTTTACTGTAGTAAAAGATCTTAGTGGTTGTTCCTTCCACGGCTGTTCTTTACCAAACAGGTTTTTAATCTGTGTGAAGTTCACAGTAACCTGAATGTGAACCCTGTGTGAATATTCACTAGACCATTTCAGATGCCACTGTGTTGATGATACAAATATTGTGTTCCTGTCAGTTGACAACTCTGGTTCTGGGTGAAAAATAGGCAGTATAATTATAAAAAAAGTGACTTTTCTTCAGATTAAAAGAAATCCCAGAGACAAACATGTATGTCATAGTTTTACGGTTTGTTATTAACACCGGAGTCCACACATTCCTCAGTGCATCGTAAACATAACGTAAAAGGGCCTGTGAACCCAAAGTAGTATGTGTGTAGGACACTTTGATCTGCACAGCATTCAGACAATTCAAGCAACATGATCTGAAAGTTAAGCATACGACTGTATTCATGACTAAATAACTGTTATGTTGTCCAAGGCGCTTTATAGAAACTTTATGCTTGATCTATGAAGTTTATTATTAATACATTTCAAGACAAAATGCTTCCTCAGACTACAAAAAGAAAGTGATTCCTAAATGTCTCTTTTTTTCTCATCACCTAAAGTATAGCTATGTTTTTGTGATTGCGTTGCATTCCTCGAATTTTGTGACAAGACCTCTGAACTCTTAACATAAAACAGTGGACTTCTTTATCTTTAAAGAGTTAAAAACCAAAGGAATATTTCGAATGGTGATGGGATCACAAGATCACAGAGCCCTCGGGGCGAGACACGAATGTTGTAATTCAAAGTGTTTTGTCTCAGAACCGATAACAGGCGGGTTGTTGCAGAGGCCAAAAGCTTTTTGAACCAACAATTTAAATCCAATAATTTGTGTTTCCACTAACTGAGCTGAGGGGTCTTTTGGGAATGCATGACTAATTTTCTGCGGTGATGCATGGACTGACTCATAAGAGCAGCCTCAAGACCTCAAGTCACACATTTACACATAATTTGGGGCCAGAGACCCCTTTTAGCAAACACTCAGGATTCTCTGAGGGTTTTCCATCATATGTCCTCACTGTAAATAAGGTTGTAAATCTCCTCCTGCCTTCATTCCTCTCTCCCCCAGCTCCTGCCTCCTCCCTTCCCCTTTGCCCCATCTATCTCCCTTTTCGCCTTTCCTCCCTCTCTCTTCATCTCTCTCTGACGCCCTTTTTCTCTCTCATTTCTCCACACAGATCTCCAGCGTTTTGATGTCACATTCCTGACGTTTCTGAAGAGGTCGGCCCGACAGCACACAGCGAGGCTGCCGGCGATTAAATCCTTCATCCCTTTTTTCTGAGGAGGGATCAAGACCAGAGTGCGTGTGTTATGAAGGGAAGAGGAACCGGTGTTTGCTTGAATATGGCTTTTCTGTGTGTGAGAGAAAGACACAGGGAGCTGATCTGAGGTCAAGGCCTTCCTCCTCTCCCCCCGGAGTCCCATGACAGCGTGAGGCACAACCCCCGGGGTTGCTATCGCTACGCTGACCGATTTAAATATTTGAATACTCACTGGGAGAAGCAACACAGACTGGATCTCTCAGTTGGGAGTGGAAAGAGCCAGAGGAGCTTCTTAACAAGTGAGTTTGCTTTGTAATCTGTTTGTTTACATTCAGCTTCATTTCTTCTGCTGGTTTTAATCACCATGAGAAACTGACTGCTACCCAAACATAAAGAGGTGTTACCCAGTGAGTGGACCTGAGGACACTAACCTCTCCTCTCAGATAAAAAGAGACTTCTCTTTGGATCACCCCACGTCGACCTGTCAGAAGCAAAATGCCTGCAAAGACGCCAATGTACTTAAAAACTACAACTCCCAAGAAGGGAAAGAGACTGAGGCTCCGTGATGTCCTCTCAGGTGATATGATCAGCCCCCCGCTGGGCGATGTGCGTCACAGCGCCCATGTGGGGCCCGAAGGGGAGGGCGACATGTTTGGAGACGTGGGTTTCCTGCAGGGTAAGATGAACATGCTGCCGGCCCTGAGTCGGGTGCAGGACGGGCGCTCGCACAGCGTGGAGAGACACCTGGATGACGGCTTCACCGCGAGACAGGACACACACAACTACGCCTACAATGGTTACCACTATCAGCACACCTCCACCGGCCTCCTGAAGACCACCATCTCCATGCCTGTGTTCATCTCCCATGAACAGGCTCCACCCAAACCCCCACGCCTCCACCTGGACGACCCCTCCTCGTCTTCTCTGCCTTCCCAGCAAAACAGCTTCCACCACCATCAGCAGCCTGCAGACACGAGCCACAAACAGGCCAACGGCTACAGGCACACGGACAACCACGGCCAGCTCTTTGAGAACGGCGTGGTGGGCCGTTTGGCATCAGAGCCCTGCCGTGACATCTCCCTCTCACCAGCCATCCGCATGCTCGTCCCCTCCTCTGGCTCCTTCTCAGAGGCCTCATCTGAGGACTCCATGTCAGAAACCTGCGGGCCCCTGGACGGTCGCCGGGGCCTCAGCCTGGACTCTGATGCCGGCCTGAGCAACGAGGATCTGAGGAGTGAACGCAGTGAGTCGCCCTGCGCTGCCTTCCATCCGGCCGGTCTCACGGTCTCATCCGGGGTGTCACGGTCAGACTCTATGGCAGGCTTAAACTTGGACCTGGGCCCATCTATCATGGAGGACGTCTTGAGTATCATGGACCGCTACAAGACTGAGGACAACCGCTGTGAGCTGTGAAGAAAGATTAAAGGGTTACTTTTGTATTTTTCAACCTGGACCCTATTCTCCCATGTTTTTGTTCCTAAGTGACTGATTTGAACAACAATCTTCAAAATTGGTCCAGTATTAAGCAAGACGCAATACGCTGTTAAACATTTTGCCACATGCTCAGATTATAAGTGTCTGACAACATTATGGAAAGGATCCCTACAGAGATAGACCTTTTTGTTAAAGAATAAGATATTTTTTGTTTAATTTGAAACAGCCCTGAAATCGCTATCACAAAACTCACCAGACACCATTAAAATAAACAGTAATTTTATCATCGTAACACTTCATTCAAAGTCGACAGAAACAAAATAAAACAAATGAAAAGCTGTCTTGGCTCGTCTTTCCACTGTTCCAACAATCACCACTCTGGTTTGTTTGAAATAAATCCTTAATTCACCAATTTACATGTGGAAATATGCTGGCTCTATACAAGCTAAAAGTATTGATTATTTACATGGAGTCTGGTGAGTTTGGCGATAGTGATTTTGGGGCTGTTTCTGTTTAAACAAAAAGGAATTTACTCTTTAACAAAAAGCCCTATCTCTGTAGGGATCCTTTCCATAATGTAGTCAGCGTTTAGAATAATAATCTGAGCCTGTCAGCAGCAAAAACAGTTCTTTTAGTGGACGCTAACTGACGCTGAACATTAGTAATCCTGTAGGGTTACATTGCAGCCCAGTTCGTGGTTGCCGGTTACAGCGTTCTCGCTCAATACTGGACCAATTTCAAAACGTGCGGTATACTAAGCACCGTGACTGTTTAGACTCACGCGTGGTGGTCACGACACTAGTTGCAGTCTTCTCCTGAACAGAGGTGGCGCTAATGAGGAAAAGCTACCAACTTTGCTATTTCTACGGACTAGAAGAAGAAGAAAAAGGTAAACAACGGCAGAACTGGCTGAAGCATTGACGTCAATGTTTCGATTTGATTCGATGACCTACTTTGTCGGATCAAGCCTTTCATTCACCATAAAAGAACTCCTCTTAACCCAGTAATTCGTAACTTGTCCATGCTTCTTGTTTCTGCTTTGTCGCGCGCCGCTGAAAAAAATATAGAGAATAGAGAACTTAAAATCCTGGCGCGCCAGCGAGATCTACGTCATTTTGACGTCACATTGGCGCGCACCAGGTCGGCTGCGGTGACTGTAAAAAGGCCTTTAGACACCGATGCATGGGAAAATGTAGTCCAGGTTGAAAAATACCGAAATTACCATTTAATGTGATGTACAGATATTTTTTATACATAGTTTAATAAATCCTTTAAGACTTTGTAACAATATAAGGAGGACAAAGGATGGAGGAATGGAGGGTGGAGAAAATGTATTTTTTCCAGAATACTTGACAGCTGAGTATAAAGGCCATTGAAAGATTTAAGAAAGGTGAGAAGCAGATGGACATTGTTGTTAAGTGTTGGGACGTTGCTGCCCGACATAACAACAGCCAAGGCAACAGGCTGGTCCTTAGGAGCCTTTATCGAAGCTGAACCTTATGAACACTTAAACTGTAAGATACCAAAGTCACCTTGGTATCACAAACACATTCCCCTTTTCTTTGGACGAAACACCAGCCACAACCCACATTGTGTTGTCTATTAATCTGACCTATGCTGAGAATTTTCTGCTTGTTAATGGTTAACAAGTTGCCAACTGAGTCAGATATAAATGTGTCAAAACGGACTCGGGAGATATGGGAGAAATCAGCAGCTGTGAGGAAAATTCAGGAGCAGCAGGACTCACGTGTCCACTGTGGAAACTACAGTTACTGATAAATAATGTCTTACAACTGCAGATGTTTAAACTACACATTCAGTCACACTAAGCTGAACTACAAACATAAATAGTTTTATGCTGAAGGCCATATTCTGTCCATATTTGTCTGAAATGTTTCAGAAGACTGAATATTAATATTTTATTTACTGTACTGCTTCAATGCCAGATGAATGTGAAAACTTTTGATTTTACTCTCCTTTTTGTAAAAGATGTAAGGTCAAATAGTGTCTAG
This sequence comes from Zingel zingel, assembly GCA_023566125.1. Classification (NCBI taxonomy): domain Eukaryota; kingdom Metazoa; phylum Chordata; class Actinopteri; order Perciformes; family Percidae; genus Zingel; species Zingel zingel. The sequence goes on along the minus strand of CM042316.1, from coordinate 38,153,855 downwards.
TGTGACATATGGGAACAGCAGAACCGACATTTCAGCGTCTTTCTTTTGATCAGAGGGGAACTGAAGAAGCTTATTCTTGTAGTTTAAATAATAAAATGCTTTATGTGTAAGAAATGTGTCGCTTTGTAGGCTATTTTTTCTCAATCATCGGTCTTTTTTAAAAGCACTCCTCTTCCATGTTGTCGCTCACTGTCAGCCTCCCTGACATTCACTGTCTGCATTATCACAGCAGCCTATTATTCAAATGTCATTAAGCTGTATAAATATATCACTGTAAATGTAAGAATAAAACGTTCCTACAAAGAAAACTGAGGATGCATGGACAATTCTTCACACAAACATAAACACAGACATAATTGTTAGCGATGTAACACTCAACTCATGATTCAGGATTTTAAGTTCACGATACGATTTTCTCATGGTATTGTTTTAACAGAATGAGCTGCAGACAAATGACTGAAAAGATATTTATGTATTTATATAAACTGTGCAAAACAACAGGTGGGTCCTCTTATCCAAAGTGCAACTGAAATTGTATTTTATCTTAAATAACAAAAATTTTATAAATAATTAAAAACTCAATAATAACAAAAAAAAATCTCGCTGATTCAAACATCAAAAGTAGATTATGCCCAAAAGGCCAAAACTGCATCGCGATTCATTTTTTATGTTAATCGGTTGTAATCTTTACACATTTATGTCGATTTTTAGGAGATTAGCGATGCATCGTTACATTCCTAATAATTGTGTGTGATTATAATTGATGAGTCATTTAAAATATAAGAAACTATATTTTGTTTCTTTATTTTAAAAACAGTCAGTGGCTAGTACCACTCCCTGTATAATGTAGCCTATTTGCTAAGAGCAGTTGTAGAATGTAACCAAGTTACATTACATATTAAGAACACAATAACTGTCAAAATTTGAGGTACTTGTACTTTACTTGAGTACTTTATACTTCTACTCCTGTTAAAAGTCCCCAAGCAGAGGCCACCTGACCACAGCTGAGACCACAGGAAAGGTAAATCAAACACCCCTGCATGGGAAGGAACCGCCCCCTTTCGGTGCAATCAATCAACCCAATTAGAGGCTATGGCTGAATCTCAATTCCCTTAAATTAAATCCACGGTTCCTCCACTGAGGAAGCATGGGATAGACGCAAGAACATCATGCAAGGAGAGAGGAAACGAGGAAATGTGTTTTCTTAGAGGGAAGGCTGCTCTTGTGTATCCTCGCTCATAGCTCCTCAGAGATCCCTCCTCGAGCAAGGAGATATCAAATAGAGAATTGGGCTGCTTCTCAAGTCTCTTATTTGATATCTCCTCACTTCTCGCTTAAACCAGTGTTCTGGCCCTCCTTCATGAAGGCTTTCTCAAAGCTCTCATTCCTGCAACGAGGAATGAGGATCTTTCAACTCCACTTAAAACTAGTTTTTGACACAGCTCCAGTGTTCAGTGCTCTCCAGTGGTCACAGTGCATAATACCACGTGTGTATTTCATTTTATTTTATTTTAAAAACGTTTAAAATGTCATTTAAAATGTTTTTATCTAGAATTATGTATCGTTTTACATAAGCGTCTGTCTTGTTGCTATTGGAGTGTAGTTGTAGTGGAGAACAGTAAAAACTAATGATTATTAATACATTGCAGTATATTGTTTATACAGTATGTGTGCATTACATGGTGCAAGGCTTTATAAATACCTGTATGTAGTAGAAAATACATGATGTATATTTGGAATACATATATCATACATATAATATAATATAGAATTTAGATCTGATTGTTTGATTTTTGTCCCTTTATTTTGAAATTACCGGAAATGATTAATAAAGCTCTAATGCTTGCAATGACGCTGATTTGATGAATTTAATATGTTGCAGTTTATCATTGTCGCCACTAGAGGGCAGTAAGGCTCCTCAATCAATACCACTTCTGGTCACCTCTCGAATGTCGGTCTATGATGTCGGTATAGCTGCGCCCTCTGGTGGTCATAGTGTGGAACTGCAACATATTAAATTAGTAAAGTTTGCGTCAATGCAAAGATGATAGATAGCACAGCAGCATTTCCGGTGAACCCTTTCAAAATACAGTAACAAAACAAGCAAATGTACATTAGAAATGTACAGAAATGGTCATGAAATTCTCATGTTAGTTATAAAATACAGGTCAGCCGCTATGACGTGCAAGGCGAGGGTCACGTCATCGACCAGGATAGTCCATATAATCAATCGGAGCGATAAATGTTTACTGTTACAGCAAAAACAATAAAGAGCAAAAAAACAACCGATAATTATCAACAATATGCAACACCTACATAAAGAGGGAGATTTTTACTGTATATACATTTATACAAAGTATACTAAGTTGTAGTGCAGTTATGGATCAGATCATTTAAAGATGTTGAGTCCAGGATGAGAGTGTTTGTTGTATTATTATTATGTTTATTTTTATTTGTGTACAGTCTGTGGTTCCTACATGCTACAGGTTTATCTGTTAATTTTGTTTGCACTCTTTGCACATTAATACTGTACATTTGATATTTGATATACATATATATATATATATATATATATATATATATATATATATATATATATATATATATATATATATATATATATATATATATATATCTACTGTAAATTTGTATATTTGTTTTTAATATATATGTTGTCTGTATAATATATGTTGTTTGTATATCTGGAGTTTGTAACAGTAACAATAATAATTTCGCCCTGGGTTTATTAAAGTATTTCTGATTCTGATTCTGTAAAAATAGTTATTTAAGTAATTTATTCTTCATCCTGTGGGCGGCGGTAATGCGCATGGGAGCGGTTAAACTGCCAGAAATCATAGAAGAAGAAGCAGAAGAGTCTGCGTCGGCGCATCAATGCAAAAGTAAAGTTATAAATGACAATATCAAAACAGCAAAAGTGACATACAGAGAAGAGGAGCGGCTGCTACACGTTTTACAAAAATGAAGTGAGTGTTTCTACTAAAACAGAAAAGAAAAAAGCGGTCCTTTTAGACAAATGTGGATTGTTTGTGCTAGCTTGGTCTCGCATTGACAGAGCTAGCTAGCTTTCTCCACAGCGCTGTGGAGCGCTAGCTTGATTGCATTAAGTATGACATTAACATTTCCTAACGTTGCAGTTGACAACATTTAGCTAAGGAAACAGTAAGTATGATATTGACACCTGCATTTTATTCAGGTCATCCTCTTAAAGTCAGTGTTTGTGTACGTAAATTAGCTGTGATTTATCGATCCAGCTTCACTTTAGCTTAGCTTGTCTAGTTGTAGCTACTATGTGCTGCATTCATGTGGTGTTGGAATAATCGGAAAGCTGACTTCCCCCAGTTGGAGTTCACCTCCTTAAAGTCCTAACAGCAACTCGGAAAGTCGGCAAAAACTTTTGCTACACAACTTTCCGCTTTGGCAGTAACATGACCGACAAAATTAAATGTCAGAGTAATGGCGAAACACTTTATATTAGGCTATTATAAGTATTATTATAAGTATACTTATATTATAGGTATTGGATGTACTTGTTTGCTCATAAGTAATTTGTAATATGATATTAGGTTGTAACCGTTAGTTGCTGCCCACATAGAGTGACCTATATTAGTTAGAAGGGGTATTAATTACACTTGTATTCATTGAACTAGCATTTACTCTGATCAGTCTAGCGGTTTTAGGGAATGTACTGAGGCAGCAACAAGTTTGCGACAGAATCAGTAATTTAAAGCTTCAAACTGGAAATAAATTCTGGAAACGGCTTTTAATTAAACGCTCTGAGCAATAAAATATAACAAATCTTCTTTGTAGCGTCCATATTCTTTTCCCATATTACGACTTAGAGCCTCATGAATACACCGAGTTCGGAAGAACGACTATCCGAGGAGCACGTGAATGCAGTATAGCATCGTTTTCGTTACACACAGATGATGAGAGGCAGACTGTCTCTGAGTCTGCAGCATGTGAGGAGTCACTTACTGTTGTTTTATTCCAGGCTCAACATCGAGGGTCTGCTGGTGTATTTCCCATATGACTACATCTATCCTGAGCAGTACTCCTATATGCTGGAGCTGAAGAGGACGCTGGATGCCAAGGTGGGGGGTGTTTGTGTGTCTCTCAGTTGATTCTACAGTAGCGCTGCTCGATTAAGGTCAATATTAGAGTCATCATTATTATTTATTACGATTACCTTTTACCTCACGCGCGTGTGTGTGTGTGTGTGTGTGTGTGTGTGTGTGTGTGTGTGTGTGTGTGTGTGTGTGTGTGTGTGTGTGTGTGTGTGTGTGTGTGTGTGTGTGTGTGTGTGTGTGTGTGTGTGTGTGCCATCCCATGCTGTTTGTGTTCAGGGTCATGGAGTCCTGGAGATGCCTTCAGGAACAGGGAAGACCATCTCTCTGCTGTCTCTCATCGTTGCCTACCAAAAGGTGGGTTTATTGTCTTATGCTCCACTGTGGCTTCCCAACAGCCAATGTCACATATGCACCGTGTTAGGGCTGCAAGTAACAGTTATTTTCATAGTTGATTGATGAGGGGAAAATAAAGAAGCTGGAATCAGAGATTTTGTTTTTTTTCCAAAAAAATTACTCAAACGGATTATCAAAATAGTCAGAGATTTATTTAACAGTTGACAACTAATGGAATAATATCTCTCTCTCTCTCTCTCTCTCTCTCTCTCTCTCTCTCTCTCTCTCTCTCTCTCTCTCAGGCCTTTCCTTTGGAAGTGACGAAGCTAATATACTGCTCCAGAACAGTTCCCGAGATCGAGAAGGTGAGTTAATGTTAAATAAACTAAATAAAGTTAAAAGTGTAATTCAGGAGGACATAGAGGTTTAATCCTAGCAACAACTATTTATCATGTCTAACTTTCCCTACTGCTCAGAATGCACATTCTCAAAGAAGAAACACATTTAAAACAGTATTGAAAAGATGCTTTAGAGAAATCTGAACTGTTGTCGTTGATTTCATCTGCTTTCTGATCAGGTCGTGGAGGAGCTGAGGAAGTTGATGGAGTTTTATTCCAAGCAAACTGGAGAGAGCAACAACTTCCTGGCTCTGGCTCTTTCCTCCAGAAAGAACCTCTGCATCCACCCGGAGGTACAAACAGCTGCTGCACAGGACAAATCAGGACCTCACATACAACACGGGCAAAGCATGAACACACTAACATTTTAGAAACCGAATTAAGCTTTCTCTTTTTCTTTGTGTCTGATGTGTCTTAAGGCTTAAAAAAATGCTTCGTCTGCTTCTCTCCAGGTGAGCGCTCTGCGCTTCGGTAAGGAGGTTGACGGGAAGTGCCACAGTCTGACGGCATCGTACATTCGCGCACAACGCCACAGCGACCCCGACATGCCTGTGTGTCGCTTCTATGAGGTAAGAAGTCCCCTGAATCCATCCAGTTCAGAACAGCTGGTACTTTTCAACTAAAGTGGAAGTAGGTTGAGGGAAAGTTTGTGTACAAACATTATAAATGACTGCACCCCATTACAAAATAATATCACTCATTACATTGATACCTGACAATATACTAAGTGTCGGAAGAGTGTACTAACACACTTAAAAATGGGGCTGGACGATTAATCAAAAATGTATCGACATCGAAATTCTGAAGCTGTTATCGACCTATTTTTCCCAGGACGATAATTTAGATAATTTATTTCTGTTGATAGTCCTACTTTCTCAAAAATATTCTACCACATTTGTAGGGTCCGAAATTAACACTCGCCAGTCGCCAAATGCAGGAGCGGGCCAACACAAACACTGGCGCACACACCAGACACAACCACTACCTTCTGTTTACTGATAGCTAGCGTTTAACTCAGGCTAATTAATTCGCTAGTAAGTGGTGATTTTTGGCAGCCAGCCTTCCAAAAGAAAGCACAATGAAATTAAATGTTAACCGATCATTAACCGTTGACCGACAAGCAGGAAACAGAGTCTCAGTTCACCCGTCCGGGAGGCTCTAACACACTTTCTGCACTCCGTGTTCGCGGACAGCTGTAGGCTTGTACCAGTGTTGATGTTTTGTGCATTGTCGGACACATGCAGCCACTTTCCTCAAACCGCTTGCGGGACTGACACAAGTCCACAGCGGCCCGCGGCGTGTATGTCCGAGCCTGTCTCCAGCGCCTCCACCTGCAGGTTGTCAGCTGTGTGTCTGCCTGGTGTACTCTCAGACGGCCGGTTTAACTCGCCGGTCCTCATCAATATAGTTTTTTTTTTGTGTTTCACGCAGCTCTTCACAAGAAAAAAGAGGAGGTTAAAACGCAACGTGCTGGTCCAAAGTTAGGACTCGCAAGTTAATTAGCAGTTAAGAAAAAGATTGTATAGCCTATTTACATTTTTATCATGCAAAAGACGTTTTTAAAACTTCATACAAATTTTTTTTTAAAAACCGCAGTGTCCGTCTTCAAATCACAAAAAAATTAAATTATCATTCATTTATCGTTATCAAGGTAAAATGTGCAATTAATTGTGATTTTTGATTTTAGGTCATAACGTGCAGCCCTACTTAAAAATAATGTCCACAAAGGATGTGGATGAATGTGCGTACGTGGTCCCAGCTATTGTGCCACCTTAAGTACGGTTATGATGATCATTCTTGTTGACACTGTCAAACTTAATTTTTTGAGGGTATAGTTTGTGAAGTTGTGTTGTCATTTTAAAATGCATAACATTATATATTTTGTCACAGCGCCCAGCCCTAATCCCAACGGCTGCAGAGTCTACGACACTGTTAAATGTCGGATACAATCACCATTTAATCCGACCAGAGTTGATGTGATTCATCCTGCTTTGTTGTCAGCGTTAGTGTGTGTGCTCGTATCTGTCTGCTGCTCTTGTTACGACGCCCCCTGTCCTTCTGGTTTGTGTCTGTAGGAGTTTGATGCAGTGGGACGACAGGTGCCTCTTCCTGCTGGCATCTACAACCTCGACGACCTGAAGGACTTCGGCAGGAGGAAAGGCTGGTGTCCTTATTATCTGGCACGCTACTCTGTACGTTGCACTACAGACTATATATATATATATATATATATATATATATATATATATATATATATATATATATATATATATATATATATATATATATATATATATATATATTAATATTTTAATATTAATATTTTGGGAAAGCCATTACTGCATGGATTTATAGTAGTAAAGGCAGATAGTTTTCAGTGATTGTTTTATTAATTGAAAACTTCTATTCTGCACATTAGAGGTGCTCATAGTTAGAAACCTTCCAATAAAGTATACAATGTTTCTCATCAAGAGGAATAGTTTGGTGATCGCTGTTGACAGACAAATCTGAAAATAATCTGAAACAGTTACTCTTTACTGAGAAATGTAGTAATATTTAAAAACAAAATTCACAAAGGTTGGTGTTGTAAGCTCTTATTTTGTCCCGTTTTCTCTCTCTGTCTTTATTTCCTCTCAGCTCCTACATGCAAACATTGTTGTGTACAGCTACCACTACCTGCTGGACCCCAAGATAGCTGACCTGGTGTCCAAAGAGCTGGCCAAGAAGTCTGTAGTGGTGTTTGATGAGGCTCATAATATAGGTGAGGAGATGAACGGAGTGTCGTATGAAGATTTAGGCAAAAACGTGCAAATAGAAGCTGGGCTTTTATCGTATGGAAGTGCTTGGCCCTGGTTCTCTGAATCCTTTGGTACCTTCAAGGACACATATGAAAACAAAGTAACTTAGACACCACACTCGCATACCAGTAGGTGAGGTAGCTCACAGTCTTACAATAATGAAAACCTGATCATTTTATCATCATCATCATCTTACTAGAGTTAAAGATAAAAAAAGATGGAGAAGCTCTTCACATCTTGTCTTTTCATCCCAAACCTCTCTGTCTCCTGTCTCCTCAGACAATGTGTGCATCGACTCCATGAGCGTGAACATCACCAGGCGAACACTTGACCGCTGCCATACCAATGTGGACACTCTTCAGAACACCATACAAAAGTAAGAGCAAAGGTCTGCAGCAAGTGGACTGAACCATTGAACTCACTGAGTGCATCTCAATTCCCTTAATTCATCTATGTTTCCATTACTGGTGTCTGTTCTCCACATCTTAGTCCCTTAGTCCCCCAAGGAAACTAGTGCTGCAACGATTAGTCAACAAATCGATTAGGCGATCAATAGAAAAGTATGGTAACACTTTACTTGAAGGTATCTACATAAGAGTGACATGACACTGTCATAACACATGAACCCTAACCATGACTTGTCATGACAAAAACTGAATGACGCTTATTAAAAAAAGCGTTGTGTCATAAACGTTTATGACTTGTTTCTAATGTTTATGACACGTTCATGACTGTGTCATGCCACTCTTATGTAGATACCTTCAAGTAAAGTGTAACCAAAAGTATTAACTATTTTGATGATCCATTAATACATTTTTCATCAAAGAAATGCAGAAATGCTGTTTTCAGCATCTCGAATACGGAGATTCCCTGTTCTTTTCTGTATATCATATTAAACTAAACACAGACACATGAATCAGAATCAGAAAGGGCTTTATTGCCAAGTACGTTGCACATACAAGGAATTTGTCATGGTATTGTTGGTGCATGTCACACATTCAAATATAAGAAGGATAAAAAAGAATATAAACAATATAAACATATACACACAGAATGTATTAATAACGATAAAAAATAAGTAAATAAATAGTAAAATAAGTAAGTTAAATAGTAGTAAAAAGGAAGGAATGCTACAGCAGAGTAGGTACAGTGGCATGAGGAGCCAGAGGTGGGGTGTGGAGAGAGTCAGGGTGGTTTCCGGGCCTTGTTGATAAGACTAGTGGCGGAGGGGAAAAAACTGTTCATGTGGCGTGTGGTTGAGGTCCTGATGGACCTCAGCCTCCTGCCAGAGGGGAGTGGCTCAAAGAGTTTGTGTCCGGGGTGGGAGGGATCGACCACAATCTTTCCAGCACGCTTCAGAGTCCTGGTGGCATAAAGGTCCTGGAGCGGCGGCAGATTGCAGCCAATCACCTTCTCTGCTGACTGAATGACACGCTGCAGTCTGCCCTTGTCCTTGGCCGTGCTAGCAGTGTACCAGATGGTGATGGAGGATGTGAGGATGGACGCAATGATTGCTGTGTAGAAGTGCACCATCATTGTCTTTGGCAGGTTGAATTTCTTCAGCTGCCGCAGGAAGTACATCCTCTGTTGTGCTTTCTTGACGAGGGAGCTGATGTTCAGCTCCCACTTGAGGTCCTGGGAGATGACCTGTTCTTTAGAATGACATGTGACCTCTTCCTGCCTGTAACACTATACATGTTAAAAATAGAAATGACAGGTCATAAAAAGGAAAATCTTTCTGATTAAAAAAAAAAATTATGAAAGTTATTATTTTCCACATTGTTAATCAGACCTTTTGGGTAATAATCCACTGCAGTTTAATTTAAGCCGTATCCTTGATAAGTAAGGAATGGTGGAATTGGGATGGGCCCGTTATTTCTGCATGGTGTGCATCAACTTCCTGATGTCATGTCTGCTCCGCCTCCCCTGCTGTCTGATAGGATAAAGGAGACGGACGCTGCTAAACTGAAGATGGAGTACAGGCGATTGGTGGAGGGACTGAAGGAAGCTAATGTTGCCAGGGAAACGGACGTCTACCTTGCAAATCCAGTGTTACCAGATGAAATTCTGAAAGGTACGGCCATCAAATCAACTTATTGGTTTTATTCCTTCGAGTTTAGAGTGATGATTCAGATTAAAACACAAAACTAGGTCTCCAAAAAGTTGACATTGCTGTTTTCTGCTCCCTTTCCCTCAGAGGCAGTGCCTGGCAATATTCGCACAGCAGAGCACTTTGTTGGTTTCTTGAAACGTTTCCTGGAGTATCTGAAGTCCCGTCTGAGGGTCCAACATGTCGTACAGGAGAGCGCCCCACAGTTCCTCAAAGACATCTTCGACAAAGTCTGCATCGACCGCAAGCCTCTCAGGTCAGTGTCGGCTACACTCTGTCTGCATTTCTCTGTTAATTGAGCGTTTTCATACTTTCACAGTATTTATATAGCACTTGGACTTGATTTATCATGAAAAAAAACCATATGGAAATCTTACTTTACAAAATGGGACCTTAAGTCTCCACCCTTTTTTATAACCTTGACAAACTTAAGCTTTAGACAGCGATGTGATCATGTAGTCACTTACTTTCTTGCTCTTTCACTTTCTCAGTCTCTTCCTCAGTTGATTAAAGGTGCTCTAAACGATGTCTGGTGACGGCACTTCTTGTTGACGTTAGTATTTTCGAGCAAAACGAGGCAGAGCCTCATCCCGTCCCCTCTCCCTCCTTTATGTGCTTCCGCGCACTAACCCCCCACTCCCAAATCCTCCTTCTTGTCGGTTATTGGCTGGAACGCTGGAAAACTGTTTATGTTTGATGGTGCAGGTTGGCACAGTTTGTTTTTGTTGGCGTTTGTGGAGCCTGAGCTGTCTACAGAGACCGCGTTTTTTTACAGTGTGTTCAGAGGACAGGCAGATAGCGAGGAGATGTTTGCTGTATGTGACAAAAAAATGTAGCCTAAAAAACGCGTGACATCGCTTAGAACCTTTTTCTCTCCATAATCTTGTATCCGTCCCTCTGTGTCTCTTCAGGTTTTGTGCAGAGCGCTTACAGTCGCTACTACGAACTCTGGAGATTGCTGACATCGCAGACTTCTCAGCTGTTACTCTCATCTCTAACTTTGCTACCCTGGTCAGCACCTACAGCCAAGGTACTAAAACACTTCTGTACATCTTTAAGTACTGAAACCAGACACTTATTCAAATATAGTGGTAGACACTGTAGTTGCAGTAAGATGTGTGGTAGAAGTAAGATTTAGGTTATTATGTTTTGTGATGTTGATGTTTTTAAGTAAAACTTTGTTTGGGCGGTTTTGAAATCCTTATTTTAACTTAATTAAGCTCTCTCTCTCTCTCTCCCTCTCGCTCTCTCGCTCTGTGTCTGTCTGTCTGAAGGTTTCACAATAATCATTGAGCCCTTTGAAGACAGAACTCCAACCATTGCCAACCCTGTGCTGCACTTCAGGTGGGGTAGAATCAATAAGGTTTTTAAAGTTGGGAAGCGTTATTGATTAATATCTCTTTGGTGTTGTCTCTCAACGCAAGCAAATCCACTGACAATTGTAAAAAAAATAGTATAGGTGTTTGTAGCATTATTAGCATTTAAAATGTGAATAATAAAACCACTTAAATGTAGTTCTCAAGATGAATGGCTATTGAACAGAACCAAACTCCGTTCTTCTTAACCAGGGGATGAGATTCCAGGCCTCAAAAACCACACATTTTTCACATTTTAGGACAAAAACTCTCTGTCATCTGCCGACTTCAATTTGGAGCTGTTCAACAACTGAGAACTGCCTCTGTGAGCAGCCGACCAATGTTTCAAGATATTTTAGCTACAAAGACTGAGAAGCCTCATTCTGAAGGCCAAAAAAAAAACAACAAAGCGGTTATTTTTAACACTATTTTTCACAATTATAACCTTTATTATTATCTCCACCAACAAGGACCGGATCCGAATAACAGGGCAGATACACACATTATTTTTCACTTTTGTTAACATTGCAATTTAAGGCATTTGTGCTACATTTATGTGGTGTCGGAATAATCATAAAAAATAGTTCCCAAATTGGAAAATTCCAGTGAATGCCCCCTCAAGTGGTAACATTAACATTGTGAGATAGGGCATGCTTAGACTTGACTATTAGACATTTCTGTTGGATCTAAGCTCTATTTTGTTGATGACAGTTGATTACATGTTCCAGTAGATCAAACGTGAGACCATGCTGGACTAAATCTGTGTGATATGAACAGTGAAACACCAGGTTATGACTGTTCTGATCTTTGTTTTCTGTCTTTGTATCTCTTTCAGCTGTATGGACCCGTCTATTGCCATCAAACCTGTTTTTCAAAGATTTCAGTCGGTCATCATCACCTCGGGGGTAAGATAGTTAGTCACCAGTCTCTCTTTCTTCTCGGCTCAGTTTACAGTTTTCAGTCCTGTAATTAACAAGAATTAAAAAGATCTGTCTATTTTAACCAATATCTCAGGCTGTGTATGCAGAGTGGTCAACAGTTACACCTGGAGACTTTCTATAATCAATATAATCCTTTAGTTTCATTCATGTAATGTTTGACTGAAATTTCCCTGCTGTTATTTTGTAAATGTTGCTTTCATTTGTCATTGTACTTTGATGGATTGCTTTGTTTAAAGTGTTAAAGTATCACACTTAGTAGCGAATTATTACCATTTTTATTCACACTGGTGGCCTGAATATTATATCTTTTCCTTCTTTTATTCTGGAAAGTTATTTTCCGTTACACAATTCTTTGTTCCCCAAACAACTGACTGTAGACGTGCACTGATAACTGAATTCCTGCTCTCATTTTGACTCTCCTGTCCTTCTATTTAACAACTTTAGACTCTCTCTCCGCTGGACATCTATCCCCGAATCCTCGACTTCCGCCCTGTTACCATGGCATCCTTCACCATGACGCTGGCACGGACCTGCCTCTGTCCTCTGGTGTGTAACTACCCTCAGACACACACGTTCAAAAACACACTCACACTCACTCTGGTGGATTGCAAGAGAAATTATGGAACTAGTCGAGGACTCAAATTGACAAATCGTGTCATAAAAACCAAGTTCAAACCCTTTTATTGCATAAAATCAACAATTCAAATTGTATTACTATTATTAATTGAATTGTTGTTGTTTTTTTTTTTTTATCCGTTTCTTCCTCCGTTTTGTTTTTTTACATAGATTGTTGGCAGGGGAAATGATCAGGTGGCCCTGAGCTCAAAGTTTGAGACCAGAGAAGACTTTGGTTAGTAGAAATGTCTCTGTCATTCTTTATTGTCCTAAAGGCCGTATCACATCATCATATCAACATAAAAATAAAATGTTTGGTGAAAAGTGCAACTAAGACATGCATATACACACATTTCTCTTTCAGAACATAATATCCACAAACGGTTCTGAAAACAAAACCTATTAGTCTTTGTTGAAATATAATGCCATTAATGTTTTTTTATTTTGTTCCCAGCTGTGATTCGTAATTATGGCAACCTACTTCTAGAGATGTCTGCGATCGTTCCTGACGGCATTGTGGCATTCTTCACCAGCTACGTCTACATGGAGAATATAGTGGCGTCTTGGTATGAACAGGTCAGTGTGTTGAGACACGCACACACACACACACACACACACACACACACACACACACACACACACACACACACACACACACACACGCACCTGGTAGACTGCGCTAGTTATTTTGAACTAATTTATCTTCTCCCTTTTATAACGATAATAATCATTGAAACAGAATAGTATTTGTGTTTTTTTTTTTTTCCAAGTTCTTTTATTCTCAAAGCAGAATAGAGCATTATCTCTTTGTAAATAAAAGGAAGTGTTTTTTGTTTGCAGGGTATCCTGGAGAATATCCAGAGAAACAAGCTGATCTTCATTGAGACTCCGGATGCTGCAGAGACGAGCATGGCCCTGGAGAAATACCATGAGGTCATCTCCAAGTATTATTTTTATTAAAAAAAAAAGAGTCACAAATCTCTGTAGTTTACAGCTGCCAAGGTGCTAAACGAAGGTCAAGTTGGTAAAGACGGATGACACAATGCCTGTGATTGTTCCATTTAGCTTCAGCAGTGCTGTAAAGGAATAAAAGCAAACTCATGGTGATATTTTATCTTTCTGTTGTCGTGGTGGGTTGCAGACCTTTGACCTCTGACCTTTCGCTGTCTTTCTGTTCAGGCATGTGAGAACGGCAGAGGAGCGATCCTCCTGTCTGTGGCCAGGGGAAAGGTGTCTGAAGGAATAGATTTTGGTATGCAACGGATTTCTTTATGGCTATATACAATATAAAGATTTAGTAAACCTAAAAAGTAAGCCTTATGTTGGGTGTACAGTATGTTCTGTTGTTCAACATGATAACTTTGACTCTCGTTCTGTTCAGTGCATCATTTTGGGCGGGCCGTCATCATGTTTGGAGTGCCTTATGTTTACACGCAGAGCCGCATCCTAAAGGTCAGAACTATCTATGTCTGCATCTGAAATTAATCACTCTTATTATTAAATTCACAATTACCCTCTGCCAGTTTATTTTTTTAGTGCCTGAACTGTGTGTAAAATGTCCTCTATAACAATGAGGGAAAAAAAGGTTTATGGCTTATACACTACTCTCTGCTAACAATACCACAATTTGAGAAAAGTACCGATGTGCAACTCTCCACCTGTCAATAACACAAAGTGATGATGATTTATAAGTGTCGGAATTCTCAATTTGCTGCTCACTACAGAACAAACTATTTAGCGTAGGGCAGAGTGAACAAGGGAGTGATTTTGGACACAGCCCATCTCTTTGTTTCACCTAACCACAGGACTGGTCAGTGTTAAACCAAGTCAATTTATTTATAGAGCGTATTTAAAACAACATATGGTGATGAAATACATCAATCACACTGGCAGCATACACTCATTTACTTAAACTAGATCAGCCTGATGTATCAGCCCATTTATAAGAATGAGGGTATCTCTCAGTATAACACATTACACTTCTACTGTACCACAAACTACACCCTCCAAAATTACCATGAAGTGGAATCTACACCTCTCTAAAACAGTTTTTAGAGGGAGGATTTTTTTGTAGGACTGTTGTAGTAAAATGCATTAGTTTTAGCTTGGTGTGTACATAATAATAATAATAATAATAATAATAATAATAATAAACTGGCAACTGAGTGTATATTTCATTATTTTCAGGTCCTGAAAAGCTTGGAAACATAAATAAGTGATTCACCAGTTACAAAATATATAATACGGTTAATTGTCATGCTGATTTTATTTACTTTACATTTAACCTGTGATAACTTATATTAGGATTTGTTTCTTTTAGCAAAATATTCATGTTGTCAAAAGGAACAAGCACAGATGTTCTTGTGTCCGATTCCTCATTCAGTTTTACGGTCCTCTCTCTGTTCATAGCTTGACAATGTTTCTCCCTCACTGACTCGGATGTTTCAGGCTCGTCTGGAGTACCTTCGGGATCAGTTTCAGATCAGAGAGAATGACTTTCTGACGTTTGATGCCATGCGTCACGCAGCCCAGTGTGTGGGCAGAGCCATCAGAGGAAAGACCGACTACGGACTCATGATCTTCGCTGACAAGGTGTGTAATGTTTCTGCCCAGTCTACATTTTGTCCTATGACCCTGCTTGTCGTACATGCCTATAAACACATTCTTAGGATAATTTTGCTTCACATTCACGGCTGACCTTACAACCACGTTCTTCTAATTTGAAGCCTTAAAGTAGCTCCACTAGAGCAGTCAGCGGTTTATTGCCCTCGAGTGAAGATCAATCAGTATGTGATGACTGCTTTTCCCATTCGCAGCGTTATGCCCGAGCAGACAAACGTGGGAAGCTTCCTCGTTGGATACAGGAACACATCAATGACGGCAGTCTGAACCTCACCGTGGACGAGGCCGTCCAGCTGTCCAAGCACTTCCTGCGGCAGATGGCTCAGCCTTTCAGACAGGTATGACTCGCACAAGTGTAAAATTTGTGCTTCAAATTAAGCATGTAGCAGCTTCCTACTTTACCCTATTAAAGTAGGAAGTCTTTACCCTATACTAGGAAGTCTGATTACCATACTCACCTTTTTGTTCCCATACTTCTTACCTGTCTCTAACCTAATATTCTCTCTTTCTTCTCTTCTCTTTCCAGGAGGACCAATTGGGTCTGTCTCTGTTGACTCTGGAGCAGCTGGAGTCAGAGGAGATGTTGCAGAAAATCGCTAAGATCGCTCATCAGACCTGAAGGTGACATATACAGTATATGTACTGTGTACTGTCATGCCCATGATGGGGTCAGCACCCGTTAACAATGTGTCAAATAGCAGATGCAACTAAATGAAATGAAAGATTTTGTGTGCTACATGTACAGTACATGGTTTACCACATTTTTACAACAGTTTAGATATGTTAGAGAGTTTGTTGGTCATCACTAAACAATGAAGAGTATTTGAAACACAAGTTGGCTCAGCTCTGGTGGTTACAATAATGATTTCTGATTGGACAACTGTCAGTCGGTGTGAAGTCATTACACAGAAAAGACACAAGCCATCAGTACTTCAGGTCACACACTGAGTCTACAGAATATTGGCACCACAGCTCTCACCCACACCCTCTACGTACTGCTGCGTTTCTCCACTCTCTCTGTATAAGGGAAAACATCACCTCAGATTTAAACATATCAAACACATTTAGACAGATTGTAACTGATTTTGCAGTTTTATGGAGATGGTCCTAACATTTTGTATACTCAGTGTATTCAGTAGTACAGATCTCTCACAGGTGTACTGTGAGAGGATGTAACAGAAATAATGAATCCTTTCCAAAAACGATTAATGCATGTTTTTGAAAGTGTATTATTTTGATTCAAACAAGACAAGCAGATGTGTTAAAAATAAGTTAATCAGTGGGTCAACATGTTGCATTAACTACAGAAACGTTATTCCATCTGTGGGTGTAACATTGGTCCATATAGCGTCTGTCATACAGACTACTGTACATGAATACTGTATGTACATTTTATACTGAACGTGAATATTTGTGTATCTATTTTTCAACCAGGAAGTTGGAATATAAATGTTTGTATTTAACACTTGACTTGTGTTTTTTTTTTTTTCTTCTTATGAAAGTGGTTTAATCTTCATCAGAACATTTTGTCTAGGGCAAACACAGTAACTATTCAAGCAGAAAATTAAAGCCCTTAAATTAAAATAACTTGTCAAACCCTAAAAGACATGAAACACAAAGCAATATTTCCATGCAAACCACACAATCTGAGAATATAAAACACTCAAGTTTTAATGTTAATGTAATTTATTTCAGCTCAAGTTTGCAAATATAAAATACAAACATTCATATTTTCCAGAATAAACAGCATCAGGAGATGTGTGTGTGTGTGTATAGTCCAGTCTACATCCCATTTTATATGTAACAGTCTTACAAGTGATTTAACAGACTAAGTCAGCCCTTATCAAACAGCAGTGACAACTTCTATCACAGTAAATGTACATCAGTAGTTCTCCAACATGGGAAAATAGGATTTACAGTATTACGTTTGAAAGAAAAAAAAATGGAAGTGGAGTTTTGTGGAATGAAATCCATTATGAACAGGTGGTAATGTCATTTTCAGGAAGCCATGATTTCCTAGCAGCTCATTTATTTGCATCCATATCTTGCTGTAAAAAATTCTGAGGATTAAGTGAATGTTTAAAATTATAGTTATTGAAGGCTTAACATAAAAAGGAAGAAGCTATGGATGTTTTGTTCATGCAGTGTTGTAGTTGTGTCACCAAATCTCCGGTTTGAATTTTAGGTAACTAATTCAAGTGATTCTTGCTATAACAAATTAAAAAGAGCACAAAGAAAGCTAGGCGTCATATTAAAAGCAAGTGTTGTAGTTATAGTAGTGAGTTGCAGTAAGTTGTGGATTTCAGGCATTTCAGTTAATAAGCATAGATGAAATAGACATACTTAAGTAGGCTACCTGTGCCTCAAAATTGTTCTACAGCCATGCTACAGTAAGCTACATTTACCTCTCTGGGGCAGATAGACTGCACTCTATCTGCTAGGTGTTTCAGCTGTCTTCACAGTTCAGCCACTAGCGTTGTATGTCTGCTTTTGGCTCTGGGCAGATAGTGTCTTTTTGGCTTTGGTAAGCTTTTTTTGCTGAAACATTTTGAACGCAGGGAGCGTTCAGACCAAAGAAAACAATCCGGCGATTCACTGCAGGGTTGTGCGGCGGTGGGTTACTTAACTTACTTCCTGTTGTGTTGTTTAACCCCCCCCCCCCCCCCCCAATTTAGCACAAGTAGAATTTATATTTCCAACCGCACTTGAAGGCAGCTTCAATTCACGACGAAAGAAAAGCGAGGGAGTGACTCAAGTGTTTTGTTATTCAGAAAACATTCAGGTGTTAGACAAACTCCTGGGCAGTGAAGTGCTTGTGTTTTGTTTGTAACCCTCGTAGTGTTTGAAAACTTTCTTGTGGCAGCGACAGAGGCAGTGATGTTTACTGTACGGGACTCACACCGCCTCAAAACGGACTGCAAAGTCTATTCGCCGTGTACATACTTGTGTTTTACCACCTGACGGTATGTGAACGCAGCCTTACACAGATGCTTATTTGCTTAAATTTGTTTTACTTGGAGCCAGTTTGCCTCTTTGTGTACAGTTGTGCCGTGACATTTGTCTTTCACGGGGTCGCAAAAGAGTGGCTTTGAGTAAATGCTATATGTCTGTCAAGTCCAAGTGAGTTACTTTCCTTCAATCCTAGGCCAGCTGAAAGTTACCAACATTGACTCAGGCACACAACAATAACTTTGGGTATCCACAATAGATTCAACCTATTTTCTGAATAGACTGTTAAAAAATTTGCAATGCAACAAATACATAATTGCTGAATATTGAAATGTGTACGGTAGGGATGTTAACATTCAAGTATTGATTGATTTACCACAGTTTGATTGATCAAGAATATATTAACTGACAATGTGCAAAAATACCAATCTAAAAAAGTACCATCTTTAAATTCAGATATGTGCAATGTTTTGTCCAGCTGTTTATATTTAAGTAAAAAAAAAAGATGTTGGTCCTTATTCTCATAATGTGGAATGACAAAACTGGACTTGAAGTAAACATTTATCTTGTTATGATTAGCTTTAATATTATAATGATTAGAATGACCTGCACATTTTAAAGGCAAAACACATTTAAATAACTTCAACAGTCTAACTTGATAGCTTCACTTACTCGTGATCATGTTTTGATCTTTGTGCAAATAACTTTACATCCCTGTGCTTCTCAACAGAGTCTATACAATTTAAAAAGATAATCTATAAGGTCTGTCTATCTTTAGAACATCTTAAAAACATAAATAACGCAACTTTTTTCCCCAGTGTTAATAGAAATGTACCTAAAAGAGCACACTAGCATTAGGAAACAACGTACTGTATTAAAGATCAAAAGACTTGGTCTGGTTTAAATATAGAAATGTAAAAACCTTGAAAGTGAAGTTTTCTTACAGTGTAAAGGCTAGTGTTATTTTAAGTAGTCTAAAATGGGGTTTTTTTGTCTTAAATTTGAGTTAACCTTAAAATCAGGAAACTGAGTTTGTTTCTAATCTATAACCAGGAAGCAATTTTTTTTTTTTTTAATTTCAAGTGAACAGGAAGGAAAGGTTATAGTGCAATGTAGATATGTCAAGGTGTAGGCGGTATGTTACTACACCGTTTTAATCACTTTTCAAACTTGTCATTACCGGAGGCAAACGTGTGATGATATTAAGCTGGCAGTAAAATTTCCTCAATGGCAAATAAAACATGAATTTGTTATTACTTCTTTAAATTAAACACATTTGATTTTTGTCTCCAGTAGTGACAACTATCTCCGTTTTTCTTGAGGGGACTGAAAGTGGGGAATCCACTTTGGTGTAGAACATATAGTTTTTCTTGAGGGGACTGAAAGTGGGGAATCCACTTTGGTGTAGAACATCTGATGCAAGCGATACTTCCGGTTCTCTATTTTTTTGTGTGTGTGTGTGTGTGTGTGTTAGCTGGTACCACCGAGTGAGCCTCGTCTTGTCAGGCTCTGCGTGCTGGAGCTCAGGCCTCGAACATCTGTCAAACGGCTCGACTGAGGAACAAAACAAAAACGGACACGATGGATGTTCACGTGTTACTAATTTCTGTGACATTTTATGAAGTTCCATTTAGACAAACTATGACTTTTTAATCACTTATTTCAACATACTTACTATACTATGCCTTTTATAAATTCTTTTATTACATACTATACTACGACCTTGTGTTTTCGCGCCCAACCATCATTTATACATCTGGTACCTGGTCTCTATTGCACATGCCATAATGGGTATTTCTTAAGAGGGAGCTAAAGTTTATTGGTCGAATACTTGCAATAAAAGTACATGCAGTGGATTATTGACCTCCTGTTTCTTTAATTGTGCCATAACATACTTATAAATAACCATAAAGATTCAATGTGTAGTAGCCAAATATGAACTTCAAGTGTCCGTGTGTTGAAGATTGTGTTTCTAGTCCTTGTGTATTACTGATATTACTCTTTGTAATAAACCTTGTCTGTGTGTTAGTCACTCAATTCGTGCTATCGTGCTTTGTTCCCATCCCAACTATCTGAATTATGTTGCATTAATACAGTGGACCAAGGAGTTATCACAAACTAAGGCAACATATGTTATGTTGATAAAGCCCATTGAATCATTGATCCCCAACAGTCTGCTCACCTGGGCGCCGTCCTGACTCTCTCTAGCTCCAACATTCAACACATTCAGAGAGTTCGCCCTCTTCATTCTGAAAACAGGACAAATATCATAATTACTCTTAATATTTACACACAAAACTTCTACAAGCTTAGTTTTACTGATTTGGAATAAAGTTTTTTTTTTTTTGTTTTGTTGGGAAAATGTACTGCCGCCAACACTGGTTAACAGGACTGAAAAATGGAGCTATCAAATCAAGAGAACAAAAGGCAATTTAGAGGCTTATAGACAGAGGTCTTAATTTAAATATAAAATAAAATATGAAAGATTTTCTCTCAAAAATTAGATATCCACTATTTGAAAACAAAAAAGTTTGTAAAATTATTCAACAGGGGATGTTCATTTAACTTGAACCAGCAAACTTCTGTAGCAAAGTCAGAGAAAAATCTGGGCAAAAATATTATGTTACCCAGCATTCCTCGGGGTCGTTTCCTCCAGTCCAACTCCTTTCAGCTTGCGGACCAGTTTCTCGCTGCTTCTGCGTATCGAGTCTCTGAGTTTGGTGAAGGAGCCGCTGCGCTTCAGGTTACTGAGTCCGTCCTGTCCGGAGCCGCCGTCCTCACCACCGGACCAGCTGGGACGGCCATCGCCTGGAGGACCCACAGACAGAATGACAAAGAAATCAGTGTATATACATACAGTATGCAAAAACAAGCTCTCTGTGTTGGTGTTCTTGTCTCCTAAACCATGCATTTAAAAAAAAAAAAAAAAAAAAACAGTACATTGTAAACGCTAATATAAAACTTCAAAACAATGTACCTTCTACAGATCCAAACTCCTTTTCATGTGCTCTGGTCAGGATCTCTTTGTAAAGAGCTTCAGCTTGTCTGTATTTCCCCTGCTTTAGATAGCACGATGCCTGAGAAAGAACAAAGAAATGGAAAAGTAGATTATAGAAAAAAAGAAAGTGACAAATGTTTTTTTAGATGATGTAGTTTCATTAGCAGCATTTAGACTATTTTGCACAAAAGTAACATTTGTATAATTTATAATGTATATATAAAATAAATGTACTGGAAGCAGTTGATAACGATGTATTTCATATTGATATTTGATGAAGCTGACTTGCTTGATTCTTCCACTTTTGGTGTTGTACCCACATGGTTGAGTGCGCTTATTGGATAAAAATGAATGTAATTTAATCATTTATTTTTAAATTGGTCATCACCTTTGTGAATTGAAAATCTTGACTAATCTTTAAGCAGAATTCACATTTTAACAAAATTCATACATCAAGTTTCCCTCTCACCAGGTTGTTCTTGGTCTTGGCCACGTTGGCGTCGTCTGGTCCCAGTTTGCTCTGGTAGATGTGCAGAGCGCGTTCGTAATACTGCTCCACCTCCTGGTACTTCCCCTGGTTCTGACACAGCAGAGCCAGGTTGTTCAGCTGCTTGGCCACATCTGGGTGGTCTGTACCCAGAACCTGAAGGAGCGTTCAGACACAAATTACAAGTAATAGTGTAGTATGTTGTAAAAACATCATAAAAAGTTAGTTTGCGTGGGTTTCCTCCCACCATAAAGACATGCATTCTAGGTAACTAGGACTACAGTTGAAAATTAGTCGACTGGCTAACGATGCATTTACAAATATTTATTAATGTGCATTGTCCTAATGAATAAATAAATCTTAAAGTATATTAAAAAAAGTCATAGTATAACATGTTGAAAAAAAGTCATGAAAAGTCGTATAGAATGTCGAAAAAAGTTTTAAAAAAAAGGTTACATACAGTATGTCAAAAAACTAATTGTATAGTTTGTCCAAAAAAATCATAAAAACTCATAGTATAGCATGTCTAAAAATAGTCATAGTACAAAGTCCAAAAAAAGTAAAAAAAAAAAAAAAAAAAGTCATAATATAGTATGTCGAAAAAAGTCAACGAAAAAGTCATAGTATGTCAAAAAAAATGTCATAGTATAGTGTGTCGCAAAAAGGCATGCAATAGTATGTTGAAAAAAGACATAAAAATTAGGTCATTAAAAAGTAACAAAAAGTCATAGTTATGTCAAAAAAGTTTAAAAAAAGTCATAGTATAGTATGTCAAAAAATACATAAAATCAGGTAATATAAAAGCCAAAAAAGGTCATAAAAAGTCATAGTATAGTATGTTGAAAAATAGTCATAGTATAATATGTCAAAAAAAAGTTATAGTATGTAGGAAAAAGGTCATGAAAAGTCATAGTATAGTATGTCAAAAAAGTCATAAAAAGTCATATGTAAAACGTGAACTTCCCCTTGCGCGACAAATACATTTCTTCATCAAAAAGATTATGTCCAAAAAAAGGTCATAGTATAGTATGTCAAAAAAAAAAGTCATTGTATAATGTCTCAAAAAAGGTCACAGTATAGTATGTCGAAAAAATTCATAGTACAGTGCCTAAAAAAAAAGGCGCACATATACTGAGAGGTTTATGCCTCGATGCAGAGGTCCAGGGTTTGAATCTGACCTGTGACGAGTTCCTGCATGTCTTCCCCCCTTTCTCACCTAGCTGTCCTGTCAAAAATTAAAAGGCGGAAAAGCCCAAAAAATAATCTTAAAAAAAAAAGGTCATAGTATAGTATGTCAAAAAAAAGTTATAGTATGGTCGAAAAAAGTAAAAATAAAAGGTCGTAGTACAGTAAGTCATTGTATAGTATGTTGAAAAAGAGTCATAGTATAGTATGTCGATAAAAGTAAAAAAAAAAAAAGGTCATAGTACAGTGTGCAAAAAAAAAAAAGTCATAGTATAGTTCGTCGAAAAAAGTAATAAAAAGTCATAGTATAGTATGTCAAAAATATGTGTATATGTATGTTGGAAAAACAGTATGTGCGGCAATAGCTCAGTCTGTAGGAAGTTGGGTCAGAAACCGGAGGGGTCACCAGTTCAAGTCCCAGCATGGATCAAAATACCGAACGTGTAATGATGCGCCTGTGTAATGTTTGAAACTTTACTAACTTGGTGAAAAATGTGAACATCCCCTCACACGATAAATTAATTTCTTCATCAAAAAGTCATTGTCGAAAAAAGGCCTACAAATGATGTCGAAAAAAGATCATTGCATAGTGTGTCCAAAAAAAAAGTCATAGTATAGTCTGTCGATGAAAAGTCATAATATAGTATGTCGGAGAAAAACAGTGTGGGTGGCTGAAGCTCAGCCAGTAGGGAGTCTGGTTGGAAACCGGAGGGTCGCCAGTTCAAGTCCCAGTATGGACCAAAGTACAGAACGTGGATTTCAAGTGCCTGTGTAATGTTTGCAACTTCACTTTACTAACTTGGTGAAAAATGTTAACTTCCCATCGCAGGATAAATACATTTCAAACATCTTCAAAAAGTCATAGTAAAGTATGTTGAAATAGTCAAAAAAAAAAAAAAAAAGGTCATAGTATGTCAGAAAAAGTCATACAAAATGTGTCAAAAAAGTCTATAGTATATGGTATGTCATAAAAAGGCATAGTATAGTTAGTATGTAAAAAAAAAAGGTTATAGTAAGTAG
The DNA here is from genome assembly GCA_023566125.1 of Zingel zingel. Taxonomy (NCBI): domain Eukaryota; kingdom Metazoa; phylum Chordata; class Actinopteri; order Perciformes; family Percidae; genus Zingel; species Zingel zingel. The sequence continues at coordinate 38,129,956 of CM042316.1, read as the reverse complement.
GAAAAAAGTCATAGTATAATAAGTCATAAAAAGTCATAGTATGGTATGTCGAAAAAAAGTCATAGTATAGTAAGTCATAGTATGGTATGTTGAAAAGAAGTCATAGTATAGCATGTCAAAAAAGTCATAGTATAGTATGTCATAGAAAGTCATAGTATAGTAAGTCGGAAAAAAAGTCATTGTATATAGTATGTCATAAAAAGTCATGTCAGATGTATGTTGGAAAAAAGTGGCCCCTGTGTAATGTGTGCAACTGTACTAACATGGTGACAAATGTGAATTTGGGATTATTAAAGGCATTTCTTCTTCAAAAAGTCATAGTATAGTATGACGAAAAAAGTATGTAAAAAAAAAAGTCATAGTATAATGTGGTAAAAATGTCATAAAAAAAAATCATAGTATACTGTATAGTATGTTGAAAAAGTCATAAAAAGTTATAGTACATATTCACAGTAAAGTCATTATTAGGAATTGTAAGAATACGGAGGGACCTCATAACTGTAGTATAAAATACAAATGTGTGTTCTCTCACTTTCTCTCTGATCTCCAGAGCTCTTTTACACAGCGGCTCGGCTTCCTTGTATTTTCCTCTTTTCCCATAAAGCACCGCCAGGTTGTTGAGCGTTGCTGCCACCTGCACAAACACACAAAAACAGACAATGTACATTACATACCAACTCAGTATGTCTGATCTAAACTACACTAAAAACCTTAAATTGGAACAATGCAAATATTTTAGGGTAATATAGAAAAGTTCTAAAGAGACTAAACATTGCTGCCAAATAAAAGGTTTTATGTTTTTTTTTTTTTTTTTTTTTTTTATACTTACACAGTGATAAAACAAAATGGTGAAAATCAAGTGAAATAGAGAAGAAAAGAAACTGACAGAGGTCCAGGTTGGATTCAGTATGTGTCAGTGGTAATTAAACCGTCTCATTAGAAAGCAGCTGGTTTATTAAAAGGAGGCTAACTTACAGCCGGATGGTCCATTCCAAGAGTTTTCTCTCTGATCGCCAACGCGTCGTTCAGCAGGTTGGCTGCTTCTTTGTATTTGTTCTGGTCTCTGTAGAGAATAAAATGTTGCACTGTTTGCCACCTCAGATCAAATTCTTTATATAAAATCACTTTTGTTTGGTTTGGGTAAATACAGTTCCTTGTTCTTAGTGCAGGAACATTGTTTTGTTGAATATTATACAATTTCTGCTTATTTTATTCTGTAAAGAGCTTTAATATTATGAAAGGTGTAAACAATATGTTTGTAGTTATGGTGCTGATGAAAAAGCTGACATAAGTACAGTACTGTGCAAAAGTCTTAGGCAGGTGTGGAAAAAATTCTGTAAACTAAGAATGCTTTCAAAAGTATAAATAATGATTGTTTATTTTTATCAATTTACAAAATGCAAAGTAAGCGACCAAAAAAAAACCCATCTAAATCACACCAATATTTGGTGTTACTACCCTTTGCCTTCAAACCAACATCAATTCTTATAGGTACACTTGCAAAAAGTCAGGGAACATTGAGGATCGTAGACACAGTGGTCGGCCAAGGAAACTTGGAAATCGGAAGATGTCCAGCAGTGCCATCAGCTCAGAACTGGCAGAAACCAGTGGGACCCAGGTACACCCATCTACTGTCCGGAGAAGTCGGGCCAGAAGTGGTCTTCATGGAAGAGTTGCAACCAAAAAGTCATACCTCCGACACAGAAACAAGGCCAAGCGACTCAACTATGCACGAAAACATAGGAACTGGGGTACAGAAAAATAGTACTGATGAGTCAAAATTTGAAATATTTGGCTGTAGCAGAAGGCAGGTTGTTCGCCGAAGGGCTGTAGAGCAGTACAATAATGAGTGTCTGCAGGCAACAGTGAAGCATGGTGGAGGTTCCTTGCAAGTTTGGGGATGCATTTCTGCAAATGGAGTTGGAGATTTGGTCAGGATTAAAGGGGTGGTTCAGAATTTTGGACATAGGACCTCATTTCCAAGTTAGCCAGTGTGTTATTCATCAGTGAAGACCGTTTTCAACACTTTTCATCCAGTCCTTCCAGTTGCAGAGTTCGCTGGTGCTAGGCTAGCGCAAGTCAATAGTAACTGCTAGCCTGCCACTAAAACAGTCTTACCCACTCCACAGTACACCCAAGGCAAATAAATTATAACACCAGACTATCAATGTAAATGTCTGTGTTGATAGAATAATGTTAGAAATAAAACTACCTTTGCATCGCATTGCAATAATTATACTTTGTTCCCTGTAGTTGGTAGCATAGCCTACAGCAGCGGCGGAGTGATATTACCTAGGCTACTGAGAAAGCCAGTTTCCATGACAATCACACAAGTTTATTTACCTGCCGCTGCAATTTGCATGTAAACTGTCCGAGCTTACATTACTTTTCTGTCAGCAATTACCTTAATTAGCGGTTAGCCCAGCCAGGTATCTACCAAGAGTGGATCTCCCAATGGAAATTTGTGGAAACTTTGTGGTGCTCATCTGTTTGGTTTATTTTTACAATTTCTAAATGCACACTGAATCACCATGTTGCCTAGTCCTTAGTTTCCAATCCAATGCTTCAATACCAATGTACTAGGCTACTACTAGGTGTCCCAACTGTAGTGCGCTTCTGTTTTACTAACCGTAGCAAAGTAAAATTCCGCCGCTGCTGAGAAACTAGTCCCTCAAAATGTAATGCAATCATTGAGATGCAAGGGTAGTTTTATTTCTAACATTATTCTATCAACAGACATTTACATCGATAGTCTGGCGTCATAATTTATTTGCCTCGGGTGTACTGTGGAGAGGGTCAGACTGTTTTTAGTGACAGACTAGCAGATACTGTTGACTTGTGCTAGCCTAGCACCAGCGAACTCTGCAACTGGAAGGACTGGATGAAAAGTGTTGAAAACGGTCTCCACTGATAAATAACACACTGGCTAACTTGGAAATGAGGTCCTATGTCCAAAATTCTGAACCACCCCTTTAATGGTGTCCTCAATGCTGAGAAATACAGGCAGATACTTATTCATCATGCAATACCATCAGGGAGGCGTATGATTGGCCCCAAATTTATTCTGCAGCAGGACGACCCTAAACATACAGCCAAGGTCATTAAGAACTATCTTCAGTGTAAAGAAGAACAAGAAGTCCTGGAAGTGATGGCATGGCCCCCACTGAGCCCTGATCTCAGCATCATGGAGTCTGTCTGGGATAAAATGAAGAAACAGAAGGATGTGAGGAAGCCTACATCCTCAGAAGATCTGTGGTTAGTTCTCCAAGATGTTTGGAACAACCTACCAGCCGAGCTCCTTCAAAAACACATGTGTGCACATGTACCTAGAAGAATTGATGCTGTCTTGAAGGCAAAGGGTGGTCACACCAAATATTGATTTGATTTAGAATTATCTTCTGTTCATTCACTGCATTTTGTTAATTGATGAAAATAAACTATTAACACTTCAATTTTTGAAAGCATTCTTAGTTTACAGCATTTTTTCATACCTGCCTAAAACTTCTGCACAGTACTGTAGCAAAAGAATGTTATACAATACATTATTTATATTACAGCAACGTAAACAGAAAGTAGAGACACATATCAGAGCTCCTAACAACCTCAAACTTCAGTTAACAAAGTTGTAAGAATTAATTTGCTAAATAAAAGGTCATCAATACCAGTCTCCTCTGCCTTTCACGAAGATGGAAAAAAGTGCATTTAGATAATAATGAACTGACTCCTAATGTTAGGAAACCTGTCTCAGAGGGTAACAACAGGGTGGACATATAAGTAGAGAGTATTATCAATTTTTAAGGGGTAATCTTTATCTAAGTGTTTTGTTTGGTGACTGGTCTCACCTGTATACCAGTGCCAGTATATTCAGCATGGTGGCTACGTCTGGGTGGGTGTGGCCTGAGGACTTCTCCAGGTCTTCCAAAGCCTGTTGAGACATTAAAATAATGATTTACATTTTTGAAAAACTGCATTAACCTATTCATTTCTGATCTTGGTAGGGGTTCCCCAGGGCAAACTGTTCTCTGAGAGTGATTCAATTTCAATTTGGGCCTAAGTGTACATTCACAAACACTGCTGTGGTGTTTGACGTTCCGGTAAAAACGCAGGTCTTTCTTCTTCTTCTTTCTTGAGAAACACAACCCAACGTCACCCTGCGGTGGTAATCATGTAACTGCCGATCAGACTTGTCAGTCAGTTTTGAGGCGGTGTCAGAGTCCCGTACAGTACACCTCACTGCCTCTATCGCTGCCACAAGAAAGTTTTAAAACACTATTAGGGTAAAAAAAAAAAAAAAACACAAGCACTTAACATCCTAGGAGTTTGTATAACAATAAAGCACAGTCGCTCCGTCTCTTGTCTTTCTGGTATCAAGTGCGGTTGTAAATGTCAATATCTAAACAATCTGACGGAAAACAATGAATGTGAAAGTCTACCTGTGCTACATTGTGGGTGTTAAAGAACACAACAGGACACCACACAAATGGGCCATTTAAGTGACACACCAACCTGGCAGGGAAGGAGCCAGAGCTGTTGCAGGCCTCAGTTCTGTTTCTGCAACAGTTACAAGATACTATACAGAGGACCAGTTCGAGGTAAACGCCCCTCTCACCTGTTTGCAGAGTGGCACAGCAACCTCGTATCGACCCTGGGATGCGTACTGGATGACCAGGTTGTGGAGTGTTCGAAGGCGGGCGGGAATCTCGTAGCCGCCCTGCTGGGCTGCGGCTGCTGCACTGCTATGGTGAGGCTGGGACACTGAACAGCAATAAACAGACAAACGCAAAGAAATGCAGGATTTGATATGAGCCTGGACTTAATGTAAGCAATCAATTACAAGTTTGAGTCACATTCCATTAAAGGTGCTGAGGTAGGGATTGGAAAGATCCAGGACTTAGCCAAAAAATTTGAACATCAACAACTTCCCAGTCCCTCCCCCCTTTCTGCTAAAGTCCAAAACGATCTCCTAAGCCCCTCCCTCCACAAGGGAGAATGAACGTGTGTGCATGAGCAGTGATTGACACGCAGTTAGACTCATTATCATGGCATGTGACTAAAATTTGACATCAGAGCTTGAAAAGTCTTAGCTGTGTGTGAAGAGTTGTTACTCAAAATATCATAAGCAGTGGCATACAGTCGCACTGAGTTTATCTATGAACAATGAATACTGTTGCACACATCTAGTAAAAGCCTACATTTACACATAAATAATGTGTGATGCTCATTAAAGCCGTTTTCACATATGAACTCTTGACAATGTACGACACATCCAGCTCCGTCTTATGTCCGTATTATGTCTAGATAATTTCAGGTTTGCAGTGCATGTGTGAAAGAGGCTCATGACTGACTGATCTACCCATGCAGTCAGTTTGAGTTTTATTTTCTGAGCTTTTGAGGCTTCTTACACCATCCTGACAAAATCAAGGTGATTGGAAATTCTTTGTGATGATGCTAACCCATTAATAGTTGCCCTTCCTGCGCTTAGACAAACATGAGAATGTCACATTTATGCTGTGAATAATTGAAAAGCATACTGCATATTACTGGTAGAGAGACATTATAGTCTTACCATGTGACTGTTCCTCGTCCTCGGTAGGAAAGAGGTCATCCAGAGACTCTTTGGTGGAAGTCGTGCCTTTGTCATCCTGAAGTGAGAAACAAACACACTCAGCCAAGATGAAACTGCAGATACGTTATTCTATCATATTGTCAATATTTCTCAATGTGTGCTCTCCAGAGTGAGAGCAAAAGGAAGAAGAGAAAAACCGGGGCTGGAGCACAGCTGAGACCCGCTGTCTTATAGCACTGTGATAGTTGCGGTAACCACTTGTCTCCGCTGCCTTCTCCTCAACAAACCGTGCATCTCACTTCCCTTATTTGATAGCTCCTCGCTACTCAGTTGAACCGGAAGTTGTTCTGGCCCTCCTTCGTAAAGGCCATCTCAAAGCTCTTATTCCTGCCCCAAGGAGCAAGGAGCGAGCATCGAGGAAGGATCTCCGAGGAGCTATGAGCGAGGATACACAAGAGCAGCCTTCCCGGAAGCCGTGCAGCTGAAAGCCGTTGCCAACTCCGCCTATACAGATGATGAATTCATGTGAGGCTTCAGAGGAAAGGACCTTTCATCCCTCTAAAAACACATTTCTTCGTTTCCTCTCTCCTCGCATGATTTCCTTGCGTTTCTCCCATGCTTCCTCGGAGGGGCGGGCTAAGAAGCGAGGAAGGGATGCAATTTAAGAACCTGGGATGCACCCAAAGTGTGTCTTGCACAGATCCTGCCACCATTACAAAATAAATGACAAAAAAGAAAAGAAGAAGGCTCTCTCTTGAACCAAGTGCCATTTTGGATGAAGCTATTGGACAGGAATAACGATATATCCACGTGGAAATATACAATCACTATCTAATCAGGCAGGTCGTACTGAAGTGTCAAGTGCGAAAACACATATGTGGTGACAGCAGAGTTCCGATCTGGCACATCAAATCACAAAAGTAGCATTGAAAAGACAAGCGTAACCATGGCCCTGGTTGGCTGGGGAAGTAGTGATAGCAAACTCTTCCTGAAGACAGACACACACACACACACACACACACACACACACACACACACACACACACACACACACACACACACACACACACACACACACACACACACACACACACACACACACACACACACACACACACACACACACACACACACACACACACACACACACGTTTGTGTGCAGTTTGTCGTCTCCTCACCAGCTGTGGCTCCTCCAGGTCATATTTGCGTATGGAGGACATGAACTGCAGGTGTTTGTTCTGCTCCTCCAGGGTGACCACCTCCTGCTCCCTGTCCTGCAGCCGCTGCTGAGCACCTGCCAGCTCGTCCCTCAACCACTGGTTCTCCTGACAGAGGCGACGCACCTGAGAAGGAGGGCACAAAGAAAGAGGAGGAGGTGATAAAGTAGGGGGAGGTAAAGAGAAAGAAAGGGGGAGGGGGAGGAGAAAGGGTGTAGGGGAGGGAAAGAAAGAAGAAAGTAACGAGGAAAGGAAAGAAGATGAAGGAAGAGGGTGGAGAGGGAAAGGAAAAGGTAGGAGGAGGAAAAGGGTTCGTTGCGGAAGGAAAAAAGAAACAAGGAGGAGAAAGATAAAATGACATGAAGGAAAACAGGAAAGATGGAGGTCAGAGAGATAGGAGGAATAGAGGAATGAGTAGTTGGAGATGAAGGAAGAAGCAGAGGTAAAGGGGAGTGAAAGGACGTAGGAAAAAGGCCAGATGAGGCGTGGGTTATGAGGAGAAGAGGACGAAGGAGCAGCATTTGAGTGATCATAATTTTCTTTAAGGTCAGAAAAACACAATAAAGGATTTACCAACGTCGGAGAACCTCCCGTCTGCAGAAACTCACCTGAGCGCGCAGCTTCTGTTTTTCTGCCTCCAGTGAACCCAGGTGAGCCGACAACGCCATCATCACCTGGAGGGATGAGAGACAAGTGAAACATGATGTATGATGAAAGCAAAGCCTCAGATATATAACAAAAATTATAACTTTAATTGATCAAACCAAACATAAAACATTAGGAAAACACATTCCCGGACAAAAGTATGTGGCAGTCCAAAAGGCTCCCAAGATTATTTATTTAAGGAAAATCTAAAAAAATATTACTTAATTGCATGTTTTTTTAAAGATTATTTCAGAGTGACAGTGGATAGACAGGAAAGATGGCGATGACACGCAGCAAAGGGCCGCAGGCCAGACTCGAACACGGGCCGCTGCAGGACTCAGCCAACATGGGGCGCACGCTCTCACTGGGTGAGCTAGAGGTCGCCCCTTAATTGCATGTTTTTAAAGCTCATCTAATATTGCGTATTGTATATACTGTAATTTATGCACTCTTTGCTTTTAAATTTACCGTTAGTATTAAATCCAACTTTTACTTTAAACAGTTGTATTTGTTCTTTTTTACTTGGCTTTTAATGTACCTTCTTCTACTTCTAACTTCATAAGCAATCCTTGGGACAAAACCTTCCTTTAGGATGAATAAGTTATAAGTATGTTTTATATTATACAGTAACTGTTGGTCTTTATTCCATCCCATTTTATTTTTTGTGTACCTAAGCTGCATTTTTCCTGACAGTTGTGAAGCATTTTGTGAGATTTGTATTTTGTTTCTAATTTTGGACAAACATTGAGACAAAAAAACCCCAAAGAAATAAGAAGATAACATAATTAAAACAAATTACACCAGCAATAATATAATAATAATAATAATAATAATAATAATTTTTTTTGTACTTAAGGGCAGTGGAAACATATAATTGCCTCATAACAGTTGCCTATTACACATCCAGACAAAACTTAGCAACGTTAGCATTGATCAGGAGTCGTTTCAGCCTACCGGAAAAATGTCAGTACAGTATTCACTCTCCTTGTTTCTCTGTTTTGGTCTCCACCAACTCCAAAGGGAAATATCTGTCTCTTTAGCTTTTCCCCTGAAAACTGCTGCCTGCTTAGCCTGGCTTTGCCCGCCTACGTACTTCCGCTCAATTTTCATTTTCTTTCAGTACTCCGTCTGGGTTTGCGGTATATTCACAGGTTTTCTCCAGCCAAATCTTTACCGGTCCAATCAGCGAACAGAGGGAGTGGCTGAGAACGATGACGTTGAGGTTGTGCGCTAGCTTGAGTTGTAGTTCCGTAATGGCGTCGGGGAAAAATGCGAGCGAAGCCATTCGGTCCGTTGTGGCAACGCTGCCGAATATCCAGAAGTTAAAGCCCGAGCAAGAACAATCTTTGCTGAGTTTTGTTGGTGGCCATGATGTTGTGGCCCTCCTCCCCACGGGGGTTGGGAAAAGTTTGATTTTCCAGCTTGCGCCGTTAGTGGTGAAGGAGTGGCTAAGGCGAACGCTAGCGATGCTAAGCCGATGTCACGACCAAACGTCAGCGATTGGTTATGGCAGATCCAGAGTGACTCTGGGCAAATCCAATAGTTTTAAACTTCAACAGAGTACCCGCCTTCAAGGAAGTTAACACTTGTCAACGGAGAGTGGCAAGACTCTCTGTACAAATGAAATGTACGAGAGTCTGGTAAAACGCAGCTATGAGAGAGGTGAGAGTGATCCAAAACAGTACAGTTGTGGGCAGTAAAACAAAAACAATGAGCTGACACACGCTACAACGCTGTGCAGAGCATATGGCAGCTTTAATTTACCTAAAAAAATACATCAATGACTTTGCCTCTATTCTATTGTACCATTCGTACCTGTGCCTCACTCAGCCCCAGCTCTATCCTCTCCAGTGATTGGCGGATGATGCCGCTCTTCTCCTGCTCCACGCTGCTGCTTTCCGACGCCGGCCGGCTCTGCAACGCCTCCTGCAGGTTCTCCAGCAGACTGCGGTTCTCTCCTTTCAGCGCCTCAAGACCGGCGATCACCTGCTGCGTGTTGCACAGAATCTCCTCCGCCGACAACATGGCTCCAACTCTGAGGTTCCTCCTCTCACAACAACTAACCTGGGAACAGCACAAAGAGGAACACATACATGATGGAAAAAAATAATTGTAGTAAAAGGGACAGTAATGGTAGAAGCTAGGGATAGAATCAGCCCGTTTTTTGGCAGTTTGCAGATGATCTGTATCAGTGTTTTATTTGCTTGATAACCGATAAAGTTAATTAATTAGAAAGTGCGCAACTTTGGCTCAGCTACAGCTCTGTGTCTGTCCCTCTGCTTCAGTTTTACTCACCACTGAGTCTGACTTAATGTCCTGCCCACAACACTATCTGACTCTCTTTTACTGTGGATTATGTTGAAAGTTTCTAATTTATTGAATAATTGCTTAAAGCATTTAAACAAAGTTTTGTGTTGGAATTTGTAACATTCCAAAATCTTAATTTTTACTTAAAGATTTTCATTTTCACTGTAAATGCATATCGGTTCCAGATATCGGTTTCATTAACTACTAATAATCGGTATCAGCCTTGAAAAACCAGTATCGGTCAATCCCTAGTAGAAGCAGTAAAAGCAGGGCTTGTGGTATCAGTAGAGGTAGTGGTATTTTCACCAGCTGTAGTAGGATAATAGTTGTGGCACTGCAGTATTTAAAAGTCAGTATACTGTTGTTTTATTATCAACTTGGCTTTAACTCAGCTGTTGAACACAGTCCCACTCTGGTGCTGAGTCACTTGATAAATGTAAATGGCTGACACTGAAGACTTTATAAAGACAAAACAAAAGAAGATGTTTGTAGATTGGCAGTCACCTGCTCGTTCTGCAGGCTGAAGCTGCATAGACGGTGTGTGAATTATTCAATCCGTCAGCAACTTTGCTAAACACAAACATATGGTGGTTTTCAGTTTCCTCTTTTCTGAGAGTTTGAGAGGAGAAGTGGGTACATAATACACACAATGCAGACAGTTTACTAATGCAAACTATTTTGTTGGTTTGGTTTTATTCTGTAAACCAACTCCACATTGTCAAAATAATAATACACTCAATCCAACTAAGAAAACGGACATACAGAAACAAAAAATATAGAATCAATCTATCTATCTATCTATCTATCTATCTATCTATCTATCTATCTATCTGACCATCCAGCTGAAAATCTGGTGGGGTTTTTAAATCACAGAAAAATTAACAAACTTTCGTGTCTTTTACAATATTTTGAGGCAAATGTGGATAACATTAAACATTAAAATATATGAAAACACACACACATATACATCTATAATTTAATCTCCATGCGCTTTGTTGACTGTGGGCGGCGCTACAGGCCTCACGGTGAGTTTACCAACATATCAGCTCAGGAGTAATGTATTTTTATGCTAATTTAAACCCAACACAAGTTTCTCTGCTGATATAGTGACGACTGCGTCACATTACGTGACATTTCTGTTTATGTTCTGGTTAACACATAATCGGCTACACTGTACAATACATGTGGGTGATAATTATGCTCTGAAACACGATGTAAACACACTGACAAACACGCAGGCTTCATTTCAAATTCACATCAACAAAAAGTTATTTATAGCCTACCTGCTAAATCCAGGCTCTGGCGGCGTGGTTTCGTCTTTTTGTCCCCTCTGAGCTCTTATTATTACTTTTATTTGGGAAGCAAAGCCGGTCATATACAGCGGAACATTTCTGCTCTCAGTATATTTCAGTTTATACACTGCTGAACAGATGGGACGGTTAAAACTAGAAGCTGTTTAATGATTCACCTGCTGCCTCCTCGGCTCTTAGTTCCTCCTGTCATCAGGTCATCACAGATTCAAGCTAATATAACAACACATCCATCTTCCGGTTCTTCCCTTCAGAGTAAAAGTACTATCAATGCACATCAGAGGCAAATATTGTACTTGTTAATGTACATTTGTCTGACAGCTTTAGTTACTTTTTCAGATGACAGTTTTTCATCCCCTTCCTGTCCAGTGAAAATCATGTATCTCCAGATGTGTTGATGTTGAATGTTTGTGATACACTGAAGGATGAAGTGTTCCTTTATGTGTTGAGAAAATGCTCCTACTTCTTAAATAAAGTCTTAAAGTCTTTAAGTTGAAAACAGGGCTGTTTTTTAGAAATATGTGGTTCTCACAGGACAGCGACGCTACAAACATATGATTATAGAATATGAAGCATTGCTGTAGATTAAACTACCCAACAGTAAAGGAGTTAAGAGCACAACCTTAAACATCTACAGCAGTAAAAGTCAACATACACATTAATGCAGCAGGAATATTAATCCAGAAACATCAGAGATAATAGGAAAACACTGACGGGGAACACTTTACTGCACAATGAGTACCTTTACTTTGATGCTTCAAGTACATTTTGCTGATAATACTTATACTTTCACATAAGTAAGGTTTTTAATTCAAGACTTAAACTTTTCAGTGTAGTATTGCTACTTTTACTTAAGTAAAGGATCTGAATACTTCTTCCACCACTGCCAGTATCTGTGTCCTATATGTTTTACAAACACATAAATAGGATACCCCCCCAAAAAAAACATGGATTATTTACCACAAGCTGAAATCACATTTGTAATTTGGCAATACGGCAACACTGACAGAAAAGCAATAATGTTTAACCTGACTCTGATATGGTAATCTGTTTAGTGACCCTATTTCAGCTTAAGCTTCACTCGTTGTTCTGCACACCTAATGGATCAGATAATCTTTATTCAGCTTCAATATTTGAAGTTCAACTGTATGTGTTAAGAGTTTTTTCCAACAGTATGACAACAACAATATGGGACGAACAACTGCAACTACATAAACAGTCAAATAAATTGTGAAATATTCAAATATTTTGCAATAACCTGATATATAAGCTACGTCTATTTTAAGTAGAACACAAACATGTATCACCTATAACTGCATAAAAACCCTGAGATTTTATTCTGAAGGCAAAGTCTTACGATTTCCTGCATTTGACCAGTTATGTGCGCATCTATTGACGCATCTGAGGAGCTTACCTGATCCCATATTTCCCACCATACACCGCGCCACCGGGGCTGGCCGGGATGTCCTGCCGAGACAAGGCCACCTATCTGTCGGAGAGATGAACTGCCTGCAGGGCGAGAGACAGACAGTTTAATATTGACAGATCATTATAGCCTGACAAGCCAGACCCACATCCCTGGCTGCAAATTACATTTGCTGCCGCTAGGGTGCGTCTAGATTTCTAGGCTAGATGACAGATTATGAACGGTTTACTTTGACAGTTTGTGTTTGTGGCCTAAATATATATATATATATATATATATATATATATATATATATATATATATATATATATATATATATATATATATATATATATATATAGTTTCTTTCACATTAACCATTTTCCATGTAAAAAAAACTGTAATTTTAGGCTGTACAAATCGCATCACCTTTCTTTCAAGAAGACTTGAATAGATATCTCAATAGACAACAGATACTACCAATTATTAAATTATTAGATGTATCTATAATGGATAGATATTTGATTCTACTTTAACAATTCTGTACTTGTGATTAAATGAAACCGCGTCTCTCTTTCTAGGTGATTGCTCATTACTTTCATTTTGAAATCATCCATCCCTCTCTGTTCCTCTCTTAAGGCTGACATTTTATTTTTTATTTGTAGTATAGTCACATAAAGAATAAAAAATAAATAAAAATGAAACTGACTGAGGAGTTAAACATGTACCTAATTTACTGTTCATCCAACTGATCATAATTTAAAATACAGGTATGTTTTGCTTCTGTTAAAAAAAACTAAATATTAAAAAAAATATATAACTATTGCACTTTGTTTTCTTATGTTGTATTGATGCCACCAACATGCAGATTAGTTTGTTCATTCAGTCAGATTAACTGGCTGGGCAGTCTGTGTATGACCCACAGCATTAGTCTTATTAATGTCATATTATAGCTAAGCCTTTGGAGGAACAAGGTTTTAAGAAATAATCAACTTAAGTTACATTAAGACTTCATTATAGCAGCATTTAGTGGGAGTCAGTGGGGCAGAGGCTCAGCAGCTTAATGTAACATAAAGCGACTGCAAACAAACAAAATCTAATGTGCTATGTGTGTGTGTGTGTGTGTGTGTGTGTGTGTGTGTGTGTGTGTGTGTGTGTGTGTGTGTGTGTGTGTGTGTGTTGCTAAAAATTTACTTTTTAGCAACATAGAGCTAGCAAGATTGTTGTTGAATTTTGATTGATAGATGAAGTGGTGATGAATATTTACTGAATGTCTTGCTTTCTGCATTTTTAATTTGGTGACATTTTTGTGGTATTTCTATTATGATTTCCTAAAGATCCGTGTTGGGAGTGCTGTGACTCGTGGGCAGATTATGAGAAAATGGGCCCTCGTGCACAGACATGTAAAAGCCCTCCCACTCCTCAAACACAATAGCAAGACACCCAGATTGAAAGAGATGACTACAGACAACATCATTTTGCATCTTTTTCAGTGACATTTTACAGGTGAACTGGAACTCTTTAAATGCTGCCATTGGGTTCAAAAACAGCATCTGAACTTCAGTGTTAAGTTCACGCTGGAGATAAAGAGAGGCTGTCTGACTCCTTCCTGTTTTCCACTGACACTGCTCTTCAGTACAGATATAATATGGAATAATACAGCACACTTAATATATATATATATATATATATATATATATATATATATATATATATATATATATATATATATATATATATATATATATATATATATATATATACACACACACACAATATTACAGGAAACCATCAGAGAAAGCTTTACATTCTTGTTATATTTAGCTCTTAAATAGCAGAGCTGTTTTGATGACATACTGGTTAAGTTTAAATTGTTTTAATTCTACTGCGTTTTAACAGAATGTAACTGTGGCCTCAGTATGCTGTATGTGTCCAAATATTGGATTTAGTCAGTTATGGAATGTAACTCAGAACATTTACTCAAGAGACTGTCCTCCCAGAAAAAACGTCTACATAAGTCGTTTGTTCAAGTAGTGGCGGCGCCCTCTAATGGCCGTAGTAGTTGTGACGAGAGCAAAGCAGGAAGTAAGGTGACAAAGTGTAAGGAGGTAGGTTGGGGTGGTGGATGGGTCAAACAAACACCGGACTTTCACCCAGAAGACTGGGTTTTGTGTCCTGTTTGAAAATAAAAGTACGGAACAAGTTCAGGAAACAAACGGAGCTATGACAGAGACATAATGAAGTGAAGTGTTTGATTTTAGCCCAAACCACAATTTTTTTCTAAACTTAACCAGGTAGTTTTGGTGCATAAACATAACCAACGTTTTATATTTAATACTTTTACTTGTAATGGGTTATTTTTATAGTATGGCATCACTGTGTTTACTTGAGTAGATGATCTGAATATTTCCTCCTTAAAAGACTCGGATCAGGGTCAGGAGCAAAGACAACAACAGGTCATCCCTACTTTTAACTGAGCTCTGTGACTTTCCAACAATAACTTTTAATAGTAGTTATTCTTACTTCTTATAGAGGCCCAGGACCAGGACCAGAGGCCCTTGTGCCCCTGGGCCTGTGCCCTGTAGGCCCAAAAGGTTATCCATCCACGCTTTGACTTCTTGTTCTTTGAGTTTCTGTTGGTGAAGTTTGAGTTTCTAGATAGATGGCGCTGTTTCCTTTGCGCTGTTTCCTTCGTATCCATTCAGTCATAGGGCTGGCATTCTGCTCATGCTAATGACCATAGAGATTTACTAAAACTAGATTTTCAATAAAAATAAAAACATACAGGTTCCCAAGGTGGAGGTGCATCACAAAAACTTTGAAACCCTTTAAAATCAAATTAAATAAAAATGCACATAGAGGGAGGCAGCCCAACAAACAGGAACACTGTGTGTCCTGCTGCCTGTGTGTGACAGTTATACAAGCGGGGTGATGGACGGCTCAGCTGTCAGGTAGGCAGAGAAGCACCAGCAACTGACCTTGGTGGGCCTGGCCATATAAGGTCACCGGTCCCCGGGGAAACTCCTGCTCACCACATATTCACCTATAAGGGTCAAGGCTGGGATCAGGGTCAGTAAGGGACAGTTAATAAGAGGAGAGCTCCTCTTATTTCTTTGAACTTTGAACGCACATATGTTCCACAAAACAAGTTCCTTCCTGAGGTTATTTTGCAGAGGCAGAAGGCAGAAGCAACACTCAAGATGATTGCGATTGGTTTAAAGAAATGTCAATAAACCCAGAATGCTGTGTGGACTAGCCAGACCCTCCTTCACAGCGTTGTGGAGGAAGGTCTGACAATGCGAGACTAATAAGCCTATTAAGATCTATAAAAAGATCTATAAAGTGGTTCTGTGTGCACATGAACACTAAAAAGAAGATTTGCTATTTGGAAGACACTTTTTCTACTACAACTCCTTGCTGTATTAGTGTTAACAACTCTTCTCTCTTGATGCCTCCACTGAGAATTGGATTCCTCACTTAGTGTCATTATAGGTCCTTTATTGTAAAAAGTAAGATTTCCAAGTGTTTTTTTTATTTATTTGTTTATCATATAACAGGTTGAGGTGCTATATAAATACCGTGGAAGTATCAAAAGGCTCAATCACCAGAGAAATGCACACAGCCTATATTCAGAAACTGTGACTACGTTTGTGATGTCACAACTATACTATATAAAAGTAGAAAGTGCCGTTACAGTGCCGTTATCAATCATTCCACAGCTGCAATGACGGCGCAGAGACACAGAAAGCCCAGATGCGAAAGACCTGGAAACGCTGACCAATCAGAGCAGACTGGCTTTTTCGGGAGGGGGGCTTAAAGAGACAGGCGCTAAACAGAGTGTTTGAGACAGAGAATGAATACAGCTTTATTTACACAGACAGTATGAGAAAAATAATGTGTTTTTTGAACATTAAAGCATGTAAACATGTTCAAGTAGAAACCCAAATTACAATATGAACCCAAATTAGCAAAATATACGACCTTTAAACTATGCAGGGCCACCACATATTTCTGAGTTCGTTCTTTCCTCAACCTCTGACCTCTGTGCAGAAAATAGAAAACACTTTATTTGTTCATCTGTTGCAGTACATATATCTAATAGTTAGGGTCCACAGCACACTACTACTGTTTTTATGTGAAATTAAGCACTGAACTGAACCACTTATCTTAATGATTTATATTCTCAATTATATATTTTATTTTTCTTGCTTTATTAGTTCCTGATGTGAATTTTCTTTGAGTAAATACTAACTGTTTTCTACTGTTGACAACACTGGAATAAGTTTTTTGTTTGTCTATACTGAAATCCAGAGGGGACAAAAACTGCATTCATGTAAAATCTCCTGAGTAAAAAAGTTAAGCCCTGTTAAATCAGTTCAGCCTCCTAAATCTCTTCATAAAGCTCACTGATGTTTTGTTAAGTCTTTGTTCATAAGTACAGTATTATTGACTCAATATAATGATATTAATGTTAATATAAATATTGACATTAATGTAAACTCGTGTCTTCATTTATTTTCTTCCTTTTATGT
Source organism: Zingel zingel (assembly GCA_023566125.1). Classification (NCBI taxonomy): domain Eukaryota; kingdom Metazoa; phylum Chordata; class Actinopteri; order Perciformes; family Percidae; genus Zingel; species Zingel zingel. Next base: position 38,112,974 of record CM042316.1, on the reverse strand, counting down.
CCTTGTAAAGTTGTTGCACAAAGAAAGGATGATAGAAATTATATCTGTGTGTGTGTGTGTGTGTGTGTGTGTGTGTGTGTGTGTGTGTGTGAGAGAGAGAGTTGGGTTAAAAGCTGCTAAGCTAAGAAAATTAGATCAATGCTGAGATGAGACCAGCAGTGGGACTTCACACTGGCAATACAATACTGCTGCTGACAGCCGATAGCAGAAAGAAATGGCAGTCAGTGTGTGTGTGTGTGTGTGTGTGTGTGTGTGTGTGTGCGTGTGTATATATACATGCTGTGTGTGTGTATAGACATGCACAACGATAAGCATTAACAAAAAGAACACAGGTGTGCATGGTAGACATATGCACGTACTGTAGACATGTGCTCAGAAGAATGTTGCAATACTTGCACGTACGCACGCACACACGAACGAACGCATGCATGCACACACACACACACAGTCAGTGAAGAACTGCAGCTTTAAATGTTACAGCTGTCTTTTCCAACTTCCCATTGATGTAAAATTAGAAATGAATGACTTATACAATAAATGGGAACAATGAGAACACACACACACACACACACACACACACACACACACACACACACACACACAGCACAACCAAATATCTAGTGTTGCATTTTAGGTAAAGCAAAAGCTGATTTGATTTACTGTATGTGCCTAAATGTTACTTGTTAAAAGCCATGCATGAGTTATTTTCTTTTAATATACATCCTACTAGATTTCCCTTGTGACAGTAGTGAAGGCACAAGACATAAAGTCATACATATGTGAGAAGATAAACATGAAATTGCACATCACAAATAATGTGAATTAATCCCAGGTATAATGTGTATGCTCTCCACAGCTAGTCATAGATTAAATCTCAACGGTTTACTGTTCTGTGTCCATTATTCTGTCTCTTCTCATTCATCCTGCTGCTTTGGTAATGAAATGTAAGTTTTGCCAGTCTGGTCAAGTGAAGGCGGATGAACAGATGAATGGACAGAGAGATGGAAGGAGGGACAGGCAGACGGACAGCTGAGTCGATGCAATTCAATCGGGTGAAAAGGCATTGAGATGGGAGGACCTGGTGAAGCGGCACTAAAGATAGAAATCTACGGTTCACCCCTCCACCTCTTGTATAACCACCCCCTCACGAGTTACTCAGGCAGCTCATGTTTCAATGTAAGCTTACTACCGTCACTTTCACAGAAACTCAAAACTATTATCCAAAAATAACATAAATTACTTACATAATTAGAAAACAGTAAACAGTTTAATTGAAACACAGGGTAATGTTGCTCAGTGCAGATGGAAGAATAATCAATAGTGTGATCCCCTCAGGCATTTTAGCACCCATACACACAACACGTCCAATTTATTGCACCACTTTGAAAATACAATGCTTTAAGCTGTGTACCTCTCTGTCATCTTTCTAATATTACTGGTTCTATAGGCTATATATATGTTTAGATAAATCCCCCCAGTTTATGTCCATTGTCCGTTGCTTTTGACATCATCTTACATTACATTACATGTCATTTAGCTGATGCTTTTATCCAAAGTGACTTACAATTGCTATATATGTCAGAGGTCACACGCCTCTGGAGCAACTATGGGTTAAGTGCCTTGCTCAGGGGCACATTGGTTGATGTATTGCAGTGGGAATCGGACCCGGGTCTCCCACACCAAAGGCATGTGTCATATCCACTGTGTCACCACCACCCCTTTACCTTACCCCTCTTACTGATCACTATGAATGTGAAGAGTTACAGTGACACATGTGCTGTCAACTAGACCTATAAGTATCACCACAACCCCCTATGGTAGTGCGTGGTTTGCTTTTTCATCAAGTTATGGGCAAAATCTGGATCAGTTAAACAGTGACACATTCAACAAAACACAATCACAGAAGCCTTTATCTGACAGAAACAATGTCACATTTTCACATTAGAGCGCGTATTGCAGCAAATTGGTGGAGATATTCAAATTGAAGTGACACACTGCTCTGTCAGCTGTTTTCTTTTTCTTCTTTTTGAGAGGAAAATGTATCTAAATAAAAATGTTGCAATCCTGGTTATTACGACCATCAAGCAGTAGAGAATAAAAACATTTTTGTTTTGTGAGAAAATGTGGTGAGACAACCACTGATCAACTAAACTCTTTGCAAATATATTCTTTTCATTTTGTGCTATGTGGCATTAAAGTTCATTTTTATAACATAATTTACATTAGAAAATGCATTTTGTAAAAAAGAAATTATGCCATGCAGATTATGTTTTTTATCAACATAATAAGCTCACTTCTTTTCAACAACTGGTCAGTACTTCTTTGTCTTTCCCTAATTTTTAAGTAAACTAAAACTCCATGTGGGACACAAGATGTGAACAGCTGCCTACAGGTGCATTGTACACCCAACAATGCACCCAGATTACCCAGACAGCAATTATGTTTTCTCCATACGGTCAAGCTAATCAATATTACAGTTGTAATGGCAAAATCACATTTAAGCCTTTATTGTTTATTGTGCCTTGTGTTTTTTCATTCAGCACACTGCATTCTCATACACCAATCTAAACGACAGTTCATTTGCATTCCTGCATGTGGATTGGGGGTTGTTTAGACTTCAGAGACTGAGAGTCTCAGAAGAAGGTGTATGTGCTTTGTGTGAACTGATAACCCACAAGGCCACAAAGTTTAATATCCTCCTCTCCCTTTCCGTTCCCCTCTTGTCTGTTTAGATGTACGGGGAACGTGACCCCAGCTGGGGCAGAAAGGAACAGAGGATTAGATGAAGTGTATTTATGACGCATGCCTGTTTTCTTTGATAAATGTCAGTACTGGACCTATATCTTATCTGTCTCTCAGAAAGAAAGGTCTAGTAGGTTACTATCTTTATTGTTTGTAAGAATGTGCTCAAATGTCACTCCCCTTTTTCCCTATGTGCATTTAAGCTCACTCTTTCCTTCTACTCATTTGACGAATCCTTTACACACTGAGCTACGTGCTTCTTGTGAAACTGTATTCCTCCTATTTTGCAAAATATATCTTAATAAAATACAAAAACCCAACTTGGTTTTAGTCTCAGTTCTGTCTTATTTGTTTCATTTTACTAAACTTTGAAATCTACACGTCATCCCCCTGCTGCAAAGGAAACTTCCACAACACAGTGTAAACATATTTTGTAGGAGATAAAGTTGCAGTGACACAAAGAAAACAGTGAAACATTTTCATCACCTTTGATTTATTCAATGTTGTGTACAACCAAACACCAAACAAAACACCACCCACCTCATTGGCCAAAACACCGTCACTTCTTCTCATTTACACGTAACCCCCGCTCATTCAAATACAGCACTTTTCACTGTATGACAGACATAACATGCACATGTTGACAGAGTCATCTTAGAAATGCTTTGGTCTATTTGTGGTGCTTCTCAACCTGTTAACATGGTTTTTCCTGCAATGACTCAGGACTCATATGTCTGAAACAGTCCATGTCAAATCTGAGCAATCCAAAGAAGGTAGAAGGGCTGCTGCTGCTTCTCGGGTCTGCAATCTCTTTCATAAGAGAATCACTTCCCTTTGAGTTTAGGAAGTTATGTCTTTATACATGGGGTTACAGGTTAAGGGTAAACAGCTTAGATTTAAAACAAATGTCAAGTCTTTGAAATACAGCACATGACCTTAAATTCAGGAAAAGGACCTTGCGCTCATTGATTTCTTGTTACATCCTCAGGTTTCACATCAAACCAGTTTTCTTTTTCATTCACTCATCTCTCTCAGTACAGGAACCACAAAGACAATTTATGGAGCTATAAGATGCTGTATAATGAAGACAGAAACATACCAAATGTGCGTCAGTGGAAGCCATCAGTGACCAAGACTGCCAGTTGCCATCAGACTGCACGCCAGCTAAAATGAGCTTTATAAAATACTGTTTTTATATTATATATATATATATATATATGAGAGATTATCGTGAATGCTTTAAAACTACATACACTTCTTGTATGTCATAACATTTTGTATGTATGTTTGTTCGTCACGCAGACAATGTATCGAAACACATTCACAGAAAAACATACTACATGTATATTAATTTTAACAACTACACGTACAGTACAACTTCAGGCGGTAGACACATTAACAGCTACACCTGAAAAAATACCAAAAAGTTGAATCAACACTTTACAACAAATATCAGCTTCACAGAGGTTGTATTTAATGCATGACCGTTGCAATGGATTGCAATGAAATGTGCAAGTTTCCACCACCTGTATGCTTGTGTGGATGCATGCACACATTTCCAAATGCACACACAATCTGCACCAACTCTACAATCTCCTTTGCGACTCGTAACACAGATTGGTCTGTGCAAACCATTTCCTTCCTCATCCTGCTGCCTCATATGAATCAGCACCACATTAAATCTTTTCTAACAACCTTTTCTCACAAAGATATCAGAAAACAAAAATGTATTCCATTCAATATCATGTTATTTAATACGCACATAAAGTAATCAACCATCTGACTTTTTTTTTTTACACACTCTGCTCATGAGATTCAGATGGAATCATTATAAATGATTCACAGTGTTCCTGGTTACATAACTGTCCTTGGTGCCTGTTTCCCCGGGGCAGCTGCAGGGTTCTGAGGTTGTGTGTGTGTGTGTGTGTGTGTGTGTGTGTGTGTGTGTGTGTGTGTGTGTGTTTAGGGAGGTAGGGGGGTTGGTATGGGTGTGGGGAGTGCTGAAGTATACAATGACAGTCTAAACTGGGATACTGGATCTGTGCCATGGTGGCAAACGGACTACAGAACTAACTGGTCTGAATGGGCAGAACACAGACAGAACAGCACATAACACATGTCAGTCAGCATAACCTTTGAGTTTTAATGATGGGGGTTTTGGTAAAGGATGTAGTGGAGAGGAAAACTGTACTTTCATATGTGAAGAGACTTAATACACCCTTTTAAGCTGCTTTGATTGTAGTTCACAACTACTGCTCTGATGTCACAAGGTATAAATATTTTCAAGACAAAGCTTAAATCTGTGTCACTTTAGTTTTCATCCTACAGTACATATATTTTACTTTATATAGTGTTCATTAGTGATCACTTATTACAAGGTTATGTGCATATGGTTGCATATATCATTTTGGGTACTGCATTGACACTATGAGCGATTGTTATGGTAATGAGTAGGTGTGTTTGAGAGTTCATTCATAAGCGATTGTGTTCACAGTGGGTGAGCAACATGCAGAAATATGCAGCAACATCATGGAGAAAGACTCTTTTGGAAAGTCATGTCTGTGGATGGTCAGGACACAGCTGTGAAACTGGAGTCTGAGTGTTGATTTGGAGGAAAGGAGCTGAGACTCAGAGTGACTCTCTAAATCAGCTGAAAGTATAAATACAACCACAAATGTACAAACACGCCTGTAGTATGTGTGCTAAATGTCAGTATCTGCTGTGATGCAGTTCATGCAAACACTGACAAGCTATTCATTTAGTTTATTACATATCTTAAGTAAAGTTGAGGGATATCCATCATTTGACTTTAAATACGCACATATATAAGTTTAGAAACTGGGAGTGATTGTATAGAATTGATCATCATCAGCATAGCATGTAAATCCCAGATTTTCAAATGATAGCATGGTTGTAGATATAGAGTACCACTGGGGCAAGAACAGAGCTTTGTGGTGCACCAAAACTGAAATGATCACCTGGGGATTATTAAGCAGGTGCTCTAATACTTTTAAAGTTTAATAAACAACTCTGTTGTGTTTTGCGGAAACCTGGATCTTATGTAAGACAGCTGTCTCACGTCACGTCTCTCAGCTCCACTCCAAAATGTCTACTTTGTCACATGATGTGGGTGTGATTTAATATCTGTCTGCAGGTAGATTACTGAGGTCTATCACATTACCAGTGGGGGGTAATGATGCTGGCACTCATACAGAAAAGAGCTGGACTCAAGGTTTCATAATAAGTGGTGTATAATTAGTAGAGTATAAGCTTCTGTGAGCCCAGGCTTGACCAATGGCCTTTTGCATTGGATACAAAGTGATGCAAACATAAACTCGTCAGACAGGATATTTATTATGATTTACACTGCTGTTCAAAAGTTTGTAATCTCTTGCCACAAAGCTTGATTGGGTCCAGACAGATGTCTGAGAGGACTGCTCTATATGTTTGATGGTCTTTGATGCTTTTAGGTTGTAGAAAGTCCTCTTTACAAATAGATGTCATTTAGTTGTGTATATGGGGAACAAAACGCTGTACAATGGTTCAATCAGACTGACAACTGAAAGATACAAAGATCCCTCTGAGCAATAGTTGAATAATAAGAGAAGAAATCAGCTGTTGGTAAAAAGTTGGTAAAATAAACTGGAAGGTTAGCATCAAAATGTGTTCAGATTTAAATAGGAACAGCTTCATGTTACAGTGTCAAGTGCACAGTAATACAGCCTATGACTAGCTGGAATTAACATTTAGCAAAGGCCTTCTTCAAACTTCACAAGAGAAACAGAAGGTTAGAATAGGGTTGGCATCATCAATATCAGCTGAACATACAATGGACTGATAAATCACAGTTTAAACCTCTTCAATAAAACCACTGAGTAGACTACAGAGGGCCCAAAGAAAAACACAATAACTCAATATTTAGAGGTTATTGCACAGCAAAACTCAAATTCCAACAGTATTGTTGTCATGTACCCTGTCATGCAACACTGTGGGGACAACAACTAAATGGAAGTTTGAATCATTTCATTCTTCTTTTTTTGGGGCCAAAACGATTTTACTAAAATAATACATTTTATGTTTGTATCTCTGTTAAAATAGTTATTATTGAAGAAAAGAAGAACATCAATATAACAGCTGATTCCAAACTTTTGAATGGAAGTGTATGAATATAAAACTTCTGAGGAAAGCACAAGACATGCTGAGAAAGCTGTGCAATTAAATACACATTTTGATACATAGAAAACAAAGGAATTTTGTTTTCCCTCCTCTGACTTGCCAAATATCTGAAGTTTGACAGCCTGTCACTATGCATCACTACATGACATTCCACACATGTAGACACCCCCACTGAGCAAATTGGTAGGTGAGAGGGACCACAGCTCAATGAAATCCAGTCTGTAATCTTGAATATTGCAATGGTGTAATCCAAAACTAAGTGGTTATTTAAACTCCTAAATATGATGCTGGACAGAGCTCAAGTTACTCTGCGTCACCAACTCACCGGGGACACTTGTGAAACATTGAGGAGAGATTCAGTGAAGTACATGTGCATGTCTACAATAAGTGTCCAAACCATCATAGCCACCTGCTCCTCTCAAACTGACCGGTTGAAAGCAGGTTGAAAAACTTAATTCCTTATCAACGTAGCCCTCTCCATTGAATTAAAATAATATTCAAACTACAGCAAAGATGATACATTAATATTTAGTGTAATTAAAAACATATTTATTTGAAACAAAAAAGCCATGTTATTAAACTGTAAACACTGGACATGTTTTTTTATGGGAACATTTATTCCATTGCATGACATTCTCATTTTGAGATCCATACTCTTGATCTCATTTTGCCATTTTTAGAAAATGTTAAGCCTTTTCTACAGTCACTTTCATTGTAAATCACTCTGAGCAAGGTTAAAACATTGACCAGTGCCTACACTGCAGAAAATATATGAATCTAATATCACCACAGTGCAAAGATGACTTTACTAAATAATTGTATGATGGTGCATGTGTCCTGCAAGCTCGTAGCAGCTACGAGCAGGCAGAATGTAAAATGTTGAACTGAGCGGCTGCAGCTGTTTTTTGTCTCTCGTCTCGAGTGTTGTGTGGTATTCGTTCTTGCCTTTTAGAAACTCAACCAGGCACAGAAGACCCCCTGCGACCAATCAAATGAGGGGACCCCGGGTCTACTTAGCCAATAGGGAGAGAGATCTGGGTATAAATACTTAAGCCCATCACCTGGCAGAGTTGGGCAACCCTTACATTTGGTTGACAGGATCTGATCCCGGGATCTGTTACCGCTTTCTTTTCTCCTAAGCAGGTAAAAAAGCCTTTTTGATAAATCCAAGGGAAAGATTGTGGTGATTTTTTCTATATAAGTGTGGACAGAAACCTTTTTCTGAGCAAACCTCCTGAAAACAAACGTCCTCTCAGAGAGGGAAACAATTTTGATTTCAAATGATCTCTGGAGCCATGAAAACATTTTTCTCTTCTCGCATTTTTGTCTTGGATCCCTCAAATGCTTTGCACATTTTTTACTGATCTGGAAACTCCTATCAGGAAACTTTTCTATCAGTGCACACTGTAGTGAAACTTCTCTTTTAAAAACTTGATGCTTTCGGTTTCTTGGATTTATGGGTAATACTAGTCTGCTGATAATAGTTAAAGTAAAGTGTCACTGAAACAGCTGTGACTTTCAGCTGTTGCTGACGCTAGCATGGTAGACTTGACGTGTGTCTTTGAATAGTCTAGGAGTGCTTGATTTAGTCATGGAACTTGTGGAGCCATCTGTGAGGCATGTGATGCTTTGACCTTTCAGTGCACCAAGTGTCATCAATCAACTACACCTCAAGCAACTGACGGAGTTCTGACCTCTGTCTGACGGAGAGAGAGGTCAGCTATTCTGACTGATTCTGCAGCTGCAGCTCTGTCGATTCCAGCTCTGCATCTAGACATTTTTATTAAAGTAATTTTTGGCTTTTTCAATTAAAATCTAATGGACACAATTACATTGTAGAAAAAAAAACTAAACCAAAAAGTGAGAAGGCCAAATATAGATTAACCATTTTTTAAGCATTAGCAAATTTGTGCTATTTTCAGTTTTAAAAATGTTGATTTATTTGAATGTTTTATAGCTTTTGGTACCAAAGTGCTTTATCTGCTATTACAGCATTGCTGGGCCACAAAGCATTACTAAACAGACTAAACTTGCATTATTCTGAGGCTGAATGGAGTGAGAGAGAAGAGAAAATCATTCATCATAATGTGCTGTAGACCATAGCTCCCTGCAGAGATGGGAGGGGTGCAGGATAAGAGGGGGGCACAGCCACACTATTAATAAGCTTTGCTGTGAAGGGGAGACAGGTGGTGAGACAGTCAAACAGGCAGGACAGCAGGGAGAAAAGCATGTACACTGAACAGCTGAGAGAGAGAGAGAGAGAGAGAGAGAGAAAATGAGACGGTGTCTCCTGTTCACCAGAAGACTCATAGACAAGGCATTTGAAAAACTAGGAGAAATACCAGACAATAAATATGGTATTCACTGGATCACTGCTGTGTTTTAGGCTGCTTTGTTATGTCACTTCAACAAATAAACATAATTTTGAAAAATACATTTTGTAGATTGTAAAACTATAAATCTCTATAACATTATTCTGATTTAACACAAATCAGGAAAAAATGTGACTGCATAGACCTGAGGTGTTCCATTTTCATCAAATAAGTCTTTAAGTCTCAAATAAATATTGCAGATTTTGAAAAATATCTTATTTTTTTTCTCATTTTTGCTCAGCTGGAGTAAGAATCGCAGCCATGGCGAAGAACTGTCATAATGACCTCAAAATGAAGTACTCCGTGGACGAGGAGTTCCCCGATCTGTCCCTGCACAACAACCACATGTCCAAGGTACAAAATCTACTCTGACCTTTTCTATCCATGAACAGTGAACACAAACCCACAACACACATCCTGCACAGGCACCAATAACTTGCAGCATGACATTGCGTTTTAGAAAGGCATGACTCTTCAGGTGTACATTTGGAAATGTACCTCAGATTAGACAAGTCACTTTAAACAAAAATATTTTTTTCATTGTTGCTTTTGGAACCAGAAGATGTTCTGATTGATAAGATCACTGACCTGCACTGGTTGTCATCTGCTGTATAGGTGTTGACCAAGGAGATCTATGGCAAGCTGAGGGGAAAGTCCACCCCAAGCGGCTTCACCCTGGATGACGTCATCCAGACTGGTGTTGACAACCCTGGTAAGAAGGAGCAAGTCATCAGCATAGAGATTAACACAAACCAGCAAATATAGGGTTTGCCTGCCTAATGGACTACAGATGGAAATTAGCCCTTGGGCTACAATCTGGCACTTTTACGTGTACTGCTGTACATGTTCATCAAATGTGCATTGTCCTGAAATAATAAAATACAATAAAAATAGAAGACATAAATTAACTGAAGCAAACTATTTGTAGCCAAATATGAGTTATGATTATTTAGATTATGATTATGGATGCTGTTAAACCTGACAATGATAGCATCCATCAATACTTCTAAGAAAACAGGACTTCTTATACATTTTTTTGGGGATCAGGGCTAAAGTTCTACCCAGTAAGTTATGTCCAGGAACGAGAGGACCTATCAGCATCCCTCCATATATAACAATCTTCATAGTTAGCAATGTTACTAACTTCCTCATCCTCCCTCTTGTCCCCCAGGTCACCCCTTCATCATGACCGTGGGTTGCGTTGCTGGTGATGAGGAGTCCTATGAGGCCTTCAAGGATCTGCTGGACCCCATCATCTCCGACCGTCATGGCGGATACAAGCCCACCGACAAGCACAAGACCGACCTGAACTTCGAGAACCTGAAGGTGAGAAGTCAAGACCTGCATGATGGTATTGTTATAGATCAGCACAGCATTAAGCTTCCACACTAAATGAATGGCCTTTAATTGATTAATTACTGGTTACTTGTATGGCCACATTAATTTAAAGTGCAATAATTCCCAAAATATTGATACATTCTTTACAAACATTTTCTAAAGCAACAAGCTAAACGAAATTCAGTCCAACCCCTCATATGTAAAGCCAGCAAGTTTGTAAATAATAATGTGTGTGGTGTTTTCTGTCCTGCCTTCTTCTCTCAGGGTGGTGACGACCTGGACCCCAACTATGTGCTGTCCAGCCGTGTCCGTACCGGCCGCAGCATCAAGGGATTCACCCTGCCCCCCCACAATAGCCGTGGAGAGCGCAGAGGCATTGAGAAGCTGTCCATTGAGGGTGAATGTCAAACTACTGACAATAATGCCCATCTATCACAATTGTTTGTAGAACGTAGTATATCATTTTCAGAGACTGACTCTTTTTCCTCTGTCTACCTTCCTCGGTTGCTTCCTCTCAGCCCTGTCCAGCCTGGAGGGTGAGTTCAAGGGAAAGTACTACCCCCTGAGCGGCATGACCGACGCAGAGCAGGAGCAGCTGATCAATGATCACTTCCTGTTTGACAAGCCTGTGTCCCCCCTGCTGACCTGCGCTGGTATGGCCCGTGACTGGCCCGATGGCAGAGGCATCTGGTGAGAGACAGAGACACACAGAATGGAATTGAAATTTTAATGCAAATTAGTCTCTTTTGGGATTCCCCAAGTGTAGAAAGCAAAAAAAGATGATCACATATGTGCAATAATCATAAACAACTGCAAAAAGCAGATTTTATAAACTCATAAATACACACTCACTAAACAAACGATCACCGTCTGAGCTAAAAGCTCCCATCTGCCCTTCAACATTTAACACTTTCACCATCTGTCTTATTCTCCCACAGCTCTAATATGAAAATCCAGATTACTCCTGTTTTCAAACATCTATTAAAGTGTGTCATGAATACCAAAGCACAGTGTGCACAGCTACAGCATACACTGCCCCTTACAGTAGCTTGACATCCTGTAAATCCACCACTGTGCAGCTCAGACAATTCACATTATCAGGGTTTAGTATTTGGGCTTACATTCTAAAACATGCACACTGTCATACACACTTACTGCCAGAAACATTTCTACCAAATTGTATTCATGCAACATTGTTGTATCAAATTACTGGCTTGCGAACATTTTGTTCTATATGTAGATCATGTGAAACTGAGCTGGATTTTCTTCCTCCAGGCACAACGACAACAAGACCTTCCTGGTCTGGGTGAACGAGGAGGATCACCTGCGTGTCATCTCCATGCAGCTGGGAGGCAACATGAAGGAGGTCTTCAGACGCTTCTGCGTTGGCCTGCAGAAGGTAAAACACGAAAACATGCATGCATATTTTTTTTTACCAACAGTTATGCACACACAAGTCTGCACGATTCAACCGGGTACAAGAGTTAAAGCCAATTCACCTCCTATGTGCAAAACAGCTTTCTATGGTTACTCTCTCTGTGCTGTAATTATGTACATGGTGTAAATATTAAACCTTTTTATATTAACCTTTCATGGCTGTTAAACAACTTCATGATGTTTAAATTCTGTCTCCATTAGGTCTGGATAGCATTTAGTGCCATGCGTCTAGTTATATTTTAACTCATGCATTATTCATTTCACTTTTCTCTTCACTGGTCAGATTGAGGAGATCTTCAAGAAGCACAACCACGGCTTCATGTGGAACGAGCATCTGGGCTACATCCTGACCTGCCCCTCCAACCTGGGAACCGGCCTGCGCGGTGGTGTGCACGTCAAGCTGCCCAAGCTCAGCACACACGCCAAGTTTGAGGAGATCCTGACCAGGCTGCGTCTGCAGAAGCGTGGCACAGGTACTTTAAAAAAGAAACAGTTCCAGTGGATCAGTCTCAAAGCTAGTGACCAGCTAGTATCTTCAGAGGAGCCTCAAGAGCTGTAGTGTTAAACACAACACAGCTGGATGGGGGGAGGTAAAGAATTAACAACAAAAGTATTATTAGCAAACAAATATAAGTGAATGTTCTGAAAACACTGAGCTACAAACAAGTTACTCATCAAAACACTAACAAAAATACAATTGTATATACATGACATGAACTTAGCCTATCCAAATAGCTACGGTCACAAAAAGGATGCCATAGTTTTGTTTTAGGATTACCAAGACTTAATAAGCTTTCTAAAATATATTATTTCATATGATTTGCTCTATTTGTTTCTGTTAGTAGCATTATTATGTCCCCCCTCTCTTACCTAATGGATCATTTTCACCAAAATATCCAGGGAGAGAAATCGTCAGGAAGTAGGCCAGTCAACTTGAATTGTTTTCCCACTGCATCTCAAGAACTGTGAAAATTAGATCGACGATAAGGGAGGAATGTTTGTTAGACGTACATGTATTTAATTGAAGAAACATTCTTGCAAAGCTTAAGAAAGTCAGGCAGCAATATTCAGTCAAGCAAGTATGTTCATGTTCTCCAGAAAGCATCCATGTTCAAGGAGAAATACTTTTAGTATAAAGAGGACTCATTCTTCTCCCCTTCTTTTCCCTCCAGGTGGCGTGGACACAGCCTCTGTGGGTGGTGTGTTCGACATCTCCAATGCTGACCGTCTGGGCTCCTCCGAGGTGGATCAGGTCCAGCTGGTGGTTGATGGTGTCAAGCTGATGGTTGAGATGGAGAAGAAGCTTGAGAAGGGAGAGTCCATTGATGGCATGATCCCCGCCCAGAAGTAAAGTGGACAGACAACCAATGACTGTATTACTGTCTGTGTTTTTTTTATAAAAAATGAACAGGGGGTAGCATTGTTGTAAAGTTATTTTACTGGTTTCGGCCAACTGGCTACCTTCTGCTTACTTCTTTCCATCAAGAAGACACTCCACTTTCCTCTCTGTTCCTTCCTTTCCCACTTACTTCGGTTAACCTCACTCATCTTTTCCTTTCCCTTTTTTTTCTTTGGCTCCTAATTTCCTGTCACTTTAACCATCTCTCATCCGCATCTTCTCTGTAACATCCTGGGATCAATCCATACATAGTCTGGTCACGGCTATGTATCCGGAAAAAAAATGTTTTTGGTTGTAAAATATAAATGGACAATTAAACCATGCCCCATGTAACAATCAAACCTCCTCTCTCATGTTTTCTTTATGGGTAACACACATGAATCTTTTGCAACTCCTCATAACAGATTGATAGTGATATGTGCTTACTGTACATGAACATTTCAGAGTAAACAAAATCCTTAAATATTAATTAAGTTCACTCGACACATTATACAACAATAACACAAAGAAACTGGTGGGATGCTACGTCAAAGACATTAAATCTATCCTTGAGATAATAAAATAGGCTTGAAATACGAGGTTGAAAGTCTTTATTTTTGTGTCACACTTTATTTCCTAGGAGACATGCAGGATTGCAGGTCGATCATTTCCGTAATTTCAGCCCATAAGTTAAGTTTTCTTGACAACAGCGACAGCTTCAAACACACTATACAACAGAACTGTAGCCTTCAAGCATGGCTCTAACTGTTTCTACAGAACATGTTCTGAGAGTGAGGCCCAGTTGTACACAACAAAAACAAATGCAAAAACTAGCCCTAAATCACAGCTTCACATTTTCAGACAGTGATGGATACCAGCTGCAGCTAAAATCTCCCATTAAACAGATACATTCCTGCAGACCTTACAGCGTGAAGATCAAATATCTGCTGCATCTCATCAAACTTTTCCTTTTACATATCTGCGTTTTATTAAATGCTGCATACTTCTAAAGTACAAATTATAACTGCTTGGCTTCATGAAATTACAGTACAAGTACAACAACCTTTTGATTTTGGATTCTTCAGTGTCAATATATGATCAATGGAGCACTCTGGTAGTTTTGTTCTGTAAAGAGCAAAGTGTTATTATAAAAGAAAATCAAATTTCTCCAACATTCGAGGTCCCATCTTGAACCGTTACATGCTTTGAAATTATATAGTGGCTTAATGAGGCAGGAATCTGATTGGTTAACAGTCATACACCTTTTACAGTAATACTGGAATCTGATTGGTCAACAGTACACGTTACAGCAGTGCTGCAGCCTGATTGGTCGACAGATGTTAAGGTCTACAGCTTCTATATATCAAAAGTGTTGCTGAGGTTAAGAACACAAAATAAATGTACTATTGGATAAAAGAAAACTGACAAAACTTTATGGAGACTGTTCGCCATTTTGAATTTTTGTACCTCACTTTGCTAAATATTACATCTGTGGCACTTCTACCAGGAAACCTGAATCCATCACTCCAGCTGGTTTCACTGAGGGAAGTAGAGGAAAGAAGGGCACTCAATGTCAATTATTCACTTCAGTGGGCTTTAAAATGTCTGATTTTGTAACAATTTACAAAAGAGAAATACAGATTAATTAAAAACTCTGCCAGTACAGTACAATGCAATCCTGACTAGTATTTAATGCAAGGGTTTATTTGTAGAGCTTTTAAAAAAAGAAGAAGCCATTTGTGGGAGATATTTAATCTCATCAGTTGTCTGGGCACTCAGTGAAAGCATACGATATGGGCTGGGAAAAAAGAATCGATTTTTATTTAGTTTTGGCTGAAAAAGTATAGTTTAGTTAAATGTTAAACTAACTTTATTTAATTGAACTAATAGTTGAATCAGCACGTATCGGTCTCTGAAAAATGTACTCTGGCTGACCTGCTTTTCTAATCTTAATAGACAAAACCTGCTGAGTGAGAAATTATGTAAAGTGGCTTTTTTCCCAGATAAGAAACTCAAAAACTAAAATAAATACAGGCCAGCAGACAACACCCTGTTGTGTAATACAAACTAAAATCATTGTTCCTGCTGGAGATCCAGTTTTTTTGTAGAAATAAATTCTACTTTGCACTTTAAACCAACTGAATATTGTGTCATTTGAAGTACTTTTGCTTGTTAATTAAATTAGCAGTGGACAAAACGAGCGAAGTAGAGTATATGTAAGGAGCAGAGCATACGCTCAAATGATCAGGTTCCCAAATACAACATATCAGCTGGGTCCTGTATTATTAGGCAGCTTTGCTCATCTGTAAATACACAGTGGAGAATGCAGTATAGATGGCAGGCAGAGAGGCAACATTTTACCAGAAATGGTACAAAACTAATTATTAAAATCCCAACTGAGCTGTAAATGGGCGTTATCAATAGATGGGTAGAAAGGCCGCCATGCTTCATTCAGTCTGTCACAAGTCTCTGCATTTCTGCATGTCTCCCTCTAGAGGCCGGAGGTCAGACTGCGACCTCACTTCTGAAATATGTGACGTCCGCTTCAGAGAAACAGATGTCAAACTTCGGCCCATTTTTAAAAGCATTAAAGAAAGAAAATAAACTTAATACACAAATTTAAAACATTTCTTTAAATAGCAGCTCTTTAAAAAGGAATGATGACAACAAATATGATACAACAGGAATAACAATGTCAACAACAACAAATTATCAATCTTCCATCATTCTCAGCAACACCATCCTCATCATCAAACATGAACTCATGAAAGAGAGGAGAAAAAAAAATGGACTCCATGGGCTCACGTAATATGGAGGTGGTGGTGTGTTTCAAGCAGGGGTCGTAGGTCACTGACAGTTCCATGGTCAAGGGTCATCTTAAGTCTGCCGATGGCGGTCTATCCGTGTCTGTGCATCCGTTTGTCTTTTGATTGGTGGTCTTTGGTGGAGGCGAGGCATCGTTAGCCACATCCAATGAGGTGGAGCCCGGGGAGGAAGAGGAGGAGGCGATGCTTTCTTCCTTGTTGTTCCTCCTCCTCTTCATCCCTCCTCATTCATCAACCGGTCCAGTCTGTTATCAATCTGCCCCGCCTCCTGTCGCCCTCAGAGCTCCAGCTCCTTGGACACTTTGGTGGCAATGTCTCTAAAGGCTAACGGTGCCCCCCACAGGCGCTTGAACCTCACACCGCTGCTCTGGCCCAGCCCACTGGGCAGCTGGCAGACCTCGGCCTCGAAGGCCACGCGGGCGCCGGCTGCTCCGTGGGTGCAGGACAGGAGGAAAGGCCCGGCGAGGTGGACCTGGCAGCCGCAGCCCTGCGCTGCCTCGCGCAGAGCTAGCACCACCTCGGCCGGGTCGCGGGGGCTCCGCACCCTCACATCCCAGCCGCATCGGGGGGTCCGGGGCTCGACCGCTTTCTGATGCCCAGATAGATGGCGACTGGAAGGGGTGGAGGGGGAGTGAAGGGACGATGCAAACAGAGGATGGAGGAGGAAATGTAGGAAGATTTAAAATGAAAAAGGACAGGGCAAGGTTGAGATGGGATGTTTACAGCAGGAGAGTTGGAGGGTTTAAAATGAAGGAGGAGGAGGAGAGGTGTGAGAGCAGGAGATCAGATATGAATGTAGGAGCGTGGATTTCAGTATAAATGTTTTTTTTTAGACAAAGTGAGATGGATGTGTAAAGGAAGTGTAGGTAAGTGAAAGTATGGTTGTATGAATGTGAATGTATGAGGGGTTAGGGAAAGGGAGAGGAGAAGAAAAAATATTAATATCATACATTATTGGATTTTTATATCTCTACATAGCAATCTAGGTCACAGATAGGTTTTCTAGTCTAAAACATCTCTTTTCTTTAATACTATACAATGGATGTACACAGGGATATGCAAATTAGGGCTGGACCAAATAGTTTGAAGCTTCATCCATAACATTCAAATTCTAATTCTTTTCTTTCTTTGCATGTCTATTCATTGTGTTCAAACTCTGTATTTTTGCACAGTTGCTAAAATAATATTACAAGTAATATACTATTTGAGCTAGATTCCAGTGGTGGCTGCGTAGAATTGTTTCCGACTCGTGTCGTAATGTTGCTATAACTTTTAGATTATTATTTCATAATTTTTTTTGTCCTTATTGGATCAGCCTGCTGCCTACATGTTTTTATGTTGACAAAACTAACGAGTTGTATTCATTGAAGAAAGTGGATTTAATAGAAAAAGCTCAACAAATTTAAACTGATGAATCACTTTATTTAATTTGAGGATTTCGTTCAAGGACTTTTGGTTTTTCTTTTTTTTTTGGGGGCGGGGGTTCGACGTCATAAAATATGACGACAAGATCGAAGATGCATTCGGAAACCTCACTAGAAGCTTCAAAAGTAAAAAAAAGACATTTGGTACAGCGCTAATGCAAATCCAACCCACCTCAGATGAATTGCTCATGTGAGGGGTTTATGTCAATCTGGAATTGATAATACAACTGTTTTGTTCCTGAATGAGAGTTTATAATGAAATGTATATAATTAATAACACTTAACATCAACTAACACACAACGATCTAAAAAACATCAGCCTGCTGGTGTGGGAGGACGGAGAGCTTTAGGGACTGAGCCCTTGATAGACACACTGAAAGTTATTATAATTTCTTTCTGTGACGCGGTTCTATCCGCAGGGATCATCTACCACAAGGAGTACCACAGTCTGTTGGCTAACGTTAGCCTGGTGCTGCTGGTTTACCTGCTGGTTTGAACCTGAGACTGAGACTGGGCTGAAGCAGCCGAGGCTGAGAGGAAGTACACAAGACCTTTAGTAACATAAGGATAGGCTGACACGGATAACCCTGAGAAAAATACAGTTTAAATAAAATGAGAGAGCAATATCAATACCAATGTAAGCTAGGTTTGGTAAATGCTTTTGTTGCAACTTTTCATGAGAATTTCGGGACGTAACCCATAAATGAAACCGATAACTTAAGATTTTTTAACTTTCTGTTACAGTATTGTGTCTTTAAGTTTCTAACCAGTGTCCCTAAAGTTAGAATAAAGGTGGCTTTCTTTACATTGTTGTGTATGATTGTTTTCCATGTAAAGAGTGAACATCTAAATAAAATAATGTCTGCAGTTGTCGCCTACGAATTACATGAAATAGCAAAAACTTTCAATTCTAATTAGAACGGCGCTGCCAATTGATAATATTCGTATTGTATCATCATTTTGCACTCAGTATATACGGCTGCACGATATGAGGAAAATATGCGATATGTCATAACGTTGTTTAATATCGCAATTATGATATTACTAAATAAACAGATATTAAAGTGTACTCAGTTCTGCATTTCTGCTGCTTTCAGTATTCTGCTAAAATACAACAAATTGCACGTTAAATTTAAAACAAATGAAAGGAAATCATTTCCAACATTCTTTTATTGGACAAAGTGAACATTGAATTGAATATAAAAGGCAGCACTAAAAAAGAATGACAGTTACATTTTAAAGTGTATATGTCGGAGCCTTTCGCGATTTGTTTATTGTGCCAGTTGATATTGCGATCACGGTATATATTGTGCAGCCCTACTCAATATGATGTACAATCAATAATAATGCCAAAAGTTCCACAATGTAAGATAATTTTACCATTTTGTGACACTAACAATAAGCAGTTGGTTTGTCTGCAGCCATTGTGGTTACAGGTGTTTGATCATTTATAGCAATTATACGTTCTTGATGAGAGCTTTCAAATCTATTTTACTGTATTTCCTTGTGTCATCACCCCATAAAAAAAGAGGAAAATTAAATTAAAAAAATCATCACAAGTCGGCATCGAGAGTAGTACGATTCAGGATCTGTGCTGGATACATAATCCAGTTCCCGTGTTGGATCACATGCAAAAAGTGTGACTGTGTAGACTTGTGATGTTAAGAAACTGATCAGAAGAAATCAGTCACACCTAAGAATGAAAACATTTACAGCTGCAGCGTGAACACAAACGGTTCTCTGTATACAACACATCCTTGTTAATGTATTTTACTCAGAGATTAAAGGAATCAGATTTAAGTGCTACAATTGAATTACCTTCAGAATAGTCAGGCTGAGAATTAAAGCTTAGGTTAGTTCAACATTTTGGGAAATATTTTGTTTTCTTGCTGATTGACAAAGACTAAAGACTGAAAACAGGGGAAAGAGCTAGCCTGGCTCTGCACTGAAGAAACCAAATCCAAACTTCCAGCACCTCTAAAGCTGACTAATTTACACCTTACATCTTGTTTGTTTAATCCGAACAAAAACAGGAGTGTAAAAAAGTCAATTCGCTGTTTTATTCAGGGTTATGTGCCTGCTTATTTCTTATGACCCCCATAAAATAGCCTTTGGCTGTTTTAACACTCTTATTTTTGAATTGATAAAGCTAGATCCAAAATATATCTTCATCGTCAAGACAGAAAATTAGCCCCAAATTTCCCAAAATGTTTAACTATTCTTTTAACAACAGCAGTAACACCGTCATTCATGTGTAGCACACAAAACATTGTCTCTTATCTATAGCTTGAGGAGTTAACTAACAGCATTTAAAAAGGAACAGGACACCCTCAAAATGGCCATTTGTTGAGTGCCTTAAATTCATAAAGAAAACTTAGTTTTTGTTGCATGCCTCCACAGTGAATGGAGAATAAAAAAAAATTAAAAAAGGGAAACGTCTTGATTAATTGAAGAAATAGGGCTGTGTTTAACAACAGCAAAACTATATCACACAACACTTCAATATAAACAGTCTCCCGGTTGCACAGGCACGCTACTTGTCCAGAATTGCATGGACAAAAAGTGCACCTAGGCAGCTTCTCAGACGAGTAGCGGAAGAGTTTTAAATAGTAAGATTTTGAATGTGTTTGGGAATTACTGAGCAGATAGCTGGATGAATGAGACTTTAATTATACTGTACGGGTTGTGTGAGTTCGTAAATATAGTTTACAAACGATATAGTTTTGCTGTTGTTAAACTCGTCACCCTATTACTTCAATTCATCACAAATTTTCTCCGTTTTGGGATTCCCCGTTCACCATGGAGGCATGTGACAAAAACCAAGTTTTCTTCATGAGTACAGGGCAGCACTCTGTGAGTAACTGATATACAAATGGTCATTTTGAGGGTAAAGTATTGCTTTAACATCCTTTAAGTACTGATGGATACATTATAAGAAAAAAGCAGGCTGCTTGTAATGCACACGTGAAATTGAAGATTATTCTACTGTTGCACTTTGGTGTGTCAGTGTTGGAAAAAAATATGTAAATGTGAGCTCACCTTGTGACCGGAGATCTGCTGATTCTCTCAGGTTCGTCTGTGACCCTCAAGAGGAAGAAAAACGTATCCGTTAGGAATCAATTGTCCCATTGAGTATTTTACAGCAACATCACCCACCAGCTCCCCCCCAACTTCCTGTTTTAATGCACAAATAGCTGCATGGCTAGGTCAGTCAATCCACGCCAATCACAACACAAAAAACAACTACTCGTCTTCAAATCACAGATGGATCATCACCCACCTACACTCACCACACTGGAACACTGGATGGACATGAAACTACAAAATGTCAAAGTCACTAACAAAACGAATGAGATGGATAGACAAATGTAGAGGGAGTGAATCCAGAGCAGAGAACCAGGTCTGAATGGACACAAAACACAGTGGTGGCCAGACTTTACTCACACAAATACAAATCTAATGCTTATAAAAACACAAATGTGTGTGTTTAAAGAGAACACCAGCCTCATTTAGAGCAAAACAATATTTTACTTTTGTCTGTACTTGATTTTAACTGCTGTCACAGTGTGGATTAATGAAGATATGGATGTAAGAATAACATCTGTAAAGCGTGGTTTAAAAGAGGCTACAGTGTCTCTTGGGATTACTTTCATTTCTTTCTGCGACTCTCAGTCGATTGATAGGAACCAGTTGATATCTGATGTACTGTATATTCATTGATTTATTCTATGATTTCTAATAATTATTTTTGACATGTGGTACGTTTTATAAAGTCTTTCTACCTGCATTTCACAATTTTTTTTTTTTGTATTGTAATTTTTGTATGATTTATGTTTTTTTTTAAAAAGGGGTAGTACTTTGCAGCTAAGTAATAACATGGAAAATGTTTATCTTCTACAATGATGAGAATAAAATGAAACATTGCACACATGGTTTCAATTCTAAACATAATTACTGATAATTACATATTGTACGATCACAAGATCCTGTAAGTACATAAACTGATAACACTAAGTAGATTATAAAACCCTCAATGGCCCGCTGTATATAGGCTCCCCCTGCTTCCTCTACTTTCTCCCTTCAGGAATCTGAAAGTGAACCTGATTTGACAGGCTACCAAGCTATATAAACTGGTGTTAGTGTCAGTTGTCTACCTCTTTCCTCACATCCATCATGATTTGGGTCTGTTTGATTTGGTTAGGTTACATTTCTTCTTTTACTGTATTCATTAACTACTACTGTTACCAATCCTCCCTACATTTTCAAGTTTGATTCTATATCAAAATCATGTGGGATCTTCTTCCTTTTTTGTCCTTTCTTGAGGCCGATGGTGACAAGTCTAATCTTAGCGAAGAAAACTTTCGCACACCGTCTAACTTGCAAAATTATATAAAATATTTCTTCTACTTTTGACCAGCTTGTCCCCCTCCGAAGCACCTGTCTCATGTTGTAGATGTGCGAAGTATTTTTCTGTACTGACAAGTCTAATCTACTCATATGTAGCTATGCAATTTTTACTTAGAGAGTAGATTATTACACATGCCACACGGAAGGGCCATACACATCCAGGATGTATGAGCTCATGGTTGCTGCACGGTGCTTTGGGTTAAAGTATCTTCTAAAGGACATAACAAGCTGCCAGGTACTATTGAGTTTAAGGCTGTGTACTGCACTTCCCTCCGTTGGCCACCAGGGGCTCCTGTTGCTATGTCCTACCAACCTGGCAACCTGATTTCTATTCCAGGAACTGGGGGTGGCCTGGAGGAGCAAGCAGTAAGACTTGATTTTTTTTTTTTAACTGAAAATGAACCCTTCTGTAATGTGACCCTGGCTCTGACTGAGGAGCTGTTGCAGGGCTGTGCTTTAGATCTCAATACATGTTTTATGTGTCACCTCTCTGAAATGACATGTATAGATCCCTGCTAATCCACACAGATAAACACTGGATTGCTCCTCAGCATTTATGAATGATTATATATATACAGTGAGGAAAATAAGTATTTGAACACCCTGCTATTTTGCAGGTTCTCCCACTTGGAAATCATGGAGGGGTCTGAAATTGTCATCGTAGGTGCATGTCCACTGTGAGAGACATAATCTAAAAAAAAAAATCCAGAAATCACAATGTATGATTTTTTAACTATTTATTTGTATGATACAGCTGCAAATAAGTATTTGAACACCTGAGAAAATCAATGTTAATATTTGGTACAGTAGCCTTTGTTTGCAATTACAGAGGTCAAACGTTTCCTGTAGTTTTTCACCAGGTTTGCACACACTGCAGGAGGGAGTTTGGCCCACTCCTCCACACAGATCTTCTCTAGATCAGTCAGGTTTCTGGGCTGTCGCTGAGAAACACGGAGTTTGAGCTCCCTCCAAAGATTCTCTATTGGGTTTAGGTCTGGAGACTGGCTAGGCCACGCCAGAACCTTGATATGCTTCTTACAGAGCCACTCCTTGGTTATCCTGGCTGTGTGCTTCGGGTCATTGTCATGTTGGAAGACCCAGCCTCGACCCATCTTCAATGCTCTAACTGAGGGAAGGAGGTTGTTCCCCAAAATCTCGCAATACATGGCCCCGGTCATCCTCTCCTTAATACAGTGCAGTCGCCCTGTCCCATGTGCAGAAAAACACCCCCAAAGCATGATGCTACCACCCCCATGCTTCACAGTAGGGATGGTGTTCTTGGGATGGTACTCATCATTCTTCTTCCTCCAAACACGGTTAGTGGAATTATGACCAAAAAGTTCTATTTTGGTCTCATCTGACCACATGACTTTCTCCCATGACTTCTCTGGATCATCCAAATGGTCATTGGCAAACTTAAGACGGGCCTTGACATGTGCTGGTTTAAGCAGGGGAACCTTCCGTGCCATGCATGATTTCAAACCATGACGTCTTAGTGTATTACCAACAGTAACCTTGGAAACGGTGGTCCCAGCTCTTTTCAGGTCATTGACCAGCTCCTCCCGTGTAGTCCTGGGCTGATTTCTCACCTTTCTTAGGATCATTGAGACCCCACGAGGTGAGATCTTGCATGGAGCCCCAGTCCGAGGGAGATTGACAGTCATGTTTAGCTTCTTCCATTTTCTAATGATTGCTCCAACAGTGGACCTTTTTTCACCAAGCTGCTTGGCAATTTCCCCGTAGCCCTTTCCAGCCTTGTGGAGGTGTATAATTTTGTCTCTAGTGTCTTTGGACAGCTCTTTGGTCTTGGCCATGTTAGTAGTTGGATTCTTACTGATTGTATGGGGTGGACAGGTGTCTTTATGCAGCTAACAACCTCAAACAGGTGCATCTAATGTAGGATAATAAATGGAGTGGAGGAGGACATTTTAAAGGCAGACTAACAGGTCTTTGAGGGTCAGAATTCTAGCTGATAGACAGGTGTTCAAATACTTATTTGCAGCTGTATCATACAAATAAATAGTTAAAAAATCATACATTGTGATTTCTGGATTTTTGTTTTTAGATTATGTCTCTCACAGTGGACATGCACCTACGATGACAATTTCAGACCCCTCCATGATTTCCAAGTGGGAGAACCTGCAAAATAGCAGGGTGTTCAAATACTTATTTTCCTCACTGTAAATAATTATCCAGCAGATATCTGGAGGGTAATTCCTGATGGCTTAAGAACACTAGACCTCATTCCAGCAACTCTGTTGGGAACATGTGACTCTTAACACCATTATGTTGCTGAAAGAAAAGGTAGTTGTACGATTCTTTTGAAATCTTTGTACTCAACAGTAATTATGTCAACGTTTTGAGACTGGAGTGTCCAACCTTTACTATATTTAGGATTTAGGAATCCAATTGTTTTGTGAATGAAGAGTATGAAGTGACAGACTGGACATACTCTTGTGCATTGAATTAGGGACTATCTGTGTATAATCTAGGACTGGGTATCGGTACTTAATACTTTAAAAGGTATCGACCAAAATAAACCCAGTACCATGTATTATCAAAACACTGCATTCAATCCTTTTTGTACTCAGATCGAGAAAAAAATACTTTTTGTATGTTTTTTTCTCACAGCCAATCACCGCAAGCGTTGTTCAATTTAATACCACGTGTAATTGGTCCGCTACTGCAGCAGCAACAACCCTTACAGCCTGTAGTGTGGTGAGGTCGAGCCCGGTGTATTCGACGGAGTCTGCAGTTCAGCGTGCCAAGATGCTTCCATTCACATGATGGGTATCAAATGAAGTACTCTATATTGGTATCACTTTAAGGGGACTGCTATTATTATTTAAACGATACCGAGCCCTAGTATAAACTGTGCAGTATGTGTGCCAGATTGTGCAATCTGTAGGAAGGATTGAGAGTGAGCAAGTGAGAGAAAGAACCAAATAAAAGTGTTGGAGTGAGATAAGCTAGCAGCAGTGAAACGGGACAATCGGCTTGTATCTTGAGGGAGAGCTGTGCAAGATCCCAGTATCTTGAGGGAGAGCTGTGCAAGATCCCAGTTTAAGAGAAGGATTAATCCTGGTTGCATAACTAATCCTGATTAAAAATGGCAGTGACGCTGGGTCAGTCAGGATGACTGGTGCAGGCTTCTTACAAGCATTTAGCTCGTGCAGAGGACTCAGACACATGCTGTGTAATCCTAATGTCACAGGTTCAAAGTTACAATAATGCAGACTCAATTCTTTTAACCCAGACATGACTTTTTACAACTAAAACTTTAAAATGTTGAGGACAGGTCATTCAAGAGTGCAAACCGTTTTCTCCCCTATGTTTTCTTTGTATTGCTATCGCGTTGTTACCATTATAAAACTGAAAGTCATAGTTCACCTGGTTTACTGTTACCACAATATTTCTGCTATTTACACTGTGAATGTTGTCTATGTGATCACAACAGATCACAACATCTCAAGAGAGTAATGTACAGTATATACTAGACTCGACAGAGATTCAGCAATTCTAATAATCGATTATTTGTTTTGAGTCATTTTTTAGGAAAAGAAAATGTCCAAATTCTGTGATTCCAGCTTCTAAAATGTGATTATTTGGTTTGCTTCATCTCCTTCAATCGTAAAGTAAATAGTATTGGGATTGGTCGGACAAAACAAGACATCAAGATACAGAATATACTTGGACTCTTAACAAATTGCGATGGACATTTTTAAACCGTTTCTGACATTTTATAGACAAAACGATTAATCATTTATCAAGAATTAAAGGGTAACTACCGTTTTTTTCAACCTGGAGCCTATTTCCCTATGTTTTTGTGTGTAAGTGACTGAACAACAATCTTTGAAATTGGTCCAGTATTAAGCATGAACGCTGTAACCAGCAGCCACAGACCGGGCTGCAATGTAACCCTATGGGTCAAATGTTCAGCATCAGTTTGGTCCACTAAAAGGCTCAGATTATTATTCTAACACATTATGGAAAGGATCCCTACAGAGATGGACCTTTTTAAAACCTCTTAGACGGTTTTGTTTAACCAGAAACAGCTCTGAGGTATCTAGCGCTAAACCCACCAGACTCCATTTAAAAAAACAATACTTTTAGCGTGTATAGAGCCAACATATTTGTACATGTAAATCGATAAACTATGTGTTTATTTCAACCCAAACTAGAGTTGTGATGATGATGTAGAAAGACGACCCAAAACGGCTTTTCATAGTTTTATTATGTAGAGTCTGGTGGATTTAACAAACGCAATTTCGCAGATGTTTTTAGATTTAAAAAAAGGATCTTACTCTTTAGCAGAAAGGTCGACCTCCTTAGAAATCCTTTCCATAATGTTGTCAGACACTTAGAATATTAATCTGAGCCTGTCAGTGGCAAAACGAGCACTTTTGTGAACGTATATACAAGCTGTACAATTGCCTTATTAACTTATATTGTAGTCTGTTTCGCTGCTGCCGACTGCAGCGATCTCGCTTAATACTGGACCAGTGTCAAAGATTGTTGTTCCCATCAGTCACTTAGACACAAAAACATAAGAAAACAGGGTTGAAAAAAACAGTTACCCTTTCATTGACAGATTAGACAACATAAATCAGTTAGTTGCACTAAAGAAAGACATTATTTTATGATTAAGTATTATTATTCACCCTTCGGCAGTCTCTGCATTCCTTCAACCTACTCCTACTTCAGTTATCAATTTTCTAAATTTCTTCAAGTGACATTTATCAGTGGATATCACCAGACATTGTGACTGCAACAGCATAAAAAGAACTTAATCAAAACACAATGTTGCACATTGCATTCAATGTCTCTTAATACTAGTATAAAGCACTGGTCTCCACGCCTCTTTGACCACAGCTTTCCTCTTTATGAGACGGTTTTATATCGGGGCAAAAAGTTGGCTCTAGAAAGAAGCCTTTGCTCTTTGATTCTGAAGGACTGACATCAAAAACTACACCTACTTTTGAAGGTTTTAGATCACTGAAACATTTTAAATCAAACTGGATATCTGGAAATGTGTCAAAGTTGTGCCATGATGTCTCTGTATTGCCAATCATAAACAGTAATGAGAAATATTCACCCCTAACAATTACAACAGTAATGCTAATGCACACTACATTACCAGTAGTAATGAAGTAGTTTACCTCAAAGACAGCGAGTCTCTCTCTCTCTCTCTCTCTCTTTATCACTTCTCTTCATCCTCTTTCCCCCTACCTTTGTCCTACACGAAACACAAATAAAGCACCATCCCCCCCTTTTCCTGTCTGTCCTGGATCCTCTGCTCGCAGAGATCCCACAGTCCTGCTGTTTTGTTAACAGCATGAGCAAACATATGGTGTTGATTACATGACTCAGACTTGTACAGTTGAGTTGCAATAAACTCACATACTCCTGGTGACACACACATCTTCATCGCGTTGCTTATTCTCAAAATAGAGTTGTATGACTCTGAGTGTGTTGACTAACAGACAACGCTAACATTCAAAAACTCTGTCTAGTAATAAGTGTAAACTTGAACGCTCGCTTCAAAAAAAAAAAAAAAAAAAAAAAATCACTATAACAAAAAACATCTTCACAACCTTGTTGTCCCAGAAAAAAAAACAAAAAAAAAAAAACGGTTGTGTTATTGTTGGAAGCAGGTAATGATGCTGTGCCACCTACAGCCTCTAGTGAGTGCTCCAGCATAAAGCCCAGCCAGCAGAGACACAAGCAGTTCAGACAGACAGAGACATTCAGGCAGGCAGCTGCTGAGTTTTAAGTCACATAAACATACAGTTTTGAGATAGAGCTGCTTTACAGGAAGAAATAATCTTGTAAACTGAGTCAAACCTTGGCGGCAGTCCTAGAAACTCAAGATTGCTGGATAAGAATTTTGGTCACAGAATAAGCTGGGTTTAAACTGGGCCAGAGCTTAAGCTTCCAAGGCGAGGCTCCTAAATGTCCTCAGTCAGAATGAAGCCTTAGTTCAGCCTCTACGTTTCTACAGAGATGCTTTGAAGTCTGGAGTTTCTAACCCTAACCCACCGTTGTTGGTTTTACAAACGAGGGTGGACATATTGACAGTATACTGTATACCATAAAACGATAGTAATCCATTTATACTGAGGTAACTACCCCTGCAGTATATGGTCATACTGTAATATGACTGATTTATGGCAAATTGGCATTATTAAAATTTAAAAGATTTTTGCATCAATGTGACAGGGTTTCAGCAGTGCTCACCCATTTAAATTTCATATTTTAAAGACCTTTTTAACACCACATGAAATGCAATTTAATACACGTTTCACAATCATACCAGACAGTATACCAGAAGTCTAGTTTTCTCTCAGACCAATTGAATTACAATATGGTTAAAGGTTATTATGGACAACAACAAAGAACGGCCCAACAAGCGACTGTCTTTAAGCCTTAGTCTATTCTCGGTGGAAAACGTAGCAAAAGAAAAAAAAAAGAAAATAAACTTTGTACTTTTAAAGGAAAAGAGGTTTTCCAGTTTACGTCAGTTCAGATGGCCTGTTCTCGATGCCAGAGCACCGCAGGTTAAATTTAACTCAAACGCTGATTAAATTCCTGCCTGTAGAGAAGCTCCTCTTCAGAGAAATGTTTGTACAACTAAACTCCAACCTGTGACAGACAGCGAATGAAGGGTAAAAGGAATGACAAGGCACTGGCAAGCAGGCAGACAGTCAGACAGACAGAAGCAGCGAGAAAACATGGGAAAGGAAGACTTACTAACTGTTTTTGTCCCCTGTGGGAGGGTGCAGCCCGACATGGACTTGTTTGAGCTCTGACGTTTAGAAGGGTCAAGAGTGACCCTAGGAGGAGAGAGGAAGAAGAGAAGGAGATGAAGGGAGGATGAGAGGAATGGGAAAAAAAGGAAAATTAACAGCAGAAAGTCAGAGAGACGATCGAGATGACAGACAGTAAGAAGCACAGGTAGAAGAGGCAGAGAAGTACAAATCAAACTGTATGTACTGTAGTTCAGGGAAAAAAAAAAGAAGGATAGAAGATTGGCAGGTGACTGGCAAGGAAAAGCAAAAGTTGTTAAAGAATCAAACAAACAAACCAACAGATAAAGCAACAATAAGCAGCAGAGAAGAACTGACAGTGAAAGACATACAGTATGTCCACCTGATCAGCAGACCTGGGTCAAATAGGTTTGTTTGTACCAGCTTAGATTCCCACCTGGGTGAGGTTAACTGCATCAGGAAAACAGTTGATGACAGAAGCTGAAAAGTGCACGTTACACAATTGGATTTTACATTTTTTCTTGAATTGAACATAATATCCAACTGCAGAAATGTAACAAGTTTAGATAAAGGGCTGCAAATAAATGAGTTCTGTCAACGACACCAGTAGTTGTCTGTCTTGTTTGTCTCAGTTGCTAAAAAAAAAAAACGTTTTTTTTTTTTTAAATGTTAATAATAAGGTTTGTCTTTTCAAATATCTTAGCTACTATTTCATAAGGGCTACATTTGTTGTTTCCCGTGGGAAGAAGCAGACCCATTTTCAATAGAAAATGTTGTAATTGGCAGAAATCCCACAGCTTTTGGCAGGTGTTTAATTAAAAAGAAACACAGACTTCTAGTTTAAAAAAGTAAAACAAATAGAAGTATTAATGTTGAAACACTATTAGACCCAGGTCTGAAGCCTGTGCAGCTTTATCATTAGAGAAGAAAGGCTGGTAGGTTAGTGCTGGTTAAGAAAGAGACGGTGAGAGTCAGCAAGGTTAGCTAAATGATCATCATGTACAGGTTTCTAGCAAAACAGCTGTCCAGTTACAAGCCTATAAACATACAGGCTTTTACAGGCAGTCTGCTATCACTTCACCACATTTGGATGGTTAGCAGTAATCATCAAAAGCATATAACCCTTAAAAATACTTGGAAATGTCTGAATGAGCAAAACAATCCTGCAGTTAAAGGTTAATTTGTTTCTTGAGTTATCGTTATATCTCTTCCTGTTTTACCTATAGTCACACTCACGCCTCTAAACAAAAGTAAAACTCATCCTTTTTTAACCTTATATCCTTTCATTCCCTTCTCCCTCTCCTGGCTTCTCCCCTTACCTGCGGGTCAACTTGGAGGTGAGTTTGCTTAGCAGGTTGGTCGTGGCCCGGGTCCTGGCATGGGGCAGCGGGCTGGCATCATGAGACGGCGTTGGGGAAGCTGGGGGAGCATGGGATGGAGGACGACGGTCTCTGATCTGCCCTCCATGGAAAGTGCTCCTCACCGTGGATCCCCTGGAGAGGCGGGAGGAGGGCGTGGAGGACGCAGATGAGGTCCCAGAAGCACCAGCGATGCTGTGGGTTGAAGGGGAGGCGGGAGGCAGGCGATGGGATATGGAACTGGAGGGAGAGGAGGAGAAAAACCAAGAGGAGAGGATAAATGCAATCAAGATCATTTCAATTTGCAAGTGCAAGAACTGTGCAGGAATCACATACGCGTTACATTATAGGACCTCCTGCTAATTTCCAAAGTATTCAATATCTTTATATAATTTGTAATATGTATTTCTAAACATCTAGTCTTTTCAGTTTAAATATAATAAAAAACATGCTGTTAGGTAACTTTACATTTTGTAAATTTACATTGTCATCACTGAAATGCAGTAACTGTTCAAATCAGTATTACTTAAACAGGAACACACTGCATATAAATACACATTTGGCATGCTAGTGAGTATTTACAGCACCAGGACAGTGTATTGAGTAAATCCCACATTGACTCAAAATACAGTCCCCATGTTTATTGTAAAGAAGGAGCATGTCAACCAGTGCAATGGTCTACTCATTGATGTGGCACAGAGAAATATCAGGCTTCGGAAACACATACAATACCTGTTAGTAGGATCAACCCTTGTTTTTTTTGTCTTTTCATTGGATTTGCTGGCAATAGTAATAATAAAACCAACCTTCTGAGGCAAATTTATGTTACGTTTGTTAAAAAATGTTCACAGTATACCAAGTGAATTAAGGTTTACTGTACTACCACATATACAAAAGCCAGTATTATATACTGTATTTCTGGTTAAACATGCCTCTTCAATATGCCCCTAAATAATGGAAGGCAGGATCTGAAATAAAAAAATAAAAAAATAAATAAATAAATTGTTTTAGTTTAGTTTTTTGGACCACAAAGAATTGTGTGCAAAGAATTGTTTTATGATTACAAGTGCATTTGTAATACTTGTATAGCCTTAAACTGAGGTAATATAAGACTTTTTGCCAGACTTTTCAAGAAGCATGAATACTACGGAAAGGAAATGTAACAAGAGTGAGAGAGCCAGCTGCTCTCCACATCATGACCAACAGTTTTTCCTAATCTCTGAGTGGACCCAAAATGCTCTCAATTCCCTTACACTTTCTCTCACACACACACACACACACACACACACACACACACACACACACACACACACACACACACACACACACACACACACACACACACACACACACACACACACACACACACACACACACACACACACACACACACACACACACACACACACACACACACACACACACACACACACACACACACACACACACACACACACACACACACACACACACACACACACACACCTCTCCACCTCTGACTGGCTGGTGGCCTGAGGCTGCTTTACATAATGCTCTAGATAACACTGGCACACAAGGTTCAAGTGGGGCAGAACCATTAAACGAATTACGCTGAAGCGCACCCGTTGCAGAGCAAAATCGTTTAACATCAATGTGAACTATATGCCTACTGCAGCTAACTGCAGGGGGTGCACACCAGGGATGGAGGGAGGAGAAGAAAAGAGAAGAGAAGGGTGGAGAGGCTTGAGAGATGAAGACTGAAAAAATGGTGAGTGGAAACAAAGATTAAGAGAGGTAGAGTTGGTGCAAAAGTGGGGAAGAAAAGCGGACTCCTTTTCACAGTCAACACCTGAGATTTCCGTTTTAAATTTATACTGTTATTTTGTTCCTTCTCTGTTGCAGCACAATGCTTATAAAAGTTATGAGTATTTGCTGTTAAAATAACAATGAAATTCTGCGCTACTGACTTTAGACCAGGTTTTTGTTGGTCAATGATGCAATCACTTCCCACCGCCTCAAGTAATACGCCAAGAAAGCACCTGAACACACCTCCCTGTAAGACCAGCACGCCCATGGGCGCAGTTGCATTTGCTATTTAAACGACGCAGGCGCTGGATGGGAAATTGACAACTGTGTCGGTCTTAAACTAGCAAAGACACTTGCGTCGGGCTTTGCGCTGCGCTGGGTACCAGATAGGGCCCTAAATCAGTCAGTCCTTTGTACACCTGTGCTGAAGATGGTTCAAATGTTTTTAATCATTTCTAGCTAAAGATAAAACAAGGCTTATCATCATTGAATAAGTTAAATTACATGAATTTCAGAGTTCAACAGTATTTACATAAAAATAACTTGAAGTCAAGTACGCTTTAGTTAGTTTAGTAAAAGTACCTCAGCAGGATATTTGGCCCTTGGACATCAGGACTGTGTATGTTTGTCTATATCAAACTGTGCTTTACGATGCGTTATCTTATTTGCAACAACAATATGTCTTGGCATGTCATTTATCTTCTAGCGTCATCATAGATTAATGTCTGTGTGTGTGTAATGTGAGTACACTGCAACATGTGTTTGATACAACTGTATGTTTTATACAAATAAATATGATTAACTATAGTCACACACACGCCGTCGTGTACATAATCAGTGTTTTGTGTCTCTTGTGTACCTTTAACTAAATGTGACTGCGTGTTTGTGTCGATGCACGTGTTTGTCCCATCATCCACTCTGGCATGGCATCACATTGACAAGGCCTCTGAGGCAAATGGAGGGTTACGTTGGCACAATGCCAGTCCTCACTTAACCCTGCTGCTCTCTCCTGCTCAGTTCCCCTTTTCTACCCACTTTTTCTCATCATGTCTTCTTTTGACGTGTCCCTCACCACCACCTGTTAAATCACAAAATGGAGCGGCAAAGGTGACTCGGTGTAATGCCTGAATGTGTTGGGTGTGACGTCAAATCAAAACGGAGGGGCGAAACACAAACTGACTCTAAAACACCAGTGAGTCAGCGCTCCATCGAGAACACTGTTTGAGCTTTCTTTGGTATCTAATGAAGCATCATGGTTGGTCAACATGATCATGTTTGTTCAGTTTATTGACTCATTTTCAACAATGGTCTATGCTTTTGTGCAGTTTTAACACAAAGTTTAAAAAAATATATATTTGTACATTCACTCATGATTTTCTTTGCTGCTTTCAATGAATTCTTGAAAATTCTTCAACGGTCTCTTATCCATTTGATAATTTGTTAAACCCCCCCCCCAATCTGTGCAGGAACATTTTCTACTGGAGGTCAAACGACAGACAGGAACCTTCTGGCTCTTCCTCAGAGAGGCAGCATTACAGAGTGAGTGATAAAAAGAAAGAAGGATGGAAAACAGGTCAGCCAGAATGAAAGTGAGATAGTGACCATAAGGAGACAGGGAAAGGGAGAGAGAAGAGACTGTGGATGCCATGCTCGGACACTGCCAAGCAGACAACCATCTGTCACAACAGACAGTTCATATTGGACGGACGGACGGACGGACGGACACACACACACACACACACACACACACACACACACACACACACACACACACACACACACACACACACACACACACACACACACACACACACACACACACACACACACACACACACACACACACACACACACAAAATGTATGTGAGACAAACATTCTGGGCCAAACACTCTCTAAGCTCTGTGCAAAAAGAGACAAGCTGTACTATACCAGTGGAACCAGTCTTTACAACATCCCTTCACGTTGTATTTATTATGAATATGTATGCGTTTCCTAGATTGGGTTAAATAGAATGCAACAGGGCAATTCAAGTTGACACAATCTTTTTCCTAACCCAAACCTAAATCCTAAACCTAATCTCAACTCTTGGAGGTCCTTAAGGGAGTTTGGATATAAGATATGGTTACATTTAGAGCTGGCACAAAGTCAAAACAGACCCCCAGTTTGCTCTTGGCTGTTTGAAGTGGAACTATCACTTATGGTGATGCTGAAACCTTCAGTATCACTTTTTATTTGTTTATACATATGTGCTTCATGACCGTTGGCTGTGGTCCAAAATTTCACAAATAAAGCTAGAAAAACGCTGTCTTTTGTTAGGGCTGGGCAATATATTGATATTATATCGACATAGATATATGAGTGTTGTCTTTTCCTGGTTTTAAAGACTGCATTACAGTAAAGTGATGTAATTTTCTGAACTTACTAGACTTACTAGCTGCTTTATTATTCGCCTTTACCCACTTAGTCATTGTATAAACATTATTGGTGATTATTAATCAAAACTCTCATTGTGTCAATATTTTGTGAAAGCACCAACAGTCAACCCTACAATATCGCCGCAACATGTACAACGACGTATTTGGTCAAAAATATTGTGATATTTGATTTTCTCCATATCGCCCAGCTCTACCTCATGTTGCATTTGAAAAAAAAAAAAGAGTCCTATCAAAAAATGAAGAATTACCCAAATGTCCACACTTTTAGCTGTGAGGGCACTTTGCTTATCTTTTACATTACATATACTGCTCCTCTCACCTGTTTTCCTTGCCATTTTGCAGCAGTGTGTGTCTATCAGTGCTGGATCGGTCTGTACACACATACGTGTTTCTTCGAGTCATGGCACTGGCAGGGACGTTATTCTGGAGAAAGAATCAGAAATCCAAAATCATATGAATGTATGATCTCCTCAACTGTCTGTTTTAATCTGATGTGGCGAGGTAAAGGAGTTTACAACATAACACAATGAAATAACATTTATTATGTCTGAGAATTTACGTCACACTATTTGAAAAGCCTTAAATTAAAAAAAGGCTTTTCAAATAGTTAAAAAAAGTAAAGATTTCTCTTGATTGTTTGACCTCAGACAGTCATGTGTTCTGCCTGTATCTCCCATACAGAACATTAAAGAGTTAATCTCAGGTTAATCTGGCTGCTGTCTTCAACTCTTTAAATTCCCTAGACTGACTCACTCATTATCTTATTGAACAACCGTTACCTCCCTATTCTCCCTGCTGCGTCAATCTACAGTTTGTTATTCATCTATGTTTGCGAGTGTTGTACAGTTAAACTCTTCTCTAATTTGTGAAGGATGTTGCAGTCTCTATAATATCTGTGTCAGTGTAGTCTAATCTGAGTAAATGGGATTAGGATTAGATTGAGGATTCTGCCATCTGTACCTGTTCTATTGATAATGGATTAAAGGTGACAGATGTCTGAATCTGGATGATTCATCACACCCACAAAATATCACTTTGGCCTTACTGTGGTTGCGGCAACTTCCTTGCGCCGGTCAGGTATCTCTGCCTTATTTGGGTTATGAGCAGAGCTAACCATGGGACTGGAGGGGGTAGGGATGCTACGAGAGCCAACTGTACTGGTGCTCGGCTTGCGGCTTGACAGCCGCTCCTCCTTCAGGCCCGGACCTTCACCTACACCACTGGGACTCCGCTTAGGGTTTGTTGAACCTGGAAGCGCTGGACCACCTGGGAGACAGGATACAAAGTTCTCAGTGAGGTAGATTTCTGTAGCCCTTTCAACATTTGAGAATGTATTAAACCAACTCTAACTTATCACAAAACGTCAATGATCTCGCCATTTAGCCTTACAGAAGTCAGAGTGTCGTCTCTGGCGGTGGTAAGTTGAGGCGCTGCGCTGCGCCTTGTGGCCAGAGGAAGAAGAAGTTGCAGCGGAGGAGGAGGAGGAGGAGGACGATGTGGGGTGTTTGCTGGTTCCGTTGGTGAGGGTGCCGGGTCGGACTCGAGCTAGACTCAGACTGCTAGCTGACCGAGACTCACTGCCCTCCGTCTGAGAGACGGACACACAGACACAGAAAAAAAATAAAAAATGTACACTACAAAATGGCAGGAGACGGACATTGATTACGCTGCTTACAGCTTCTCTTCTATTCAACCCAGGGCTATAAACAAGACCATGTTAGTCTAGTACAATGAAACCCAAAATTTGCAATATGAACTGCTGATGACACCCTGCCCATCCTAAATCTGATTCCCACTCTGTGGTATTTCCTAATTTTGTGATATTTGATTTAGTATATGAGCTTATCCGGCAAAAGTAATGACATACGCTGTCAAATAAATGCATAAACCATTTACTCATATTCCACCTAAATACAAAGAAAGCTGATACAAACAGCTGATACACTCACCTCATTCTTGCGTCCCAGCAGCAGGTAGGTGGCGGTGACCTCATTGTACTTCTGACTAGACAGTGAATCTCTGATCTCATCTCTGGTGAAGCCCATCCCAACCATCACATCTGAAACGAGACAAATTAAATTACAAACATTGTAATTAAAGTTCCACAGAAAGTGACAAGCTACACAGGAATCATGCAGGTTGATGTGTACAATTATGAAAGGTTCAACCTAAGTGCTCGGCTTGGTGTGAACCTTCAGTGCTAGTAGAAAATGTGTGGAGCACTATTTAGGTCATCTTAAACTTGTATGATTCTAAATGACGACGTCCCATAGGACATTCATGTAGAGGAAGCTTTGAGTGATGCAATAAGAGATCTCTGGCATAAGCTTTCCCTGGAAGGTTGAACAGTGGACCAGAACTTCTTTAACCAACCAAAAGTCATCATGACGGTGTTTGGTGTTTTAAGCCCCCAACGTCGTCTTCCAGGCAGCGCTGCCTGGAAGGCACTAGGATTAGGCAATGGTTAGGGTTAGGTGCCTTGAAGTCGACGTTGGGGGCTTAAAACACCATCGAGCCATCATGACAGGCACTGATGACTTTGCGGCCACAACTACAGACAGACACTTCTGTACTGGAGGCTTTGAACATGACCCAATCAGATTCCATGTCCCCAACCTCCCCAAAAAAATACAAAAAAGCAACCCTCCAGAGATGGCAGTTGAAGACTCTGTGGACAAGGGCCTGAGCCAGATGTTCCCAGCTTACCCTCACTGAATATTTTTGTTTACTGTTACAGTAACCTGCCACACAATCCAACTCAACGTCAGGCAATTGTGTGATCAATGATTAGGCAAATAAATGAATGTGTTTCTCACCAATGCGGCTGGCATTGTTTAAGTCCTCCACAGGCTCTGTGTGGGGCTTCAGATCCTCGCCATCATAGCCAATATTTATCCACTTATCTTTCATTATTTGCTGGTGAGGAAAGAGAAGGAGAGCTCAATATTTAGACACTAATGTGGTCAATCTGAACTTGCTGTATGTATGTTTCCTCCTCACGTCCAGCGAGCAGCGCTTGGCAGGGTTGAGGACCAGGAAGCGACGCAGGATTCCCTCGCAGTCTGTAGACATGTAGAAGGGCACACGATATTTCCCCCTCAAAACACGCTCCCGCAGCTCCTGAACGCAAAACATATTGATAAACACAATCAATTTACGCTACATGGACATTGAATCTATAAAAGATCGGGACTAGGCAATATTTAA
Organism: Zingel zingel; assembly: GCA_023566125.1. Classification (NCBI taxonomy): domain Eukaryota; kingdom Metazoa; phylum Chordata; class Actinopteri; order Perciformes; family Percidae; genus Zingel; species Zingel zingel. The sequence continues at coordinate 38,075,322 of CM042316.1, read as the reverse complement.
ATACTGTTTATTTTATTATGTGATATTGTAATGCACGTGCATGTGATTAAAATGTTCACTTTTGACCTCTAGTGGAGCTGTTTTTCTACGAGTGGGCCCCATTTAGTTTTTCTAGGGTACGTGCACACGTTCCTGCCAATGGTTTCCAGTGACTGACAGGTGGTGGCAATGTGCGAAGATATGCTGCAATATGCCAACAAAGGCAGTGAAGAAGAAGACTGAAGGCTAGTAAACATTGATGTTAACAATGCAGGATTTAAAAATCGGCTTTGCAAAAGTGTTTTTTTGAGGAAAGAAATGCATTCATCACATTTGTTAGGCCTCAAGGATACAAACATCTTGGAACGCATTATAAATGCATGCATGACTTTTCTTTATTTACAAGAAAACTCCACAAGGTCACTTTAAACACATTCAATAAGAACACTGGAAAAAACGTAAAGGATCATTTGAAATTTCCTAATTTGATATCATGCTATTATTAATGTGAAGTTCAATATGACTAACAGCAATTTCATTGTTTTCAAATGTGGAATCACTTGCTATCTATACTGATTATCCTAATACTGATTTTAACCATGTTGCAAAACCCTGAGAGGAGAAAGATTAAAACCAGTTTGCATTGTGGAGGACAATGTGCAGTGTGCTACAGGTGTTTTAGCAAAATGAGAAAAGTGTTTAGATATTACTAGCATGCTGTTTTAACAGAAGTCATAAGAACTACTTTTATGCGGCATTTTACACCGCCCAGTGTTCTGGCCTTCAAAAGCAAAGTGCAGTGACAGGTGACTGTATCTAAAAATGAACTTATAATAATGTCTCTATGGTACATTCTTTTTCTTCTACATAATACCAATAATAAGTGAAGGAAAACAACAAAGCACACACATAGTTATTGCGCACTGCACCCCATGTTCTAACTGCAGTACGCCAGCTTTCTGTCTCCTCAAATGACATTTATACTGGACCAAAACAGCCTCGTCACCCACCTTTAGGTTCTGTCCGTCAAAGGGCAAGGACCCACTGACCAGTGTGTACAAGATGACACCCAGGCTCCAGATGTCCACCTCCGGACCGTCGTACTTCTTCCCCTGGAAGAGCTCTGGGGCGGCGTAGGGCGGGGAGCCACAGAACGTGTCCAGCTTACTGCCCGCAGTGAACTCGTTACTGAAGCCAAAGTCGGCTATTTTGATGTTGGAGTCGGCATCTAATAGCAGGTTCTCTGCCTGCACAAACAACAGAAAAATATCTATAGTCAAGTATCGTTGCTGAAAAGCTGAGTGCATACAGTCTGTTTAATGTGATAATGATTGAGACAGATACTTTCACAGATATCTGGTTATCTGAAGAAGGTTCTTAAACCCTTTTTCATTTTTTTCTTGTAACATTGTGTAATCACCTTTAAGTCTCTGTGAACGATGTTCTTCAGATGACAGTAGTGCACCGCTGAGACAATCTGAGGAGAGAAAAAGAAGACAATAATATGACGATAATTGCACTTAATGTTTGTACTTAACATGTAAATAGAAGCTCCAGTCACACATTCACACACCCTCCTTGACCAACAATGTAACTCAACATCACAAACAAAAAGCAGATGACTGACTTTCTTTCTGTGCAATCACACCTACGGTTTGTTTTATTTGGTCTGAACCACAGTGGAAAAATGTACTGCATTTCTGCACTGCCCAGTTACAAGCAAAGCAAGGACTATAAGCAATAAGTCACATCAACTCTGACTCTGAAGTATCTCAGATTTTAGCTCTTGTAACGTTGACAAGATTAATTAATACAGTATCTCCTCTTCCTCTCTTCTTAATCAGTCCAGACTTTTGTTATGCTCAGTTTTCCAACCACAAGGAATAGCTGGCTGTCATATGTCAACATTTGACCACATGGCAGCTAATATTTGTGTAGGGACGGACAGACAGACAGACAGACAGACAGACAAGTGAGGTAAGGAATGACGCTTAACGGACCTGTCTGAACTTGGCTCTGGCCTCTTTCTCCTTCATTCTGCCACGAGCCACGAGGTAGTCAAACACTTCGCCTGGAGGGGAAAAAAGAGAGCAAGACTGTAGTTCGGGCAAGCATGGAACTTGCTTAATAGTCACATAGAAATGTCACCAGCAACTAGGTTGTCCTTATTAACCGTTTTGGTTCTCATTCTATTTGCATACATCAATGCTCGGCACTGTGTCTTTGCTGCGACACCCCTGCCCACTTCCCAGCAATTTTTAACTCCCTCAAGCTCATACAACAACCCTTGCAAATTTAGAATGTTTATTCCCTCAGTATGTGTTGATGTGTGTTTAAGTGTTATAAAATCTCTGTATAAAATCTCTGTATATTATATATATATATATATATATATATATATATATATATATATATAGTTATAGCGTGTGTGTGTGTGCACTCCAGCCAACCATTTGACCTTAGAGATCCTAAAAAGTAATTAAAAAAAAAAAAAGGCTGAAGATGAGTTGAACAGAGCATGTCGGCTGGTGCGCTGCTTCCTCCTTATTAGGTATTGGAAGTAAGAGATCATACAACATCCAGAAAGAGCAGCGGAGAGAGATTAAAGGATCACAAGAAGAGAGGAAAGAACAACAAAAAGCTGCAAAAATAGAAAAGTGCATGGGAAACAGTTGAACAATTAAAGAGCAAGATGAATAGATGAGCACAACAAAGGGGAAGTAGAGTTAACAGTAGAGAAGCAAAGAAAAGTGATTTGCCTTTTTCACAGAGAGACACGACATCTCAATAATGAAAATGGAGGGAAAAGGGAATGGACTCAATCTTTTATACCCTAAATTAATGGGTTCATCGGCTGTACTGCATAGCTCAGTCAAAGAAATCTATCTAATTGGCACCATTCAATAGTTGGCCATGATGGTGGTGGTGGGGATGTCACTCACCTCCGCTTGCGTACTCCATAATCAGGTAAAGAGTCTTCTCAGTCTCAATCACCTCAAACAGCTTCACTGTAACACACAAAAGACGAGGCGTTAACACCAAGGCCAGCATGGAAACACACACAAGATAATTATCTGGAGTGGAACTCACCTATGTTGGGATGGTTGAGAGTTTTCATGATGCGTACCTCTCGAAACAGCTGGGAAAAAAGAGAGAATTAGAAGATTACACAAAGGTCTACATTCACATTTAAATTGCTTAAAATATTTTAAATTACAAAAAACTAAATTATCTTAATAGTAAAAGGATAACGGCAATTTAAAGTGCTGTGTGGCTTGACTTGAAAAGTTGCTTATGTTATTTTCTTGATGTGTAACTAACTTCAGTTTAAGAGCAGGCAATATGGATGAATACAAAAAATAATAAATCTAATTATTGAAGCATTATCTCGACATCAAGATGTTGATCCATGCTGAAGAATTCAAAATTAAAATGGTTAGGTTAAACTCGTGTTCAACCCATAAAAATCAAGGGTTTTTCTAGAACAAAATGCAGTATATACAGTAGAAGGTGTTGTATATCGTATGTTATAGATTGGAGTTTTTGTGTGATTTATTTACACATAAGAACCGTGAAACGTATACAATATGCCAAATGCATGGTTACAATCAATACATGGAGAGACAAAGAATAATACTAAATGTACTTTAGTGAATTAAAAAACACATCTGAGTCCGAGTCTTAAAGTAAAAGCTCTTTTCTTTGTTTTTGACTTTTTGGAAAAGGAGGTCGGCCTTCTCACATCTACATTTGAATTATTCCTCATTTATTTATCGAATGAATTGTTCTTCAGCTAATTCATACAATCCACAGCTGGTGTATAGCGCCATTGTTCCCCTCACTCATCTTTCCGACCACCTCTAGACCTGGGCCACCCAAGGGAGTGTCTCACTGGTGCTAGGCTGACAGCGGGGGGCCCCTCCCCTGGGTGTGCTCTCCTTCTGCCCCCGCCCCTTATCAATCACTGAGCTCCAGTCTCTCTCTCTCTCTCTCTCTCTCTCTCTCTCTCTCTCTCTCTCTCTCTAGTCATTCATCCATCATTAGTTGTACTGGTTTGGTTATTCGTGTCAAAGTGAGACATTCGGACCCTGGAGGGGAACGAGTGTGTATGTGGAGACATAAGAAAAAACAAAGTGTGTGTGTGTGTGTGTGTGTTGCAGAGCAGAGTGTGTCAGGACTATTTCTGTATCTGCAGGAAACTCAAACTGAAATAGAAAATGAGGCAGATTAACAATGCACAGGAGATGAGGGGCGTAGAGGGAGGAAAAGACAAGAAAACAATATGAATGAAAGCAGAAGGGGCAAAATGGTACACAGCAAGAAGTAAACCTGAGGTGTATTAGCATTTTGTTTTGGATTAGAAATGTTACGTATTGCTCTGTAAATCTCCCAGCAAACCTGCCTTGTAGCAAATGCTTTAGGAATAAATTACACAAGTGAAAAATGTGAGAGCACAGAAAAAGACAAAGAGGAGAGAAAATTCAAAAGCAGGAATGCACCGATGCCTTCATTATTGTAGCCCGCACTCTGCTGCCCTGGGAGACACAGCCCCCCCGTATCACTCTTTATCTCTGTTATTATAAAATAAAACCAGATACAATCCTCATCGTTCATGTTCTTATGGTTACACTTTCTTATTTGACAATCACTACAACCAACTCATGGTGATTATAAGATGGATAAGGTGATTGATCGATGACCTTAAATCAGTGGTCATGGCAAACTGACAAATCCAAAGATTTTTGTTGGTCTAAAAAGACCAACAAAAATGAAAATGTGAGTTAAGAGGCTCTTGATGCCAGGGCTGTAGTCAAGACCACCTTTGTCAAGTCCAAGACAAGTCCAAGACCAGGACTAGTCGAGACCGAGTCAAGACCGAGTCCAAAGAGGTTCGAGTCTGAGTCAAGACCGAGTCCAGGACAGAAAAAAAAAAAAAAAAAGTCTTATGCATGACAGTATCAAGACAATCATTTGGGGTTATTATTTGTTGATCTAAAAGCAAAAACAGTTTTCGAACTTAATCTAGTGTGTGATTGGTTATCAGGTGGCCGGTGTTTCACTTTCCCTCAAATATTATTATAAAACATAATAAAAAGACACCTGGACTCGGTCGAGACCAAAAGCCATATTTGGCAAGACCAGTGGCAGAGACCCAGACAAGTCCAAATACCAGCGAGTCCGAGACAAGTCCGAGACCGTAGGAAAACCGTCTTGAGTCCGGACTCGAGTCCAAGGCCAGACTTGAGTACTACAGCCCTGCTTGATGCATTGTCATTTGACTACATTCCTGAATGCACCAGGCTTTAGATAAAAGAGCTGCCATGTGTAAAGCAAGTTAAAGTCACATTTAAGACAGAGGGACACATTATATAGACTGACACTTGCTTGCAGTGTCAGTGACTGAGTAGGTATTTAGTTGAAGCTAATTGCATGCACATGTGCATATGCATGCAAGTAAGTAAATTTGTATTTATGTAGCACTTTTTAAAACAGTTACAAAGTGCTTTACACACACAAAAAATATAAATGAATGAGTAAAGTAGAAAGAAATTACAATATATAACACAGAACAATGAGAGACAGACTAAACAAAAAAACCAAAACATTAGATTTAAAAAAAAAAAAAAAACACAAAGACCACTACAGAATATTATTTTGTTAAATATTCAAAAAGTACAAAAAAGATTCACAAAAAAGAGCAGAAGATGTCAGTAACTAGGAAAGTAGAGACTACAGTGGTACATATTTGATTAACAGACGGATGTTTTGATCTGTCTATCCTACTCATTAAGGGAGGGATGACTAGTACTGACTTATATACACCCTGCTTCATATTCATACTGAATGTAACTAATTAATTAATTAATGTAATAGACACATCAGACAGCTGCTGTGTAGGACCAGTCAAAGACAGCAGAAGCAGAGAAAATGTTTTTCTTCCATTTGTTTATCAATTTTCTTTTGAAACAAAAATAAAAATTTCCTTCATGCCACATGTTCAAGGAATTTGCTTACTTGCAGTGAAGCAACAACACTTTCACGATGACATAACTTTACTTTTTGCCCGAGGCGATGTGTGTATGCCTGTGTGTGCGTGTTTTCACAGATATCATCTCATCTCAGACAGATTCCCAGAAGAAAAAGACCAGTTTAGTTCTCCCACGTAAACATACGCACACACTCACCGACTAACTTGGCCATGCTGTGCAGCCAAATGTATTTTGTGCCAAGATAAGACACGGACTACTTCAAAAATACATTTAAATAGCAAACAACTACCACACAGGGACTAGTGCAAGATATTTTATTATAAATGAATTGCCAATTTCAATAAGCTATTAATTGTTCAAGTTCTCTGCTTTATATCACTGTAAACTGAAAATGTTTGTGTTTTGGACCGTTTGTTGGAACCAACAAGCCATTTAAATAGGCTGTGAACTTAATTAAAAAAAGAAGAAGGAATTGACAGAATAATCATTAGTTGCGACCATATACTCATTTCTATTAACTCCTCATATAAAAAGGCAGGGATGCACAGCTGCAGTGATTTGACATCCCGTCAGTTATTTGTATAACTGTGATGTGAATTCATATGAAGAAGAAAAATGTTGCGTTGTTGTAGCATTCACACATAAGAACCACAGGGAATAGTCTCCGTCTGGTCATGTGTTATACACATTAGTTGGCTTCTTCTTATTCTCTGTCAGTTTTTTTCTACTCAATGCTCTTAAAATGGGAAGCTGCATCATCATAAAAACACCCCCACAGGTCGGCTGGGAGTTTGTGCACAATTGAATTAAGTGCATGGTGCATCAGCTGTTCATCTGAGCTTTAAGGAGAAATATCGGCTACGCCTCTCCTCTGAAAAGAGACTTGAGAACCAGAAACCTCAGCAGCTGACCAGGAAATTGTTGAGTCACTGGTATTGATTGAACACGCCAATCAATCCTCAGCTCATACTGCTGTAATGTTGTGCTGTGGGGCAGTCATTTGGTTTCTTATTACACTTGTACATACATGTTGTAGATTAAAAACATTCCTTGGGAAAAGCAAAAAAAAGGCCTGACTTTTCCCATCACATCCGAATGCAGCATTTGTCCACTGATCCGACAGAACAACTTCACTCTCTTATGTTCCCCCTTTATTTCTGGTTATCTGCCATGGCAATAACCCCGCGTCAAAGTTGCCATGCCAACCCAGGTATTAATCCCTGGGCCTGAATCTCCTGCTTCCCAGGGGATTGTGGGAAGTCATGGAACGACAAGCACATGGAAAGAGCTGAAAACAAAGACACACACAGCTGCCGCCATGTGGACTCCTCGTGTGATAAAATGTAAATAATCAAAATAAAAAAAGATATGCTTTCAAACTCTTCTGTACAAAATACAAATATTGACTAAGCCCTTGTCTCAGTTCCAGACAATATTTCAATATCTGATTGTGGTTTATTATTTTCAAGCATCCTTCACGTTTCCTCCATTCATCTTCTTCTTCCCTCTTTACAGGCAGAATTAATCAACTTCTCAGCGTTTACATCCTCTCTGTGTCTCTGTCCATGCCAGAAATTATTAATCAACTGCTGAGTCAAAGCTCTCACTGCTTTTCCACCACAAAGCAACTTAATGACTGACTATTGAGTTTTTCACCCCTTTGCTCTTTCTCACTTTGAGAGCAGTGCTGCGTGGGTTTGATTCATGTGTCTGGTCTGCCAGTCTGTCGACCTTTGACCTGTTTATCCAGGCTGTGTATCTGTATTTTTCCTTTAAGTACACTCACTCAAACACATAACGAGAGAGAGAGAGAGAGAGAGAGAGAGAGAGAGAGAGAGAGAGAGAGAGAGAGAGAGAGAGAGAGAGAGAGAGAGAGAGAGCATGGTGATGTTGAAATGGAGAAATGAGGAATTGATAATGCTTGTCTAGCTGACATATTTAAATGGCCAGCCCTGTCACATCTCTACCGCACAACACAGTCTAAAACACTGCAGTTGTCTACACTGCTACGGCTACAGTCAATCATGGGACCGGAGACACTCAGAGAAATAAGGGGGAAGAGAGTGAGAAGAACGAGAGAACGAGAGGGACAGATGTACACACAGGCCTCTCCCTACTCCAACGTCAGAGTGCCTCTTGTGAATAACCCTCTGTTTGTGTGTGCTAGTGTGTGTGTGTGTGTGTGTGTGTGTGTGTGTTAATGTATGCGTGTGTGTGCGTGTTAATGTATGTGTGTGTGGTGTGTGTGTGTGTGTGTGTGTGTGTGTGTGTGTGTGTGTGTGTGTGTGTGTGTGTGTGTGTGTGTGTGTGTGTGTGTGTTAATGTGTGTGTGTGTGTGTGTGTGTGTGTTGTGTGTGTGTGTTAATGTGTGTGTGTGTGTGTGTGTGTGTGTGTGTGTGTTAATGTGTGTGTGTGTGTGTGTGTGTGTGTGTGTGTGTGTGTGTGTGTGTGTGTGTGAGTTTTACTATATTCGTGGGGTCCAAAAACCGGGGAATACAGTATACTTGTGGGGTCTGCACAGCCTTGTGGGGCCCAAAATGCTGGACCCCACAAGGTTAAAGGTCTGTTTGAGGGTTAAGACTTGGTTTTAGGATTAGGGTTAGAATTAGGTTATGGTTAGGGTGAGGGTTAAGGTTAGGCATTTAGTTGTGATGGTTAAGGTAAGGGGCTAGGGAATGCATTATGTCAATGACGGGTCCCCACAAAGATAGTGAAACAAACGTGTGTGTGTGTGTGTGTGTGTGTGTGTGTGTGTGCGTGTGCGTGTGCGTGTGTGCGTGTGCGTGTGTGTAAACTCTGAATGAAAGAGCATTACTGACTAGGCTTCAAGGTACAATGTAGCTGCGTTGTGTGTGGTTCTGGTATGATTAAACAGGTCATGGAAATTCACACACACACTGTAACCCTGAGCTTATTTAGACATTACCTGGAGAAGCTCCATGTCAGAACGCAACGTCCGAATCAGTTGGACCAGACGTTAAACAGACATTACCCTGACAGCTTCCTAGTGCAAAGTCCATGTAATGTTTGATTAAGCCCATGTAAAGAGAGGTCATTGTCCGGAGAATTCACAGCGAGCAAGGGAGCGTGTTGATGACGTTTCGATTATGCGGCTGGCAGAAAGCCGGAAGAAAACTAACTTTGAGGGTGAAAGAGAAGGGTCATTTACACAAAGACTGCAACGAATACGTCATGTGGCATGAAGGATCTGGGAACTTCTGTCGGTAGGGACTCATGCTGAAATCGCCAGACAAATTCAGGTAACAGCAAGAGACTCTGTTGTTTATGACCAAATCATGAAAGGCTACTCCTCTACTTCTGCCAGAGACATTTCAGACATGTGGATCTAAACACAGATCTGAGGGAATTTCTACAGCCTATGAGCACCTTCAGCACATTTTGATTGCCTCACTCAAGGATAAAGGCAAACAGTAACGAACCAAACTGTCAGTTTCCTGCCGAATGTTTTGGGGCACTCTAATGAGCAACATTACTCAAGGATTCGCCTTTGCGCTTTTAATTGTCGCTGGGGAACATTTGAATAGACTTTTGACCTGGTTTCTCCCTTTGTTGCCTGTTGCTGGGAGAGCTGCCCTTTTACATTATCCCAATAAAAACGCCCGATATAACAACCCCCCCCCACACACACACACACAAAATACCTCCATTCCTGCAATGTACAGCAGTAACTGGAGCTCCCAGGCTGGTCGATGAGAGGAGCTGAATCCTTAATGAAGAGAAGCTGGAGTTTAATTCAGACCTCATATAGCTGGCTGTTTGTTTTCAGATCATAAGAAGCCTTGACTCAGCTTTAATAAGGAGAATGAAATATAGTTTGAATAGGTTTGCTAAGCAAGATACAGTAAGGGGAGGGTGAGAGGGAGGGAGAGAGCACATGAGCGAAAGACCAAAGCAGGGCATCAAACTTCTCTTCTTCTGCTGTTCTATTTACCGTTGCTTTGAAGATGAGCTTGTGGGAAAACCTTCTGCTTTGGCTCTGTCCGCCCTCTTGTCCCTTTATTGTCTAATTATTCCCTTTACACACTGGCACAATAACAACAATGCATACAGCAGCAACAAGATAATTATGCGCAGACACCCACACAGGGACAATATGCTGCATACAATAGCAATGCAGATAATAGCATTACACGTCCATACAAAGGCAGAGCAGAGACTGTGTCGGGCTGTGAGTCTATCCGCCTGTTATCATACACACAGACACACACTCTCTCTGTCTGTTCTTTTTGCTTCTGCTCTATATCTCGTCTTTCTCAGGGTCCCTGCTCCTGTGCCAAGGCCTCAATAACAGCACCCCCACCCCACCGTTCCTTTTGTTTGCCTGTCTGGAATTCAGCTCCTGGCTGAGGGGGCCTGGGCGAGGGACAAAAACACACTTCACAGCATTAGATGGTGGCCCAAACATTGTCCTGCATGCACACACATACGCTTTACTTTTGTGCACATACACAACATTGGATGGCTGCCCACAAAATTCTACTGTTCTCCAAGTAACACCAGGCTTTTGATGGGGCCCTCCATAGTCTGGCAGATTATCCAACAACACACATGGCAGGGAAGAGTGAATTAAAAACACACTTGGCCCTGTACAGTATGTTGCTATTACAGCCGCAAAGTTTTAAGATATGTAACAGGACAACAGCATATTTTAGGTAAGGTATTCCCAAAAAGATTCAATTGAGATTCAGTAAACAAATCGGTTTTCATGCACTTTCTAATGTCTGGAACTCTTTTGCTGCATTCAGGTGTGAGTAGGACAATCTGACATCAGGATTTCCAACTCTGCTTATAAACACCTTTGAAAATGGATTTATATACTTTTTTTTTTTTTTTTTTTTTTTTTAAGACAATAAACACCCAAAGGCAGATCGTAAACAAGAATAAACCATTTACAGAGTGTGCAGCTTTGCAATTTGGAAAATTGCTCAGCATTGGCAGACATGTGCACTTACTAAATGCTCTTTAGTAGGTGTGGGCAAAAACAGAAGACAATACTACAAACTTAGGTGATTGATTTTGATGAAACCTGTGAGAAGACTCTACTTCATGATTTGATCAATCGTGTGGTTTATATTATACATCAACAACAGATTGCTGGATTAAGTAAAGATTCTACACAAGTACACCTGCATATTTACGGTTTACACTTCATTTCAAGTCCAGACACAACTTCACTTTGCACCGTATGATGACTTTTTTGTTTAGTTTCTTTATGTTCACATTGGAGCAGGCTGGCACTTGGGTGAAGCAGGGAGCTTGCACAGTGGCAGTACTGGCTGTTCTATATAAACTCTGAACACTAAATCCTCACAGTTCCTACATCTTTGAAATAGTTTTAGGAGCCATAGTGTAGTGCTACGGACAGTAGAGAGTACAGCTGTGATGACAGTAGAGCTACTACTGCAACACAACGCCTGAGGAGAAAGGAGAGAGAAGTGGGACACAAAGCTAGAGTAAAAAGAACAAAATAAAGATTTGAAAAGGAGAAAATAAAAAGGGAGGAGTGAGTAGAAGAGGGAGAGGGAGGGAGAAATTGGGTATAAAATGACAATACAGAGAAGAAGATGGTAGAATATAGACTGATGCGTAACAGAGTGTGAAGAGAAAAAGAGCAAAGAATTAGAGTTGACTGAAGCTACTGTGCTTCTATTTCAACCCAACTGTGAATACTATATAATATATTTTGAATATTAATGTTGTGAAAATTAAAATGCACATTATGTGCAACTCCATTAGGTATACTGAAGCAAATAAATCTCAGATGAAAGACAAAAGATTGAATACTGTGGGACTAATACACTTCAGTGTCAGCTAAAGCTACACTTGTTTCATGTTTTCATCTAAAAACAAAGACACATCAGCTGATGGTCACTAAACCAAAAAGAGGCGGGGAGACAGCAGGTCTGTAATTTCCTAACATTCCACCAGAGAGTATTTAAAAAAGCCCAGCCTCTCATGTAAATCGTTGATCCAGAGTGAGCCAGTAGTTTAAAGCCACCGTCATTTAATCAGCAAATAGATCTCAGTTTCAATTTATTGAGCAACACCCTCATAAAAAACATCTTAAACGTTGGGAGAAAGCCTATATTTGAGCTTTTATACTGTACTTTAAAAAATCAATTGGCAACAATTTTGATAGTCAATTGCTTTTAAGCAAAATCGTCAAACATTTCATGTTGCTGCTTTTGTTTGTTGTATATCCAATAAATATGAATATTTTTGCATTTTAGACTGTCCAAAGAAGAAAAAAACAAGCCATTAAAAAGATCTCACCTGGGACTATCAGAACTTTCTTTCAGAATTTTAAAGATTAAAAACAATTACACACAATTCATTAACTCCCCATATAAATAGGCACACAAGCTAATATTCACCACCAATTTATAGATTAAACGAAGAATTGAAAAATAAACAAATAGATTACGATAATAAGCGAAATTCAAACTCGGTTTGTAGATTATAGAGAATGTTAAAGCAGGGAAAAGAGACAGACAGTGAGAGAGAGGACAGACAGTGCCACCTGGCAGCATGCATAGTGTGTCCTATACCATCTACAATAATGCTGACAGGACAGGACGCAACTGGCAGCACTGCGCTATGCAGTACTAGACCACTACCACTCTGATGCAGAACGAACACACACACACACACACACACACACACACACACACACACACACACACACACACACACACACACACACACACACACACACACACACACACACTACCAGCCTTGTTAAAACCAAGGTCTTAGCTTAAAGATTTGAAGAGCAGATTCATGATGTAATTGATTAGGTATCTTACTGTTGGAACAGCAGGCAAACAATACCACTGTACAGCACAAGAAGGTCTATGTTCCCAGTAGGACACATACACACGGCCTGTGTTCCCACAGTGGGACAACGCACAGACACGCCCACGACCATAACAGATAACAATAAGAGTATTAATATATATTAATACTCTTCAAAATTTGTAAACTGCAGAGACACAAACAGTTTAGTTTAAAAAGGCACTGACCCCAACGCCCCTAACTAGAGAATTGTGAAGTTGGAGAATATGAGCAGAATATGAGAAACTACACTTATTGCCATCTTTAGTTACATAGGCAATTATATATGTTTTGTTTTTATTTAGTTGTGATGTAAACAGTCAGCAAGTAGACTGATAAATCCTGCCTGTATAAAGGCCTGGTGGATTAACCAACACACAGAGCCAGACCCCATCAATAACCCAACTCTGTCTTATCACTAGAGTCAAAACCCAGCCTGGACTGGTTAGCTAACCAGCTGAGTATTCATCAACCGGCTAGCTGTGATGCAGTATCGATCTCGATGATTCAATGGAGTGTTTTACTTATTTGTTTGTTTCAGTGAAGGTGTTGATAAAGAACACTCATGAACAGACAAGGCCACAGTTTGGTCAGCAGAGCGGCCGCTGAACAAAGAGTGACTTGTATGAAGTGTGAGAACAGAACCCATCACACAAAATACACACAAGGTTGAAACGATCTCTAAATGACAAAAAAGCATATTATGCATGCCTTTTAAAGGACACCATATTGAGTCAATTAAAAAGATGTATTAAATTAACAGATATAATTATTATATAAAATAATCAGCAACTACTTTGATAACCTATTAAACTGTTTGAGTCAGTTCTCAAGCATAAATGCTAAACATTTGCAGGTACCAGCTTCTTCATACGCGAGTATTTTATGCTTTTCTCTGTTTTGTATAATTGTAAACTTATCTGGATTTTGGAATGTTGGTTTGTAAAAAACAAGATCTGAAGAGAAGAGCTACTTTTACTATTTTCTGACATTGTATAGGCAAAACAATTAATCAATTGAAAGAAATAATTAGCACATTAATCAATAATGGTAATTAAGGTTAGCTGCTGCAACCCTAAAACAACTGGTGCCAATATTGTATTTGTTTTTATAATGAACACTCATAACATCATTTTTTACCCTAAACTAAAACTATTATTTAACCTGCATCGACAGCATGAAAAGAAATACAAATATGAGGTCAAAATCTTACACCTAATGAAGCATTTATTACAGACAGCAGACACAAATATTTCAATATTGCAAGTAATATTCCACCAACAAATCCAGATGAGAAAACAATGCAACTGCTTGAAAACAGAATGCAGCCCTGAGGCTTTGTTTCTCACTCAATTCTCTTTCATTAGATCACTCTCAATTAGCACAGGCATTTCACTCACACGCACACGCACGCACACACACACGCACAAATAGTGGCAGCAGGCAAAGTCCAGACAGGAGAGAGCCTAATCTCATAAGAGCTAGGAGTGCAACACAGGTAGTTAATACTTGGCCCTAGACAAGCATACAGTGACGTACATTACCACAAGTATTTAGCCTAGTTAGTTCCAGTGGCCTGTGTGGACAAATGTTGTTTAAGTCATACTGACACAAAGCAGAACTCCCAAGCTTCACCAGCTTATTGAAATGTCTGTATGAAACTATATAAATTGCACAAAAGAAACATTTAATCACCCATAAAACTGGACAGACACGCTTTTTAATCACACAGCAGTGCAACAGCTCAAGTTGAAGAGTCATTTTCCCTGTGCACAAGCAGGTCTGTTGTCTCAACGTATAACACATCCTCCCTGAAATGATGCAGCCAGTAACCGCTTCATGAACACTGTACTTCACATAACAACCAAAAGGTCAAAGGTCAGACAACTGCTGCACGCGGGGGTCATCTAAGAGCTACTTTACCAAAGGCAAAACACATGAAGAGGCTACTGTACTCAGTGATGCAACACAAATGCAAACAAACACACTTAAGGACACCAGACTGACTGATAATACATATACAGTATATATATATATATATATATATATATATATATATATATATATACAGTATATATATATATATATATATATATATATATATATATATATATATATATATATATATATATATATATATACATACATACATACATACACAGATCATGCAGTTACAGAGGTTAAGTAGATAAGGTAAGCAGGGGTGAGACAGAGATCACAAAACAACAATAAAAAATAGGTAAAGAGTAATGATGTGTATACAGTGAGGAAAGTAAGTATTTGAACACGCTGCTATTTTGCAGGTTCTCCCACTTGGAAATCATGGAGGGGTCTGAAATTGTCATCGTAGGTGCATGTCCACTGTGAGAGACATAATCTTAAAAAAAAAATCCAGAAATCACAATGTATGATTTTTTAACTATTTATTTGTATGATACAGCTGCAAATAAGTATTTGAACACCTGAGAAAATCAATGTTAATATTTGGTACAGTAGCCTTTGTTTGCAATTACAGAGGTCAAACATTTCCTGTAGTTTTTCACCAGGTTTGCACACACTGCAGGAGGGAGTTTGGCCCACTCCTCCACACAGATCTTCTCTAGATCAGTCAGGTTTCTGGGCTGTCGCTGAGAAACACGGAGTTTGAGCTCCCTCCAAAGATTCTCTATTGGGTTTAGGTCTGGAGACTGGCTAGGCCACGCCAGAACCTTGATATGCTTCTTACAGAGCCACTCCTTGGTTATCCTGGCTGTGTGCTTCGGGTCATTGTCATGTTGGAAGACCCAGCCTCGACCCATCTTCAATGCTCTAACTGAGGGAAGGAGGTTGTTCCCCAAAATTTCGCAATACATGGCCCCGGTCATCCTCTCCTTAATACAGTGCAGTCGCCCTGTCCCATGTGCAGAAAAACACCCCCAAAGCATGATGCTACCACCCCCATGCTTCACAGTAGGGATGGTGTTCTTGGGATGGTACTCATCATTCTTCTTCCTCCAAACACGGTTAGTGGAATTATGACCAAAAAGTTCTATTTTGGTCTCATCTGACCACATGACTTTCTCCCATGACTCCTCTGGATCATCCAAATGGTCATTGGCAAACTTAAGACGGGCCTTGACATGTGCTGGTTTAAGCAGGGGAACCTTCCGTGCCATGTATGATTTCAAACCATGACGTCTTAGTGTATTACCAACAGTAACCTTGGAAACGGTGGTCCCAGCTCTATTCAGGTCATTGACCAGCTCCTCCCGTGTAGTCCTGGGCTGATTTCTCACCTTTCTTAGGATCATTGAGACCCCACGAGGTGAGATCTTGCATGGAGCCCCAGTCCGAGGGAGATTGACAGTCATGTTTAGCTTCTTCCATTTTCTAATGATTGCTCCAACAGTGGACCTTTTTTTACCAAGCTGCTTGGCAATTTCCCCGTAGCCCTTTCCAGCCTTGTGGAGGTGTACAATTTTGACTCTAGTGTCTTTGGACAGCTCTTTGGTCTTGGCCATGTTAGTAGTTGGATTCTTACTGATTGTATGGGGTGGACAGGTGTCTTTATGCAGCTAACAACCTCAAACAAGTGCATCTAATTTAGGATAATAAATGGAGTGGAGGTGGACATTTTAAAGGCAGACTAACAGGTCTTTGAGGGTCAGAATTCTAGCTGATAGACAGGTGTTCAAATACTTATTTGTAGCTGTATCATACAAATAAATAGTTAAAAAATCATACATTGTGATTTCTGTATTTTTGTTTTTAGATTATGTCTCTCACAGTGGACATGCACCTACGATGACAATTTCAGACCCCTCCATGATTTCCAAGTGGGAGAACTTGCAAAATAGCAGGGTGTTCAAATACTTATTTTCCTCACTGTATACACACTAAAGGAAAAAACATAAGCAGCTAATTTTCTGCTTAATTAATTCATTTTGAGTTTCAATTGAGTTTGATGTACATAGGCCTGAAAATCCCATCAGCCAGCAGAAGAACCAAAGAGATCTGTGTGCGTGTGTTTTATGGTTCTGTGACGGCTGCATATACACCCGTCGTTGATTCATCTTTACACACAAAAATATACACACGCACATACACACACACATACACGTCACTTACCTTCTGTAGGCTGGTTGGGTTGAGTTGTGTTTTATCGATGATCTTTATTGCAACCTAGTGGGAAACAATAGAAAAATAAATGAACAAAAACAATATAACAAAGAAAACATTTGTTGCAACAAATTTTGCCTAACACAATCTTAACAAAAATCGAATACAGAGGGCCAGATGTACTAACGCTTTTGCGCATACTTCAGGCGTATTTGTTTCGCAACGTGCGCGTAAAAGCATGGCGAGGTATGTACAAAGAGGCCGCACTGAGGTAAAATTGCAGACTGCCTATCGCGGGAACTGAAAATGGCAAATTGCGCTTTTCGGTGTCATACATATGCATTCACGGGAGGGACAAGGGGAAAGTTTCCCATAAAGAGATGGGAGGGGAAGCGTAAAGTGTGCCTAATTATGTATGTACAAAACCCGCACGTGAAAGCGCGCCTCTATTTTGAGGTGAAAATTGTCCGCCTCTTAAAAGCAGGTGTAAACCATACGCAAGTGGGTTTCCTCGCATATGCCTCCTGGTGAAATGGCAGCAGTAATACCAGCAAGACGGAGACATATCAAAGAGACGAGCTGAAAGGATTTTTGCCACAAGGATCACACTTTTTCAGTTGAGTGAACACAAAATCATTAAGCGTTACAGATTAAGCAGCCATGTAATATTACAGTTACTGGAAGAAATCAAAGATGACATAGAATCTCTGACTCAGCGTTCACATTCCATTCCAGCAGTTGTTAAACTCCTCGCTACATTACAAATATTGGCATCAGGATCATTTCAAACAGTCATAGCATCAGCAGTGGGAATATCACAGTCTGCACTCAGCCGTATCATAGCACCAGTACTTAACGCTTTTCTACAGCGCATTAGTTAATGCATACATTTCCCCACCACTAATGCCGAAATAACACGCATCAAGCTGTTGCCTCATAAACAAGCAGATCAACTTCGTTATCGCTAAATCTTTGTTTTCACTGTTTTGACTGACTTGGTGGTTGATCCATGATAGAAAGAGAGAAGGAGGCCCATTCAATTGCGCTTTTGAATGCGCGCAATTTACGGTTTAGTGGGCGGAGAAAGGCGCTGATTACCAGATGAACTGCAGGTTTGGTAAATACGACGTAAGCTAAAGTATCATAGCGTGCGCTTTCTGCGGGTTGGCCATGGCGCTGATAACGCTACTTTCGCAAATGTACGTACATCTGGCCCTAAAAGTTTCTAAAAGGTAGTATTAATCCCTGGCCTATTGTACTGGAATGTATTTAAGCACACAGGTTTACATTTTCTGGTGGAGTTTATTTACGGTAGGTTGAAGCAACTACTACAGCACGTTTCATTTTTTTATCAATTCATCTGCTGATCATTTTCTCGATTAATTATTTGGTTTGCAGAAGGTCCGAAAATTCGAAAAGATGCCCGTTAAAGATTCCCATAACCCAAGCTGATGTCCTCTATGTCTCGATTTGTCCAATCAACAGTCTAAAACCAAAACATATTACATTTACTATAAATTAAGACAAATAACAGCAGCAAATCTTCACAACTGAGACACTGGAATTAGAAAAAGGTTGTAATTTTTTTCAAACTTCAAACTATTAATTTTTTAAAGTAGTTGCTGTTGAATTTTTCAATCAATGAACTTACTAATCGTTTCACCACTAATTATATTTATTATTAACTATGTCAATTTCCAAGCAGCATAAGGCTGTCTTTGTCTTAATCAGACTGCTGGCTACTGGACAACGTGCTCTGGACTAAATATAACATGCATTAAAAGAACACACATTCATAGCATTAGATTAGCATTATCCATTATTCAAAGTTGAACATGCAAATCAAACCACACTATAGAGAGGATAAACCGTTGCATAGTGTTTTACAGCATGTAAAGAACACAGAAGCTGAAATCCACTAAACAAACCAACAAAGCTCCATAAGAGGCTTAACAACACGTGGTGACCGGGTCAAAGACTGCGTCAAACGGCCGCTGTAAACCACCAATATATGACTGTCATCGTCTTTACACGGGTGAAAAACAACAGCTCTCACATGATCGAGCCAGCTGCTGACACGACGAAGTTTCTACTGAGCCTGATGGAGTTATTAACTCCACTAATCTAGGTCAGGTTCACGAGAAGACTACAGTGTGTTTAAACACACAGGCATATAGCCACAAAAAAGAAAAACATGGCTGTCTCTCTTCAAAGAGTTTGACTGTGCTGTGGGACTAGACAGATTTGGCTGGCTGTAAAAGCTAACAGAAAGTGCTCTGAACTCGATAGAAAAGCCCTTTTCAAAACTATCTGTGGGCACCTGGTTCTTTTCTGGATCCCAAACCCCAGTTGTTACTCATTCCTTCAGCCTCATCAATCCCAGCATGCATGGCTTTATTGACCCTTCTAGGGCAGTGAGGAACAGTTTTTGCAGTACTCCTATCTTCCCCTCTCTTTAAAACTCACCTCTCTGCCGGTCAGTATGTGTCGTGCCAGCTTGACCTTGGCAAAGTTTCCCTTGCCGATGGTCTTGAGCAGCCGGTAGTTTCCGATGTGTGGCTGCTCATCGGAACACAAGGCGATGGAGTTACGACATCGGGCACCAAGCGAGCGGTTCGACCAGCCAGTACCCTTCTCTGAGCGGCTGCCCGACAGGGACGTATGCTGAGGAGAGAGAGAGAGAGAAACCGAGAGTGGTCAACCACCAGTCAAACTAAGTTTGAATAAAGGCGTTTGTTTTTTGCTGGCCTTTATAAATGTCCTATTATGCTCAATTACATGTATTCTATTCCGCCATACTGTTCTACAACCTGTTTACAGGACCTGCTAGACAAATTGTTAGTAGAATTGTAAGCAGGGCTGGGTATCGTTCAAAAATGTTCGATACCGGTACCGATACCAATACCGTGACTTAGATACCGGTTCCTAAACGATTCTTTTTCGACCAATTTTATAAAATCCATTTTAACAAAGAACAACAACAAAAAATTACATTATACATTACGGCACCAATCTTTTAATTTATTTTTCAGCTCCTAATACGCGAGTCCTGTCTCTGTGCATAACGTAGAGTTTTCCCTACGACATGTAACGTTAGACAGCCAATCAGCAGCATTATTAGATCTTGGTAGAAGCATGCTGCATGCTTATTGGTTCACGGTCACTGATGAGATTTACTCCTAAGGTATTGAAATTTGGTATTGAATGACGAGGCATTTTTCGATACTCGATACTATAGAGGCAATTCGGTAAGTATGTATGAAGAAAATGGACTACAAGGGTCGCCATTATGTAAAAAATGTACTATATAACAAATATTACCAATCGTATCCTTATCCTGTCTGAATTCTAATTATTTTTGCTTTCAAGACTGACTGAGGCTATGACAAATTGTTATACAGTATTTGTTGCATTCAGTGTTCATAAAACATAATCTGTAATAGCGTCAGCAGGGGTTAACATATTTATAGAGATGATAAATGAGTGAAAGAGAGCTACGCCCTCCAGAGTATCTCCCTACACATAGTCACCTTGACTCTGGTCCTGTATGGGACTACTGCCTGTTACCAGACACCCAAAAACACGGCCACCTATGAATCTCACCTGACCCCTCTTAGTCTGCATTCCTCACATTCATGTGTGGCTTTGAGGCCAGTGGTGTTAAACATGTGTTGCTGTGTCTGTACGACACGAGGTGACATCGGCACATGGATCTACCCTGAACGCCCAACGCTCTGCAGATATACATGACATAGCTCTGATTGCACACTTTCGCAACTTAGAGCAGAGCATTCACTGTCTCCTTACAACAGCAGGGTAATAGTGACAATTCAGGGATGTAAAGTTATATATGAGAAAACTAAAATATTACATGCTTAGCACTAAATCTCATACTTTACTATCTGCCAGACCAATTCTCTAACCACTTAAAACTCAAAAGGATGTAGCTTTCAGAGATGCAGTAGTAAGATGAGTGGGAAATAGGGGCGTTGATATTAATCACTGCAGGATGTGGACAATTCTGCATCGATGCAGTGACAGACCATAAGCATTATTGCCAACTGATGTATGTTGATTTTCCGGTTGCTGCTTTGCCTTTTGCCTGTTGTCTGTTGTGTTCAGACTCCGCTCCATTCAGGAAGGGTCTTTTTTAAGAGCAGATACAATAAAAAGGAGAGTTCATATATATCTGGCTGCTTGAATTTGTTGATGAAAACCATGTGTAGCAATATATAGTATAATAATATTGAGACGGTGACGCATCGTGATATCGAATCGTTGACAGAATAATCGTAATCGAATTGAATCGTGAGACCAGTGAAGATTCGCACCCGTAGAGGGAAAGACGAATCATTTCCAAAATATCATAAAAACACTTGATATAATTAGGTAGAAAGGGCAACAAAATGTCCTAGAGTCAAGTTATATTATGTAACACTGTTGAATTTAACCAACTAGGCTACGTAATTACACAATGTGCTTATGAAATAGTATAATAATACTGTAAGTAGTTTTCTAAATAACTCATGGCCTAATTATTCTGTTGCACAAAATGTCACATAAATTATCTATATATTGTTACATAAATTATGAATACAAATTAGCTAAATGTAAGTGCATCAACATGACAAATTGATAAAGATTGCCACTGGCATGTTTCTAATGCGTAACACATTTTCAAAAGCACATTTGCCTTTGAGCCCCTATAAAGACATATATGTCCCTAAATGTATGCACTCAATTATATAATATAATAAACGGGTTACTATTTTTTTCCAACCCTTCACAGTCTTTCAGCCTGACCCTACTGAACCTTTAAGGTCAGCTGAGGTCTGAGGTCTTGTAGCATAAACATCTAGTCTAATCCCTCCATCTGTCTCCTCTGAGCGCTGAAAACAAGCACGGAAACAAACTAGCTTGAACTTTTCATCTGTAGTGGCAATGGGCATGAGGAACAAGGAAATAAAAGAAGAACAGGAAGCATCAGAGGCTCACAGTCGTGAGTCGTCATTTCATATGAAGTGTGAACAGTATTACTTTAAATGTTTGTTTCCACCCACTTTCACAAGATGAAACTGAGAAATTACAGTGTCAGTGTTATTTAGATAGATAAGACAGTTGTGTCAGTTATCACCATGCAACACCTTCTCAGCAAAGGAGACATGAACACTACACTTCTCACCAGTTTAACTACTACTGTACGTAAATATTTTAGTAAGTAAGTTAGTAAATAAGTAAGCAAGTTATATAGCACCTTTTAAAACAAAGTTACAAAGTGTTTTACAGGATACAGCTACAAAAGAATATATATACACAGCTATAAACACAAAGGACACATAAACAAATAAAGAGGACACAAGTAAATCACAGCCCCAAAACAGGGAAGCAGTTTACAGACTCAGCTGATCTAATAGACAGGGTTCCAGTGGGACGGGGCCCTAATGGCAAAAGCACAATCATCCTTGGATTTGTGAAGGGAGCGGGGAATGAAGAAGAGGCCTTCAGGTGGTATAAAGATGTAGAAGTTCGGAGATGTATGAAGGGACAAGATCACGTAGGGCCTTGTATGTGAGAAGCAGTATCTTAAGGTCTAGTAGGATGCATCAGAGAGTGGCTTAAGGTGCAATCACACCTACAGTTTGTTTTCTTTGGTCCAAATCATTGCAGGACAGTTTAAAATGTCTAGAGACATATGTTAGAGAAAATATGTTAAGTCTGAACTGCATTACTGCGAGGAGGCATAAGAGAAACTGTGCAACTTATGACAAGCCCTCAGCACAATGACTCTCTATTTCCACACTATATGAGAACTACACACTCTCTCACACACTCACACACCCAGATCAGAAGTCAGATAAAACCACATCACCTTGAAATGCACCCAATGTGGTAAACACAGCGGTGAAATCACAAGATCTAATGATTTCCCAGCACACCCATGGAGAAGTGCACAGGCTCAGGACGACATACTATAAATTACATTCATGCTACTAATATGAAAACTCAGAGCAATGTAAAAAGGAAAAAGCAAAGTAAATATTTCTACATAACTCATGTGTAGTACATTTTAGTGGCAAGTAGTATCGAGGCCAATCCGGCCATTTTGAATGGATCAGTATCGGCTAAAATAAAGTAGATCAAATTCTGATCCTTTTTTTTTTTAAATGAACTTTAGTTTTGTCCACCAGGTTGTAGGGCTGTCCAATTAATCAAATTACGATTTCAGCTCCTGACGATCACAAAAACAATGTAATTGAGAAAAACAATTATTTTGCACATTGCATTTTGCAAGTAAACTCCTACTTTGTCTTGTGTTCTGAAGGGGAATTCAGAAAGTTCAACGGGAAAAGTATTAAGGGAAATATTCACAGTTCAAGGTGTTTTCACTGTTGATTTGAATGTTGAACTGTTGCACTTTTTGTATTTTTAAGTTCAATGAATGCATCATCTTCCCAAAAATCCAATGAGCAACCGTGTTAAATAACTGCGATTTCAATATTGACCAAAATAATCGTGATTATGATTTTTTTTTTCCATAATCGAACAGCCCTACCTTGTTGCAGCACTCTGCTCTCTTTATTGACAGCCGGGCTCATAGCATTTCGCTCCTTATAAGAGTGAAAATTAGAGTGTGGGAATGTGAAAAATTCAGCGTGGCATCAAAGTGCATATATTTGGAAAGAGGAGGAGAAGGGAAAAGTGTCTACCTCATATACTATGCGTACAAAAGCTGAGCTGAAACTAACTGCCAACATATACAGACATACACAACATGTTACAAATACTTGAGTCCCTCTGAGGTAATTTCTTAGAATTAGTTTTTGCTTTTTGCACATTGCATGCTACAGTATGTGAACTGTGATTAATTGTATGACTGTAACATAAAGCAGTACACCGGAAAAATAAATCTACTTCATCTTTCAATATTTCATCACTTTGTATGAAGTTGACCCCACACATTGGCCATCAAGGATTGAACCATGAGGATTTCTGAGCTTGGGAATAGAAACAAAGCACAGAAAACTTGAAACTGAAAAAGTTATGAGCGTTTGAGGGATTACAGAGGTACTATACATGCCTTTATAATACTATAGCCACCCAGCAGAATATGTTCCTTTTCCAATTTATTCCGCCACGTTCATTTTCCCCTTCTCTTCACCCTTCCCCCATTTATTCACCCCTTGTTCTCTCTCCCCTGGTTCATCCCATCCCCCAGACAAATCAATTTGCCTCCGTTCTCTCTATTCTCCTCTCCGCGCCTGGACCCACCCTCTCTTTTGTCTCGCGCAGCGATCTTCATTTTCAACGACCTCACATCAATTTGAGCCTCATGCCGCCCTCCATCTCCCTTCTCCCCGTTACACATACTCCTTTCAAGGAGCGCAGTCCATCGATTCACCCACTCCTTCTGATTACCACGCAGTTTCATTCAGGAGGAGGCCTCTGTGTGCAGTTGGGCGAGATGTGATGGGGTCTCCATTGGCAGCGGACTGGGGCCAGCAGAGGTATTTGGTTGGGGAGTGAGGGGGATGAAGCCCCCTCACATCATTACCCATGTAGGCATTTGACATTTTGTACGGTATGTGATTTGCACATTCAGCAAACAAGCTGCACCTTGTGCAAACTGAAAGAAACACGATTCTTTGTGACGATGTCCTGCATCTCACAGATTAGGGCTGGACGATTAATCGAAAATGTATCGACATTGAAATTCTGAAGCGGTTATCGACCTATTTTTCCCAGGATGATAATTTCGATAATAGTATTTCTGTTGATAGGCCTACTTTCTCCTTAAAAACATTCTACCACATTTGTAGGGTCCAAAATGAACCCTCACCAGTCGCCGGGGGTGGGCCGACACGCACACACACACACAAACACTGGCGCGCACACCAGACACAACCACTACCTTCGGTTTACTGATAGCTAGCGTTTAACTCAGGCTAATTAATTAGCTAGTAAGTGGTGATTTTTGGCAGCCAGCCTTCCAAAAGAAAGCACAATGAAATTAAATGTTAACCGATCATTAACCGTTGACCGACAAGCAGGAAACAGAGTCTCAGTTCACCCGTCCGGGAGGCTCTAACACACTTTCTGCACTCCGTGTTCGCGGACAGCTGTAGGCTTGTACCAGTGTTGATGTTTTGTGCATTGTCGGACACATGCAGCCACTTTCCTCAAACCGCTTGCGGGACTGACACAAGTCCACAGCGGCCCGCGGCGTGTATGTCCGAGCCTGTCTCCAGCGCCTCCACCTGCAGGTTGTCAGCTGTGTGTCTGCCTGGTGTACTCTCAGACGGCCGGTTTAACTCGCCGGTCCTCATAAATATAGTTTCATGTGTCACGCAGCTCTTCACAAGAAAAAAAGAGGAGCTTAAAACGCAACGTGCTGGTCCAAAGTTAGGACTCACAAGTTAATTAGCAGTTAAGAAAAATATTGTATAGCCTATTTACATTTTTATCATGCAAAAGACATTTTTTTAAACTTTTTACAAAACCCCCCCAAAAAACGCAGTGTCCGTCGTTGAATCAAAAAAAAAAAAATTATCGTTACTGTTATCGAGGTAAAATGTGCAATTAATCGTGATTTTGATTTTAGGTCATAACGTGCAGCCCTATCACAGCTCCACCCTGCTGTCCTAAACTCTTGGTTTTGAGTTTGCTGATGGGAGAACCATGGATGTAACTGAGGCTAAACACAACCCTAACCTTATTTTAAAATCACAGTTGCTTTTAATATTGGTTGCCTCCCTTCTCAATCTAATGTTAATCTTTATACACATTTTTAAAGCTGTTCAGGACAGCATGATTGTGGTCAAAATTGAAAATCCTGATCAATGTTATTTATGTTATAACGATGATTCGAAAAGCAAATCTACTTTCCTTCACCATCTAGGGCTGAACCAAATGTCATTTATCTTCATTGGAAGCTTCTACTGAGGGGGTTTTCTAATGAAGCTTTGAATGTCTCTCGTCATATTTTATGACATCACCAAAAAACAAAAATCCTTAAACAGAATCCTTAATTTAAATAAAGTGATTCATTGGATTTAATACATTGTTTGTTTTACTAAATCAACTTTCTTTAATGAACATAACTCGCCAGTTTCATCAACATAAATACATGCAGGCAGCAGGCTGATCCAAAAAGAGCATAAAATAACGATGAATTAATAATCCAGCCCCTAGGCTCATAGTACATTATGCTTTGACAGAAACGACGCTCTGGAGTTATTAGAAATGTTTGGTTCACACGAGTCTCAAACAATCCTACACAGCTTCAAATTATTCCGTACAGCCCTAGAACCATCTGCATTTTGAGTAACTTGTGATTGTTATAAAAGTAAATATTCATACAGTATATGCAAATGTGTGTACAATTCTGAAGTGTAGAAGATAAAAAAGGATATATGGTTCATTGTGAAGCTAAATTATCCTGAAATAAAAATGTTATAATAATTCCTCAATGGCTTAAATCCAGTTTTGGGCAAATCTATCTACATCAAGTGACTCTGCAATGCTGTCCTAAAGCTGGCCCCTGTCATTGTCTAAACAAAGTCAATAAGCCGGCTATTCCTTTAAATTCCTGTGTGGCTGATAGGAATGACAGCTTGACGTCATTTCAACAACAATTCAACAAACTTGTGAGCATGATTATCAGATGGCTCTGATATGAAACATGAAACTATTGACTTTTCAACAACAGTAGCATTATCATCGTTACATCACATCTTCAAACACATTACACTTAAAATGTAAGTAACACCAGTTTTCACCAGTGTCAACTTCAGCTAAAAGATGACACACTTCCAACCTGTTAAAATATTCCAGAAACAACCTCAGATAATTAAAAAAAAAAAAACTGGAAAAGATTAAAAGAAGGTTGTTTCTTACACTGCAAGAGTTGCCATGGAGAATATACAGAGGCGTTATTATGGATCCCACGCAACTTCTAGGCAAGTCCCGCCCTACGAAGCAGCCCGATTGGTTGGGCTGGCCAGTAGCGTGTCAATTCTATTGAAGGGCGGGTTTTGTCTAGAAGTTGCGTGGGTTCAATAATAATGCTATACAGAGATATAGTATGTGCTGTATGTGTAGCTAATGATACACATGATACGTACTAAATAAAGTTCCCAGCTTTTTATGTACACCTAGCTAAAACTAATGCTGTCTAACACAATCAATCAAACTTTACTTATATAGCACTT
This sequence comes from Zingel zingel, assembly GCA_023566125.1. NCBI lineage: Eukaryota > Metazoa > Chordata > Actinopteri > Perciformes > Percidae > Zingel > Zingel zingel. The sequence continues at coordinate 38,048,192 of CM042316.1, read as the reverse complement.
TACAGCGACCAGCAGGTATCCAAAGTGCTTAACATCAAAACCAAGAGTAAAAACATATATCATACAATAAAAAGAAAGAACACAGAAAACAGTAAAATCAGAAATAGTTACAAAAAAACAGAAGAATGAAGTTGTCACACCACTGCTACGTATTAAAAGCCAGACTAAACAGATACGTTTTAAGTTTGGACCTAAAAAGAGCTACATCTGTAATAGTGCGAATATCAGGGGGTAACTTGTTCCAGAGTCTCGGGGCAGAAACTGCAAAAGCCGTGACACAACAGCCTTGCAATAAATCCTATGAAGGCTACAAAGTCATACAAATCAGTTTTAGAGACATGTCAACTCAAATTTATTTTGGAGGGTGCAGTTTGTGGTGCAGCTGAATTATATTGTATTATACATGTGGCAAAAGATATGTTACTTAGCCTACCCTCTCCTAAAGGGAGGAATTAATCATAGACACACCTTCCCTTAGACATGTACTAAGAAACCATCCCACTAAAATGTCTCTGCACATAAATGGCAAATTCCATAGGTTTTTCTGATTAAATTAGATGATGGCATGAAATGACTGCAGGGTGTTCATCCTGATCATGTGTGAGCAAAACAGAGAAAGCGCTTTCCTTCTGCTGATGTTTAACCCACAAGCAAAAATGGGTCAGATAACTTTTCCTTCAAAATAAGAACCTAAGATACAAGTTTCTGCCAATTTTGTCTTGTTTTTAAAACCGATACTAAAGGTAGAAGCTGTTTAACTAAGAAACCCGTAATCCCCTGAGGCACATCACAAAGATATCGTGAGTTATAGCTACACGTCATTAGAAATAGTTAGTACAAACGAATAAGTGTTGGGTAAATTATGTGGTAGCATGCATGTTTGAATGTCTGGCATCCCATCAGCTATTTTACAGTACAGCAGCTCTTATATCTGTGCTGGTCTGTGTGGGCATACAGCTGACTAAAAATGCATATGAATGCATGAATGGAAACTCTCATGAATCTAATGTAATGTAGTGCTTCTACTCTGAATATGTGCCTAATTTGACTGAACCCGATTCCACTCATCTTTTGTACTTAAAAAGTATGATTTCATAAACTGAAATTTTAATTTAATAGTTTTAAAAACAACTCTGTTGTCATAATGGCGTGATTTTAGTTTTTTAGTTACATGCTGCTTCTCTGCCATATGTGATCAATCTCAAGCTTCAGGAATATGTATCATATCACTTGCAGTCATTGCAAAAACTGTATGAGTTTTCTGATATTAATGTAGGAGGAATTATTGCTTATTCTGCAACTGAATCCATAAATAACTTGATTTTCCATTTCTTCCTTGCTTGTCATCGTGGTTTTAAATGAAGCTGGAGGGGGTGGCAAAGGGAGGGCAGAGTGGCAGACAACTCCAACATCAAGGTTTGCAGCGTGACAAACACAAACAAGATTCCAAACAATGGACCACGCCCTGAGGGAGGCGTCCTGCTGCTGCAGCCTGGATGAACTGGAGGTCTGAGCGTGTGTGAGTCAGTGTGTGTTGGTAAGGAGGTATTGCGTAAAGACAGGATGTGTGACGTTGGTCCCCAGCAGAGGAATGGTGTAACCTTGAGCCATCCTCCACACACACACACACACACACCACACACACACACACACACACACACACACACACACACACACACACACACACACACACACACACACACACTCTCTTCCTCTCTCTAGCAGTTGCGGCTCTCGGCCTTGTGGCCTCAGACTGGCGTGTCCTGACACAAACCTCCTCTATCATGCGGCGCAGCAGACGCACCGTCTCCACAACATGACGGAAAACAACAAAGAGATAATAGTGTTGACAATAAAAAAGCATGAATGGATAACTTAGAGGCTCAAGTGAACTATAACGTCATGAGATCAACAACACACATCTGTACAGTTTGTGGTAAAATAACGTTGTAGGCTATTGGAAACGTAGATGTAGGCATTTGAGCCATGTCAATAGAAATATTGCTTCTTTTCATAAATCCAAGGAACTTGTTATTGTAGCCTATAGCTGTTTGAGAGCCTCGAGATCACGTTTCCAGCCTAGGGTAACCAGTTGTTTTAGACCCATTGTTTCAGAACCCGTGTGCTGCCTGGTATAATTCATGACAAATCCTTGTACAAGGATAGCGCAGAGGTGTAGCAGAAGGCTGGAGTGCACGATATAGTTATGTTTTTAAGCCTAAATCAAGATAACTTGTTGTTTCGGAGTACTCAAATAAACAGTGATTCATAACCTACTGAGAAAAAAGAAAAAACTAAGTCATGTCACGGAAATTGACATGATTAATGTGATAGTATAATGGACCGCAAAGCGGACTCGTATATTTTTATTTTTGCTGAGGAAGGTTTGAATCATCCTAATTACTTTTACAACACATTTTCCCGCTGTACAATGTTATAGTAATGTAGGGCTCAGATATTCAGTTCAGTTCAGTATAGTTTTCATTTGAGTTGCGACATGCAAAGGCCAGTAAAATGTTTATGAATATGTAGCGAATCTGTTGACGTGGGTAGGTTGATAGGTTTACACGGCATCTGGACAGGCTCGGAAACCAGTAGGTGGAAAAACCAGAAGGCACATAACACCGGCTTACGGTCAGCTCTGTGCGTTGCTCTGGTTGCTGTAAACAAACCAACCAGCCAACAGTTTGCAAGGCTGCAGACCAGATAAGGAGAAACACAGCTACTTTTAATCATTATTAAAGACTTGGAGAACAACAGGTTTTTGGATATGCGCACACATTGCTACGCCGACCTTTTCAAGAAGCTGGGTGAAGGAATGAAAGAGGGACGCTGTGTACAAGTCCGCCACCGCTGGAAAACTTCGAAAAAAAAAAATCTGATTTTGCACAGCTAAGTAACGTTACATGTAAACGGGAATATTAGTGGAATATTAACTTTCCTTAGCCATGTAAACAGCTTAGTCGGAATATCGTCTTTTTCAGAATAAGGGCAAAAAACGGAATGTTATGTGCATGTAAACGTAGTCACTGTCCATCAACAGACATACCTTTTAGCACCTTAGCTAATGTTAGCAATTCATTGCAGTTAAACAAAGAAATGGCGATTATGTAAAATAACTGACAATTAGACAATTACGTAATAATTGTTACAGGCCTACACATTTGGCATATTCACTTTGTCAACCCACACAACACATCCTTCTTTTCCATCTCTGCTAAATCTTGTTGTATCAAGAGCAGAGGGATGTTGCATGAGCTTGACCAGCGTCACTTCCTGTCTTAGAGACAGAGATGTCACAGTAGTGACAGCAGAGGTGTTGTCACATTTTGCACTGCAACACTCGGAAAGCGTTTCCTGACAAGCCCCACAAGGAAGAGGGAGCTGCCAGAAAAATATGTCAGTGACGGAGAGGATGTTGGATACTCTGGAGCCGAGGCTCCATCAGTTGCTGAAGTCGTGCTTTGCTCGTAACGTTCACATGATCTGGACTTTTCACAAAGCACAAAGCATTTAATTCCAGATGATAGATGCAATTAGCCACTGTGCTGAGTGTTTATGTACTGGGAAAGTAGTCAGTAATGTGCACTGGTTTTTACAGCTTAAAAAAAAAAAAAAAAAAAAAAAAAAAAACTTGATATCAGTAGTCCTTAGTGAACAAAGTGGTTCATTCTAATTAAATTAATTCTGATGGAAAATATAATACAATTGATCTGCAAGCCATTATTATCCAGCATCATTCCGGACAACACAAAAAGGTCACGAAAAGTATCATCGTCCACTATTGTCACACAGAAACCTCGTGATAGTGGCTGCCTGAGGGAATCTCTGGAGCTCAAGTCTCGGCTTTCTTCCACCTTCAGGTCTGACCACATAAGACCTTGCTGTATTCATCAGTATTCTGTCTAACACACATATCCTGTATACGTCTTATATTTATTTCTGGCCTAGTAAAGTCAAAATTCCAATATAATAAGCAAACCGTACTCATGCTAATTGTCAGCCCTGACATTACAAATAACATCTATGACAAAGTCTCACCGCCACAGTGCCACCACCATCATGTTGATTTACTTTTATCGCAGGAAATAATCATTTGCAGAGGATATTTTTTCATGACTTTTTGTAGCATTTTCTGCTCTATTGATAAACAGAAGGTGAAGAGTGGCAGGAAACGTGGGTGCGAAAAACATGATGAATAGAAGAAGGTCATGCTGGATCAAATCTCTTTAACTTCAGAATAATTAGTGACAAAAGCTGCTGAAAGAATTGACTTCCTTTCAGAGGGAGTGCAAATGACATACTGTTGCACAAACCAAAATCAAACGAGTTTACATTGTGAGTAATGAACATAATATTAAATCTGAAACCTCTTTAACATTGTAAATGACCTACAGTTAAACAATACATCACATCAAGTGTATTAATCTGTAACTACTGATGCCGCTTCAGTTTTTAATTAGAGAAAATGTGTGGACGACTAAAGCAACGCAGAAGCTTGGCAGACATTCTTCAGCTTCTGCCAGACTGATTCAGATTCCTACCAATAACCATTAGACTGTGAGTCAGACCAGTTTGGCTGTAAGGCTCCTCTCACTCATGTACTGTATATTTCTCCAATTGTGTTGGTCTTACTGGAAGCTCAGTTTTAACCTTCTGTCCTACGTGCCAAATGCAGTACCAGTAGGAAAGGTTCATTAAAACTCAACTTTTTAGGAATTTTACTCAGAGAAACCTCATTTGATTCTCTCATCAAACTGGCGAGGTTAGCATTCCTGAAATGTAATCATTGCTTTGGAATGGTTTCTTGTGCCCTCAGGTCAGGAAACTTGCTCCAACACTACAAAAAAGTTAGTTTTGATGCTCATATTGATTTTACATTAATTTAGCCTAGGGGGTGCCCAGAACGGCTTGGGTCCTATGCCTTATTATGGCAGGAAGAACCCTGTTGGCGGACAATAATCACCCTGTGGATGTGAAGCAGGCTATTAAACATCTTAAGTTTAGATGACTTTGATTTTGTGATACACTACAAGATGTTCCATACAATCAATAAATTAATGAATGCCACCATGATGCTTCCTTTGTTGAGCCTCTTTAAGTGGAACATCTTGGATTCAAGAAAAAACATCATGATTTTTTTAAATTCTTTCAGCTAACGTGGTGAGTAACATCTAATTATTGCCAACATGAGCCAGAGGACGCAAAGTTAAAGACTACCCCAACATTAACCCCCCCGTATTTTCCATTGTGCCATATTTTTCAATAAAAATATCTAACAAAGACAGTCTGACGTTATCTGGCTCCTGCACGCAAAGTGTAACTGGATTCCTGTCTGGACAGTGCACGCACACATGCATACACACACACTTTCTGTTCGCCTCTGGAAATCTGCCACATTACTTAGCATATCATTCACTGCAGGGCTGTGATCATCAGACCAGGCTGAGTATGGGTCAGATTTATTCTGTTTGGATCAACAGCGGTGGATTAAAAAGCTGAGTCACTCGTTGGCTAGACCTCGGTTTCCCTCTCTGTCTCTACACAGACTGAATCTTCTCTCTGTAATAATCTGTTCCAGAAACCAAGTGTCGCTGACTGCTCCGAGATACATTTTCAAATGTCGCCACAACTGCAAAAAAGAGACAGGATTACAGCACAACTATAATCACTTATAGGAAAATTACCTTTATTTTTGTAGTTTTGGCCTTAATTTCTGCTGGTAATGACAACACTGTACTCCCCAAAATAACTATGATGATGCACTAGCTATGATGAGATCTTGGCAACATTCCTAAAATGAAGACTGACGGGTCAAGAAACATGTAGTCAGACAATCAGACACGTTGTGAGCAAGCCCACCCATAATGTCAGTAAGAATGCTCACTGCGCAGGAAACCTGTGCACATGCAACCATTAGGAAGTACAGTTGGTCATAGCTGAACCAGAAAGTCTGTAAAATGTGATGAATTGGAACGTTTGTGTTAGCCTTTTTTTCTTTTCTTTTTTTTTTTTTTTTTTTACATTGCCTTAAATAGATGTTCATGCTGGTTTGTTTTAAACACGGGTCATCCTCATGCCCAGAGCAATTTGACTGAAAAGTCAAGCCATGGGAGGGTGTCGACAAGCTTTTTGTGAAAACAGACCTGCTTGGTAATATCGGCTAAATGGTTGGTTTGGCTTCCCAGATGAAGAGAAGTGGTTGAAACAATGAATTTCCATGTTAGATATGTTCAGAACTAGTGTTGACAACAAATGTGCCTTTGTTGGTTTGAAAATACAAGGTGTTGCTGATTAAGATAACAGTCTGTCAGATGTCACTAGTCATGTTTCCATCAACGTATTTTTATGTGCATTTTGAAGTATCTCATTAGAAAATGTTGATGGAAACGGCAAAATTCGAGAGAGAAAAACGTCGGGTATACTGACAAATTGGTTCAACAGCTTGAATGGTATGGCCCTGCACACACCACGTATACACAGCGGTGAACGGTTGTCTCGCAGACGCCAAATGTCTCTGCCACAACCCTGTATTCTGCACAGGTAACCAACTTGTACAATGCTACCTCTCTCCATTTAGCCAAAGAACTTAGCTTCTACACTATTTGCAATCTACAACCATGTGTAAGGTCATCTTGTGACCAAACTACGCTTTGCATAGTCTAGTTTATTCGCTCTAAAACGCTTCTAATTTGCATTCTTTTTTGCGCAATTTTAAAAGTTTGCTTAAAATTCACTTGACAATTAGATGGAAACATGACTACTGTAAGGGGAAATCATGTCACAGCAGTAGAAAACACCTACAATGTAACATCAGCTCTCTGCCATTACCCATTTGATAAAGCACAAAGGTGTCTTCAACCCGCAAAGAAAACTCAAATGGGAAATGCCAGCACTGTAAAAATGATCATATGACAGGCTCTGTGTCTCTGCTAAACACAATTAAAAGGACTCTCCGTTGTTGCAGAGCTCCTGTCTGCAGCAGCTAATGGACAGAAACAGTGTCAGCGGTTTCGGATGCAACATTTCCTCTGGTTAACAGGCACATTACCACACACATAGGTCACAGGATACTGTCTATATCACATACTGTACAGCTTAGAGTTAACAACATGAAACATGAAGTACAAGTACACCACAGGCAGGCAGTGGCTACGAAGAAAAACTAATGAAATGTATGCAGCTACCTACTAGATACCATATGAATATTTCACTCGTTATTTATGCGATCGAAATGCAAAACAAGTGGCATGAATGGGGAAAAAAACGTGGAAATGCAAACATGAGTTTAAAAGTTAAGATTTGAAAAAAATAAAAATTAAATCGCTGTTAAAATGAAGATACCCTTTTTTAAAGCTTCATAGAGCTGTCAAGACACACACTACAGACGGAAACACACTTATGAGAACAGGAAGAGGAGATATCGTATCTTTATGAGTAAACAGCTGCAGCTCAGGCCTGAAGTGAAACACTGAGGACAGTAAGCCGACACCTGAGAGCCCGACAGCAGAAGAGCCCCCATTACACAATGAACACAACAAACCGACTGTGTGCTCTGACTGAGAGTCCTTTATGCTCGTCAGCCGGTTTGTTTGTGTAATTGTGCGTATCTGTGTGCGATAATATGTTTTTCTGCAGGGGTCTGTGCGTGTGTGTGTGTGCGTGCGTGTGTGTGTCAGTTAACAGGGGCTCTGTGAACAGTGTCAATTCTTCACACGGTAGCCTGATCTTCAGAAAACGCCACCTGTTCAGCGCTGGGCGGTCGCTGACCAACCTCTTAACTAGAATTACATAATAGCTGGCAGGAAAACAATTTGTGCTGGCAGACAAGCCATTTCAGTTGTTAGGCCTTTATGCCAATAAAGTTTATTCGTTAACTTTAACCAACACATATTAAGATTTGGACTCTTTATCCTGCATCTGATACTGGGTTTCTTCCTTTTGAACCTTTGAAAAAGCTAATCCTGAGTTTTATTTTTAAATTTGGCTGGTTCACAGAGAGATGTTAGAAACTGGACTGTTAAAAAGGATTTACGGGATTTTATGCACACACACACAAATTGTATGCCTCAATATTTAATAAATCAATACTCGCATCATGCTTAGTGTACCTTAAGGCTCTGACACACCAACCCGCAGAAAAGATGCCGACTTGAGCGTACGTTCTGCGCGAGACGTAATACGTTTCCATAACAGCAGGCGGCGCTAATCTGTATTGTCGGCCAAAAAATTTAAACTGGCAGCTGATTGGACGAACGCGTCAAGACTGCCCACCCACTGATTCAACATGTCAAATCAGCCCAAATGAAGGCCGACGGCTCCTCCGGCTGATGACGGCACGGAACACACCGAACAGACTCGAGTCACTGACCTCGCCAGACTGTCCGACGGCCGATTATCGGGTTGGTGTGTCAGCGCCTTTAAAGATTCGGTATTTGTTGCTTTTTGGCTGACACGTTTTCATAAATGTTTGTTAAATGTCAACAATGAACAATAAAGATTCACCCACTTTAATACACTCACTACTAAACAAAATGTCCTCTGGTGACAGCAAGTAATGCTATTTATATTTCCGACAGTATTAATAAATATTTTTTGGAAAAAATAGGTACTTGATCAGAGTACACAAATGAAAAAAAAAAAAAAAAGAGTGCCACCTACAGAAACTCAAACCTCATAAATACACTCTGAGGCAGGAGCTACAGAGTGGACACACTGAGTGATGGTAAAAGCGATTTGGAAAGTGCAATGCAAAAATCACAAAAGAGAGAAGTTAAGATGGTATTTAAGCAAGTAATACTAATCTGAACAGGGAACGTTAAAATTTCCCTTAAAAACTTCCACTGCTGTGCTCTTGAGCAACCCATTTAGAAGAAGGTGTGCTTAAGCTCTTAAGCTCTTTTCCCAGCACTGCCCTGCTTTACATTCACACTTTCATATGTTCACAGCCACTGACAAGTATCAACGGAGCTAGTGAAAGCCCAGCGACTTCATCATGGGCACCATGGTAGTAGCTGCTAAGGTTTAACAGATGGCAACTCAATCACCTTTCCAGGGATTAAAGCCGGAAATTTCCTTGTAACTGGCCCACTTCTCAGACCTTTGGGCTACTGTTGCACCCGTAACTCAAACCACATTTCAGTTGGGTTAAGCTGGCGAGTATATAACACAGCACACGTCAGCGTGGCCAATATAGGTCATCTAATATCAACCTGCCTAAATTTACAGCGATCAAACATGGTTCACTTGGCCTCAGTGAACTAGATGATTAAAAGCCTGGGGCTGTTTATCACTGTGTGTGGTGTGTTTCTAAGTAAAATGAATGCCAACGTGGGGCATCATAGGTGGGTGCCAGCTTTTGGGTAACAAGTCAGCACAGCAATTACATGAATATTTCACTTGTCCGGGGGAACACAAAAGCCCTGCTCTGCCCTGCGGTGGCACACAGAAAGACACGCTAGCTTTTTTTCTTAAACATACATAGCTGTACATGTGCGCACAAGCACTTACCCACACCCACTACTGGACTTCCCTTACACACACACACACACACACACACACACACACACACACACACACACACACACACACACACACACACACACACACACACACACACACACACACACACACACACACACACACACACACACACACACACACACACACACACACACACACACACACACACACACACACACACACACACACACACACACACACAAGCTCAAGACTAGCCCCAAGCAAAATAGTTTTTTTCCCACAGTACAGCAACAGAAAGCATGCATGCATATCTGTTTTTCATACTTGTAAGGACCTTGACTGACTATATACTAGCTCTGACCTTTAACTTCAACTTTGTGTCGCGCTAGTGACGATTCCCTCTGACCAATCAGTGGTCTGCAGTGTTTTAACGCCACCTTATAGTATCAGCTCAGTTCGCTTGGGAACCTGGATCAAGGTGATACCAAAAAAAAGGTACTATCCACAATTTTTGCTTATGGAAAACCAAAAAAGAGCTAGTCGAGTAGTTGAGTCAATCTGTACCATGAAGTGGATAAACAGCATTACATGTCCTCATTCTTCTAACCTTGACAAAAACACTGGATCCCCAGAAATAAACAATACAAATACAAGTCTGACACACACACACACACATAGTTCATGAGCTTTAGCAGTTAACCAGCACAACAGAATAAGACTAACTAAAAAAGTTTAGACGCAAACACTTGCAGCTTGCAGGCCGATAAGAGATGCAGGTTCAGCAGGTTAGGTAAAGCTGTCCGTGTTTGGAAATGAGGAAAATGAACACTGATAGACACAATCCCAGAAATAGATCTGAAGTTGATTTATGACATTATTTTGCAAACAACAGACAAACTAGAGTAAAAAAATATGGACCAAAATGTGTCAGAGGTCACAAAGAGGTAAAAGGAAGGGACTCCTAGTGATGCTGATGATGACATTGTGCAGGTTTAGTGCATTTTATTAATGGTAATTTTCCGATGCATGCAGATTGGAAAGCCTACATCATTTTTTCTTTGTCATTAAAAAAAGTGGATACAACAAATCCTCAAAAGTACAATTACAGGATTAAAAGTAATGTGTGAAGAGCACAAAAAGCAACTGGGGCTTTTTGACAAGTCTAAGGGATGAAAGGAGGAGAAGGATGGAGGACTTGGACGCTGCCTGGACTGGAAGGAGGTTTGTCTGCCTTTAGGTCTGGTTTCTGGATCCACAGGACTCAATGGAGGGGTAACACAAGGAAGAGAAGTGAAGTGAGAGGCAAAAGACTGAACAACGGAAGAGAGGCAGTGGAGGGAACGGGGAGTACGAACATGCAAATTGCGGATCCTGGTGTGAAAGCTCTGGCTGACGTGTCAAGAGTTCTGTTATTAAATTATAATGTGGTGATAATGATCTCAGAAGACAACAAAGCCACAGGAGGATAAATATCATGGGTTGAGTTGTGTAACGGCGGGTTTATGATGGTCTCGGGTCTGCAGGAGGTCATGAAACTACATCTGTGTTACATGCAAAATACACGCGTGTACATGCACCGACATGTTACTATATGCCAAGAAATGTACATCCAAAACATTCATATTACGTGTTGTGTGTGTATATACCACTTATATGTACTCCTATTTTATCTTTTTTCTGACCTCTACAGCTCAGGACTGCAAAAAGTAATGAAATTCAACATCAAGCTCAAAATCACAAAACGATTTACTCAATTTGACATACCAGAGGAATATATTACGACGAGTGCATCCACATAAGGGGGGGGGGAGGGGTGTGTGCACCATATGATCAATTGCAAACGTGGAGTCTACCATCATTACACTTGTGCGTTCTATAAACTTTCGTTGCTGTAGCCTATTCTTTTAGTCGCAACCCTGGCAGTGGTAAGCGATAGTGGGAAACACTGGTCACCATCTATTCAATCCATTTGCTTGTTTCTTGTCCAAGAGATGTTTATGAAATAGATCTTAAGCTAAAGTGAAGGAATTAGGTAAGACCTCAGCCTCGTTTGGCACCAGAGAGAGAGAGAGGGAGAGAGTAGTGAAATGGTTTTAGTTGTGAGCATCTTAATTACATTATAGCTTCCACTATGAAAGTGCTTATAGAGTCCTGAGTACATACAGCAACATGAACACGAGCCATCAATCAAATGCCAAACAGCTAAAACTGGAAAGAAATTAAAACGGCCAGAAAGCAGAATAGCTCAGAGAAAATGTCATAACAGAAGATATCACAATAGACTTGGTGAACAGAACTACTGGGTGTGCTAGCTTCCTTATCTAGAAGACTCGCTGTATGAGAGTAAATTACATGTTCATGTGTGCGTTTGTTTAAATCGACCAGGTTTGACCCGACTGTTTTTGTTACTTAACGACGACTCTAAATTACACCTGCTTAGGAGACAGAGGGAAGTTTGGCTAGCTGGCTCAACCACAACCAAGAAAACAATAGCTCAATGCTGGCTCAAAAAAAACATCGACCATGTTTGGTGAGGAAGGGGTAATATGGAGGACCCCCTATTGTTGCCATGGTGAGGTTGCCAACAAGGGTGGCTTGTGACTGAGCAAGCACAGCAATCATTGTGCTGTCCAGCTCACAGGCAAATACTTTATTCCCTGCACTGCTTTTAAGAAAGATTCCTCCTCTACCAGCTCGGTCACAATTAGGGCTGTCCTCAACTAAAGAACTTCTCAGTCGACTAACACTCATGTGACTATTGACTAATCGATTGGTTTATTTAATCGACACATCTGTAAAACTGAGTTTCTCCACAAAGAATTGTGCAAAATCACCACTTTAAAACTTGTGTTTACCAGAGATGTGCTCATAAAGCTTTTTGGAAATAGGTCATTCAGCATGAAAAAGCATAAAAAAAAATAAAAAAAGACTAATCGACTGAAGAAATCTTAGTCAACTAAGACCAAAACAAGCGATTAGTCGACTAATAGGGGGCAGCCCTATAATGTCACAATGCATCACAAAAAGGGCGCACCTAAATATGACCAGTCCTGTTGTGCAGAGAAAAAAACTCGAAACTACTGATATTATAGCAGTGGGACTGATGTAATAGCTCAATAAGTTTGAGGAAGGAAAGAGGTGAAGACGACAGAACAGATGATTATTTCTACAAGTGTTTATTTACACGATTGCTTACTTATCCTGTTTTCACAGTCAGAAAGAAGAGTTCTGTCGTCATTTGTCTGCAAACGTAATGACAAAAACAGAACTGCATCAAGCATTTAATGGGCACAAGTATTGGTTTACTGCTCTGCTTTGTTCAGGAGAAACTGTTTTATCACACCTGCAGTTACTAAACAGGAGAAGAAAGCCATCGCTCAGAAACTACTAAACACCACGCAGCCAAAAAAGCCTGCTCAGAATGTGATAGATATTGTACAAATTTAAGTAACTGGAAAAGGAGTTTCCTGTTGTTGTGACTGAACTTCTTTACTCGGATTATTATTAGAATAAACGGCTCCATCTAAATGCAGCGTCACTGTTAGGAGTACATTTGGGGTGTGGCCTGACACAAAAGTTCATATGAAAAAAGATTAAAATACCTCTATAAGTGTTTCTGGGTCCTGGCACGGGCCACAAGTAATAAACACCTAACTGTAAAAATCCACAGTAAGTCAGAAGCATGATCAAAATCACACAGCAGGTTAGTAAGGAAAGGTGGCAGCAGCATCTCTCCCATGGGTACAGCCAGGGCTCAAAAAGCCCCTAAGCAGAGGTACCTAATTTTTACATATGGTTTTCATGTATTTTCTAGGGCTGCCATTCAAAACTTACATTACAGCCTGCAGCCAGGACAGGAAACTATATTTCAGTTGTGTCAGTCTTTTGGTTAGAGTGTCGCACCCAAAATATGCTGTAAATTCAACACACTCGTCGCTGTGGGTGAAGCTCAATGTGTAAGCCAATGAAAGCAGCAAACTGTGAATCAGCACTACTGGTAGCTGCCATTTATAATATCACATGAGACACTTGCACAATATCAAAACAACACATACAGGGATTGGGATAGTGACGACATATCCTTTAAATACCCGGGAAGTATTCTGTATTTTTTTCGTGTGGCTCTTTGGGAAATCCAAAAAGTGTGAGTGATGCTTCAGGCAGCTAGGTTGGTGTAAGCTAGGTGCCCTTGAGATAAAGGTGGGGGTTCTCTATGTAGCTCCTGATGTCAATATGTGGTGAGGAGATATTAGAGAGAAGCTCACGTCCTCATAAACAACCCTTATGAAAGAAATCCTGTAAAATGCTTCGAAACTGTGCCATTCAACTCAAAGTCCTGTCTCCCCAAAAACCCAGACGCTGCCACAAATGCAGAAAAACATCAGCAGGACGAACCAGGCTAGCCTGACACAGCAGATTTTGCAATAGTGTGCTGTGCACTGAGCTGCCTTTCATTTGGGAGAAACTAGACAGACCAGATGGAGTGAAGAGGGACAGACAAGGTGAAGAGCTGGATGATGTAAGGTGATGGAGTGGCAGAGAAAAGGAGGGGTGGGTGCAGGGCATACTGGGTGTGGAGAGGGCTGGGTGGCCTTGCATCGGATGCATTCATTATTGATCAGCTGGGGGAAGACAAACATGCGCACTGAAGACACCGGTGGGTGAAGGGGTGGAAGTGAAAGTCTAGGAATATTTTTTTTTTTTTTTTTAAACTCATTGATTAAATGTGTGCATTTTGCATGTGTGAGATCAATGTAACACACACGACTCTGCACTCAGACCACCTAAACCTCCCCCATCTCCCTCCCCATGTTCTCCATCCTGTGTGTCCAATTGCAACCTGTCCCAAATGGGCTAGTTGAGATTAGGGCGTCTGCGTCGCTCGCTTGCTTGCAGCTGCTCTTTGCACATGCACAGACTAAGGGCCTGGGGGCTGAGGGGGTTATTTTAATAATGGCATTCAAAAGCACAATAACACATAATGGTAACATATTCCTGCTGCTGAAGGTGACAGATACACGCACTGTGTTTTTAATTATCTACTTACATGGTCCGGGTTCCGCTCGTTTCCAGGCAGTGCCGTGCGTAAAGACATTTTCGTCCCTGAGTGCGCTTCGTCGTCCAAGACAAAATAAATAAATGGGCTGTAGGTTTGTGTTCACACTGGGTTGAAAAAATTAAAATAAAAAAATCACCCCAGATTAGCCTGGCTGTCAGTCACACCAGAGAAAAGCAGCCTCACTTCTCATACAATCCTCATTGTCACAGTCCATGAAGGCAGCACAGATCACCAAGACAGTGATCCAGCTTAAATGAATGCGTACAAAAACAAACTACATCCACCTCATGTCTGTCTGGTGTTTTTGGTACCAACCCAGCCACATCTGAAGAAAAAAAAAAAAAACAGCCCAGACTGAACCCCCCCACTTAGCTTCTCACTTCCCCCCAATCCTTCCCAGACGCTATCGTACCATTTCGGTGGACACCGGCTGGCTCGTTAATAAATCAATCCCGGTGGTCATCGGTTTACTTTCAGCTGCATCGGTCTTGTGGTGAGAAAGGAAAGAAAACTCAACCATTGAGGCAACTGATGGGGGTCAAAAAAGAGAAACAGCCGTGGGCTATGTGCGACCACCGCGGGTTGAGTTCAGAAAAAAGGGGGAGTTTTTGTTTTCCTGTTAGCTAACGTTGAAATGATATGATTTTCCTGGGTGACAGACGTCAAAGCGGTGACTCCCACAGATAAATAGTAACGGAAACAGAAGTAGGAAACGCCTGATACCACATTTCAAGACGTTAAGAGATGTACGGAGCCATGGGGGGGAAAAAAATCAATGGAAAATTGCGGTTGAATTAAAGAAAGCGGCGGATGTGCAGCCTTCAAGTCAGTCTCCGGTTCTTCCTCTCAATCCAGTCCGCCCGTAGCGCCTCTCATTCGGTTTGGTTCCAACTGCTTTTGCTGTGAATGTAAAGTCGCCCGGATGAGCAGCGGCGGAACACAAAGATATGTCTTTCCCCGGAAACATAACATTTTTTTTCTGCGAAGAGGATGAAAGAAAACGGGATCCTTCCTCCGCCTCCCGAAAAACACAGTGACAAGAGAAAGAGGGAGGGAGAAGGACGTCAGCGGTGGCATATAGGCAGGGCTGCTGCGTCGGTGGCCGCGCACGCGCACACAGACACGTGCCTTTCTCTCCCCACTCTCGCTCATGCTGCCTTCAAGAACCCCCCGTCTTCCGAGCGTCACAAATCATAACGAACACTTGCTTGTGAGTTAATGTCACAATTAACTTAAGGATGTCTTGATTTTCGACGGGTTTGTATACAAATAAACAGCAACAAAGTCCTTCTGTTATTTTATAGACAAAATCTCTTGATTCTACCTTCTGGAAAACAACTCGACTCCTATTTCTTTGTCCTACTAATATATAATTAGCACCTCCTGGTGGCCAAAAATATAGATATGTAAAAATCGTCACTATCTAATATAAATCTAAGCACGCTGTACTGTACTGTCATATCCACATGGCTACATCATGAGGTTTATAAAGCAACCTGTTACACTGATCATTCCATATATATTCCACAACCCTTTGCACTCTGCGCCATGGCACTATTATACTTGTACTTGCACTTTGTATATCACATTGCACTTTTCTGCTTTTTTTGCACTTCTGGTTAGATGCAAAGTGCATTTCGTTGTCTTTGTACTTGTACTCTGCACAATGACAATAAAGTTGAATCTAATCTAATCTAATCTATAGTTACATACAAATGTCTTTATTGTTATAATATATCATAAGCTGGTCAGGTACCCTGACTTGCAGCCAACAGCACTGTAACTAAATTCACGTGTACTCAAAGCAGCACAATAACTATAAATAAATTAACATATATTCTAACAACACAGGATTTATAGCGCAAGTACACTCAACAAAATCAAAATTTAAAATCAAAACGTAGCTTAACTGGTGTATAAATATCCCATGCTGCCCTGCAGGAAATATACTGTTTGACCATGAAGCTGGAGATTGGTCTGCAGGGCGATGTTATATGATAGGGCCCACTAGACACAAGGGCCCATTCAGAACACATCACAAAATAAGACTTTACTTTAGACTTTAACGTAATGTGCAAAATAATTATTTTTCTTAATTACATTGTTTTTGTGACCGGGAGCTGACATCGGAATCATGTTTGTGATCAAAAATAAAATAACTGCACAGCTTCTGCACTTCTCGCAGAGGCTCTGGTTTAGGGGCCCCGGAGCCCTAGGCCCGATAGGCAAGTTCAGTAATCCACCATGATGCTGGTCAGGTGAGAACTCGAGAAAGCATTGGGAATGATCCTCTGTAGACTTTGAGGCCAAGGTTCATCTTACTTAGAACTACTACTAGTGTTTTCCAAAGTCCACAGTTTTACAGAAACAGGACACTGGAGCAGGACTGTCACAATGTAAAGGTAAAACAATGTGAATAACAACTGTCTTTAGTCAGGGAATCACTCCATTCACACAGACATGCTTGATTGTGTGTGTGTGTGTGTGTGTGTGTGTGTGTGTGTGTGTGTGTGTGTGTGTGTGTGTGTGTGTGTGTGTGTGTGTGTGTGTGTGTGTGAGATACATGCTTGTGTAGTTTGTGGATACCCCCTACCAGAAAATCTGCCTCATCTGTGTTTGTTGGCTTCAGGATTACGATTTAGCGCATTAAAGACAATTCAACCAACCTGTATTCACAACTCAGAAGAGTTATTAAACAGCAGGCCTAATTGGAAGCATTAATGGAACAACACAGTGGTATTTATCCCATGTTGTAGCTCCTGATAACATTTTTACAATTTGAGGTTTGCATTGCACCAAAACCCAGAAAACCTCATTTTATTATTATAACTTTTGATTTCATAATATGTTTATCAATACTAGTTAAACAGTTAAACAGTTGTACATTTTTATTCCCAACTTGTATATATTTTAAATTATTTGTTCTTATATTCTATCCTATTATTATCTTATGTATATTGTATCCTATTGTTTTATGTATATTCTGTACGTGTGCTGTGTGTCTGATATATCTAGAATATCCCATTTTTTGGGGATCAATAAAAATCTATCTATCTATCTATCTATCTATCTATCTATCTATCTATCTATCTATCTATCTATCTATATATCTATCTATCTATCTATATATCTATCTATCTATCTATTTATCTATCTATCTATCTATTTATCTATCTATCTATTTATCTATCTATCTATCTATCTATTTATCTATCTATCTATCTATTTATCTATCTATCTATTTATCTATCTATCTATATCTGTACTGTGTAGTTTATGAATGCGGGACAGTAAAATGTAAACCATTCTCTACATTCTGTTAATAGCACAACTATAAACCTACAAAACATGTGCTTTGGAGCATCATTTTTATTAATTTAGAGATTTTTTTTCGACATGAAACAGTAGCTCTTGACCTGTAAAATGCATAAGTTAGATGTCTTTGTCAAGCAGCTTTGTTTCTGACTCTGACTATGTTCCCAGAAGGAGTCTAAACACTGTCACACACACACACACACACACACACACACACACACACACACCAGATGCCAACATTATGATTATTTTTTTTTTTTAGCAAATTATACTCTTTCCTCTGTATTAAATCTGATTTAAAATATGAAAAAAACTTAAACAAGGCTTAAAGGGAGAACCATCAGACAGAAACATAGTTTTTTTCATGCACTGATCAATTCTGGGCTATTTTGCTTTTGTAACATGTCTTCTTTCAGACTGTAGTGGGAAAAAACAGTAGTGTATTGTTATATATTTGTCTATTTGTGTCTGTACATTTATCATAAATTCACCAAAAGTAAGCATGTTAAGTTGCCTATTTAAACAAAATTTCAGAAAACTTAAGAAAATAATAATTGTCTTAATGTAATTCAGAAATAATCAATCAATCAATCAATCAAAATGTATTTATATAGCACTTTACAGCAACCAGCAGGTATCCAAAGTGCTTTACATCAGGAATCAAGTATAAAACAACATATCATACAATAAAAAGAATGAAACATATAACACAGTGAAATCAGAAAAGGTTACAAAGAGTGAAATTGTCACACCACCACTACGTATTACAAGCCAGTCTAAACAAATAGGTTTTGAGTTTGGACCTAAAAAGAGCTACATCCGTAGTAGTGCGAATATCAGGGGGTAACTTGTTCCAGAGTCTCGGGGCAGCAACTGCAAAAGCCTGATCACCCCCCCCCCCCCCCCCCCCCCGTTTATACCTTGAACTTGGGACTTCTAAAACCAGCTGATTTGAAGACCGCAATGACCGGTTGTGCTCACACAAAGTTAAAATTTCGGACAAATACTCCAGGGCCAGGCCATTTAAGGCCTTGAAAACAAACAATAAGATCTTAAAATATATTCTAAATGCACAGGGAGCCAATGTAGGGGTGTAGAGAACAAGAGTGATGTGTGCACGTCTAGATGTATTTGTTAAAAAGCGAGCAGCAGCATTTTGAACAAGTTGAAGGCGTGAGATGGAGGTCTGACTCAGACCAAAATAAAGCGCATTACAGTAATCCAACCATGAACTAATAAAGGTATGAATAGCCTTTTCTAGATCGTGCCTGTTCAGGAAAGGCTTTAGCCAGGAGACAAAGCTGGAAAAAGCTCATTCTAACATTACTGATCTGCTTGTCAAATAAAATAAATAAATAAAAAATAAAGCTAGGACAGCACTCCAATTTGATAAATATACTGCCACACAACGGACGTTTCGGGCAGCGCCCTTCCTCAGCATGTGCTTAATGTAATTCATCAACTTACAATACATATCTTTAAAGGCTGTTTTCTCAAAATGAGTTTTTCTCAGACTCTGAACCAGAAATCTCCACTTCAGCACTGCAGTAGCAATAACAAACACCAATCCTTCCACTTTCATTCCTATTCTGAAGGGTTTTACAGAGGGTTTTGTTAATATATCATTCATAGCCTGATTTACACAACATTTTAATCCTTAAAACATGGCGAAATTGATTATTTTTTTAATGGCTGTTGACTGTATTTTCTAATTTATTGAGTGCTAAAAATATATATATCCAGAATTCCCTCTTCAAACACCAAATATGTCAACAACATGAAACAAGAATTGTGAAGCTGGCTTCATCCAATGTTCAGATTTCTGTCCTGAAAATGTATGCAAATGAGTGCATATTTAATAAGATAATGCCTCATTTGCATATTTAAACATGCAATTACCGAAAAACTTGTCATACAGAGAATAATTATCTTAATATCAGTAATCAACTGGGGAAGTTACATGGTGATATATTTTAGTTACATTGTATTGTTTACCTTATTCACCTGTAGTGTCTCCCCTTGAAAACATGCGTCACTGAATTTATGTATTTGTGACTTGTTTTATTCATGACTAAATTACAAATTAGAAGTCTTACCTGGACTGATCTGGACCTGTTGGAGCGAATCCAGGGCCTCATCCTTCCCTCGCACCCTTACTTCCTGGTTATGACTGAGACCTTCAGTGACCTGAACCCCCGAAGACTGAGAGGCTGATACTGGAACAAGCAGTTGAATAACAGACGGGCAGATTCACTGTCATCGCTCGGAGAACGGCGGCAGAGAAAGAGAGAGGTTTACCAGGGGAGCAGAGTGCTGCTGCAGAAATGCTGAGATAATCGATGGTGGAAAGAACAACCAGAGCAGAAGTCCATATTTCCATGGGCTGTTCTGAACACTGTGTTACAGAGTACACCATGTACAGCATCACAAGCATCACTGTCCGGTCAGCTGTGAATAAACCAATTAGAGAGCAGACAAAAAAAAAAACACTGGCTGTGGAATCGTCAATACAATCTAATGGGCTATGGAAAAGGAAGAGAGGCGATGTTTCAGTTGCTTTTCTGCACGTAAGCAGGGATTGATCGCGCCAGTGGCTCATGCTGAGCCATCCGAGGACTGGGGATGGAAATGGATAAGATTTTATTGATACCAATGTCATTATCAATTCTGCTTATCAGATTCTTTATAGATTCCCTTATTAATTTCTGGTCAATTTTCTGTGTGGGAAAAAAAAGTAGGACTACACAGGTTTTCAGCGTCAACGCAACTGTTTTTATTTTCTCTGAAGTCTGAACACAGTGGGGATGAAATGAGAGAAGGTTTGTATTCATTTTCATTTAGTTTTTTTTTAGTCAAAGACAAAACCTGCTAAGCCTGCCTGTGTGGCGCTAATGTTATTATAAAAGGATATTGGCACTCATGCGTAGTGTCAAACACATGGAATTCCTGGAATGTAAGGCCATGTTTCGGAGAAAAAATGTTTCAGCATATTGCTGGTGTTTCCACCCTTACTTGAAATTATCATTTTACAGACATTACAGCACCACTGTTGTCCATTTTCTTCATGAAATCAAGCCATGCTTTGAACTGTTTCTTCCTCTCTGCCATGACTCTTCCTTGTTGCAAGTTTCCGGCAGCGTAGATTTATGAGTTTTACGTCATTGTTTTGCAATGTGCAACTGTCAGAAAAACATGATAAAAGGAAATGATAAGCTCTAAGGCATACGATCCCGATGGCTGGGACAACTTGTAACCGCCCTACCAAGGACATCAATACATGAAAAAACACATATTTGTATACTTTGACACTTTTAAGGAACTTTCATTGACATGATGTATTTCCTAGGTCTTGAGCATAACCATTACGACTACACGCCTAACCTCACCCTTACCCAAACCGTAGCCTAATTTGAACTTTAACCCTAAAGCCAGGAATTGACCCTCAAACAGCCATTTGAAGAAGTGAGAAAAGATAAACCAAGGGGGTAAGTTTCTTCCTTGAACGCGTAGCTCCTATGGCGCCATTTTGATGCTAACAAGCCATCACCTCCTGTTAGCATCCCATTGACTGCCATTCATTTTGACGTCACTTTGACAGCGAATAACTTTACATCTGAAGCGTTTAAAGACTTTATTTGTCCATTTTTTATTTCTAAAGAAACAAAACAATGTATAAAAGGCTCCATTACCTTGTACCTCACGTTATGGCTCTGTAGCAGACGTTTTTGTAAAAACAGGCTAACGATTGTGTCATAACCACGCGACTTACTGTCGCACAGTAGAGAAATTACCGTATAGTACAGGAGAAGCTCGCAGGCTGTTTGGCACAGCTACCAGAAGACTTACAACTTTCAGACAGGTTGCTCACGTCACATCTACGTCGTCTCGCTTAGTTGGAGGCTGCGCATTAACACTCAGCCATCACCGGAAAAGAGCTTCTAATATCCTTCACTGGTCTCCGTCCAGAGCAACGGGATCTGTTGGTCCATTTTATATATGGCAATGAGACAAACTCACTTTCCAACAACACCAATGTATGGAAGCCCATATCGGCCAGGACAACAAAACAAAAAATAGACAAAAAGTTCCTTGACATATTTGTGTTTTAAGTATTTTATTTTGTATCTTGCTTAAAGGTGCTGTAGGTAGGATTGCGAAGATCCAGGACTTAGCCAAAAAATGTATACATCGACAACTTCTCAGTCCCTCCCCCCTTTCCGCTAAAGCCCAAAACTGTCTCCTTAGTCCCTCCCCCCACAAGGGAGAATGAATGCGTGTGCATGAGCAGTGATTGACAAGCAGTTAGACACCCCCCTGGCCCTGATGGGTGCATCTTTTTAAATCTAAATGAAGAAAAAACTGAGGTCATTGTGTTTGGAGCCAGTCGGGCCGATGATATCCTTCCTGTTAACCTGGGCTACCTGCAACAATATGTGAAACCCATAGTCACAAATCTGGGTGTCAAAATAGACAATGGTTTTAAACTTGATAAACAGATAAATAATGTTGTTAAATAAAGTTTCTATCACTTGAGGCTTTTATCTAAAATTAAACCTGTTTTATCATGTAAGCACTTTGAGCATGTGATTCATGCTTTTATTTCAACTCGTTTAGACTACTGTAATGCACTTTACATTGGCGTTAACCAAACCTCTCTCTCACGCTCACAGTTAGTACAAACCTCGGCCGCTCGTCTTTTTAAACACCAGTCCTGGCCTCGCTACATTGGCTCCCGGTCCATTTTAGAATACATTTTAAGATCTTATTGTTTGTTTTTAAATCACTGAATGGGCTGGCACCTCGCTACATCTCAGACCTCTTACAAGTTTACACCCCCTCACGTTCACTTAGGTCTACTGATCAACTTCGGCCGGTCGCTCCAAAAACCAGGTTAAAAACCAGGGGCGACCAAGCTTTTTCAGCTGCAGCGACCTAAACTGTGGAATGAGCTACCTCCACAGGTCAAATTGGCTCCGACCCTCGAATCTTTTAAATCCCATCTTAAAACTCACTTGTATTCCCTGGCTTTTAACCCAGCATGAGAACTGTGTGGTCTTATGTTGTTTTATGTGTTCTATGTGTTTATATGTTTTATTTCTTGTCCATCACTTTGTAAACCTTTGTTTTTTGAATATGCTATATAAATAAAATGGATTGGATTGGATTGGATCTGAACAGGGAGCTGTGGATTTTTGCAAATTGCACTACAGGCTGTAGGTGGTGCCAGAGGAACCGGATTATTTTTTAAATTACCTGCTCCATGTAGTTCTACTGGAACATAGGGTCAGTTCCAGCAAATATGACAGAAAGTTAGTTTTATAAGTCTTACCTACTACACTTTTAAGTCTTTGTTGCCTATGTTTTACCTGGCTGCAAGAGTCAAACTTTTGCTTGGGGACAAAAAAGTTAAAGCACAGACATGATGGTTGACTTCTTGACCTCGACAGAAACACGCTGTATTCTGAAAAGAAACACATTTATATATTTATTTTTTATTTACTGTCTAGCCAAATCCCCAGGTATTTATAAGATTACCCATTAAGTGTATGGAGGTGTGTGTCTGTATTATCAAAAAACAGGCCGCTGTATAGTTCCTTCATTATTGAGTCTCAATAAGTCATCTATTGATGGACCTATTATTATGGTTTGTCAGTGTGCAGTGGGGAGTTTTTAGTATCTTTACTAAATGCATGATAGGAAACTGTGCCGTGCAGTTACCAAATTGGTCTGACCAAACTCTGTCGTTCTAAGTCACATAACCACACCTTCCTCTGTAACGTAGCTTACACAGCATTATCTACAGTCAAGTATAAAGACAGGCTGCAAAGTCGGCTTTTAGCAAAACCATCCTGCAACAAAACAACTTCAAGCACTTCCTTCACGTCAGTGGTAAGTTTTGATTTAAAAGCATTTACAATGGTCTAACAAAAGTTAGTTTAGTTGTTTAAATTGTAACGTATACTATTTTCTGTAAATGTAAATGAAAAAGAATACAATAGGCCTACAAAAAGAAACTCTTTGAGAAGAACGAATTATGATCAATCAAGGTATTCTTAAAATGTTCGTATTTCTTCAGGAATGTAAAGTTAATTTCTCTTTTTATCCAACTAAACTGAAGTGCTCGCAAATCAGCAAATTATGAGATAAGCTAAACCTTTATTAATCCCCAAAGAGAAATTCAGGAAATGGTGGTTCTGGTTATGATTGTTTAAGGAATACATGCAAAATTAACACAAAAATGATTGAGAATACAAGGTACAACCACTATAGAGAATACTGCTGGATATACAGAAAAAATATATTGGTTGTAATGTGATTTTTAACTAAGTATGACTAATTTACTTAATTCCCTTTTAAGATTTTGTTCTCCAAAACTAAAGCAAACTTGAAAGAAAAACAAACAGGAGAATATTTTTTGGGGTTTATAAAACACTTCAGAATGGAAGAATATTGTAGTGTTTCAACTCTCCCGTGCTCCATATTTGTTTTTCAGCTTTAGCTGACCATGTTGACAGCCTTAACTCTGGCCTCCCTGAGCCTTATGGTGTGGCCATCTAACCTCTGCCCTCCAACCTGCGAATGTCGCCACAACCTGACCGATGTTGTGTGTCAGGAGAAAGGACTGGACCAGATCCCTGAGCTGCCAGAAGGCACAGAGCTGCTGTACGTCTCATACAATAAGATCCAGGAAATACCCAAGCATGGGCTGGAGAAGCTAAAGGTAAAAGGAGAAAGCTTAAAGGCCCTGACACACCAACCCGATTATCGGCCGTCGGACGGTCTGGTGAGGTCAGTGACTCGAGTCTGTTTGGTGTGTTGCGTGCCGTCGTCAGTTGGAGGAGCCATCGGCCTTCATTTGGGCCAATGTGACATGTTGAATCGGAAGGCGGGCAGTCGGACTCAATGGCCAATCTGATTGGTGGAGTGCTAACCCGGAAATGACGAACGGGATGAGTGTGACTAACACCTCTCAAAATCTGATGAAAATCTTTTAAACTGACCTTTGTCGATCTGAAATGAAGACAGATTCAGCAACTGCACGGCCTATTTCTCGCTTAAAATGTTTTCAGAAACACGTTTCGGTGAACTATCTTCGTAAAATATGAGATTGATATGAGATCGTATTCCGAACGAGCCACCATTATGCTTGGTTGTAAAATCCGGGGGCAGCCAGACCCACGTGACGCGTTCGTCCAATCAGCTGCCGGTTTTCATTTTTTGGGCGACAATACAGATTAGCGCCGCCTGCTGTTATGGAGACGTATTACGTCTCGCGCACGCATAGAACGTACGCTCAAGTCGGCGTCGCTTCGGTGTGCTCCGAGGCATTTTTTTGACCAACTCGGGGAGGCAGTCAGTTCGACTGCCTTTTCTGCCTAAGGTCAGCCGTCGGGTTGGTGTTTCAGAGCCTTAATGCCCATTTGGGCTTTCAAGATATTAGGTGTAGCCTATTATCTCACACTAATAATATGACTTTTTTTGTGATATTTCTAAAGAATTATACATAACAGACCTTTCACAAGTCTTCTCTCCTCCATGGATGTTCTATAGGTCCTGGACCTGACTAAGAATCAGCTGAATGTCTTCCTATCCCTCAACCCAGTTTGGCCCAACATGACAAAGCTGTCTAAGCTCTTCCTACGCAACAATGACCTGAGGTTGCTACACCCTGGTCAGTTCCTAAACTGCCTCGCTCTCACCTTACTGGACCTGAGTGAGAACCAGATCGAATATCTACCCACTGGATTCCTCCATGGATTATCTAATCTGAAGACGCTGTTTGTGAACTTTAACCAGATTCAAATGTTACAGGCTGGTGTATTGGAAGGAGCCTTCGCCCTCGCTGACCTCCACCTTAGCCACAACAATATAACGAAGATAGAGGAAGGTGTGTTCAAGAACTCCACTGTGTTGGAGAACCTTGTTCTGTCCAGAAACAGAATCACACATGTGGGCGAAGCCAGCTTCACAGGAGTGACAGGTCTCCAACAGCTTAACCTGAGTGGTAACATGCTAGTCACTGTTCTAGCTGAGGCATTGAGGGCTGTAAACAGGGTCAGGTATCTGTATCTACAGAAGAACAGCATCATCAGCCTTCCAGAGGATTGCTTCTCCTCATTGAGCCTATTGGAGCATCTAGACTTGAGCAACAACAAGCTGACCACTCTGTCTGAGGGATCACTCAGAGGTCTGACCATGCTGCTTGCGCTGGACCTCAGTCTCAACCTCATAGATTCTCTTCCCTCAAAAGTCTTCAATGACCTAATCAGCCTTGAGTCACTTGATTTATACAGGAACAGGCTGGCATATCTTCCTCTGGATGTATTCAGTAACTTGAACAACCTGCAAGAGTTGCAGCTGGACAGCAATCAGATCTCTGCCATACCAGTCGGGGTATATGATTCGTTGTCCAAACTCAACGACTTACATCTGTCGAACAACCGCATCCCGGAGCTCCGGCCTGCTCTATTCAACAAGCTTGAATCACTGCAGAACCTGTACTTGGAGTACAATGCTCTGAGGCACCTTCCCAAAGGCCTTTTCCACAAGATGAAGGTCCTCAAGAAGATACACCTCAATGACAACCATATCAGGTCTCTACATCCCTCAGTCTTCCATGGTTTGGTGCGAGTACATTCGCTGAAGCTCTCTCGCAACCATCTTACCTCTCTACACCCGGACCAGTTCAGAGACTTTATTGGTTTGAAAAAGTTAAAACTAGATGGAAACCACATAGGTAACCTTCCTGCAAGCCTGTTTGTGAATCTACTACATCTTAATACACTGGATCTGGACTATAACCGTATCTCAGAGCTGTCTCCTGATGACTTTGTAGGGTTGACTAACCTGAAAGACCTCAGATTGAGTTTCAATCAGCTCCATGACATCCCGTTTAACACTTTCTATCCCCTACACAACCTCCACAAGCTTCTGCTGAAGAACAACAGCCTGGGTAGTTTACACCCTCAGCTCTTTGCCCGACTTCCAAAGCTAACGGAACTCAACTTGGATGGAAACAAGTTGGATCACCTGCAACCTGGTGTATTTAAAGGACTCTTAAAACTTCAGAAACTGAGTTTAAAGTTCAACCAGCTTAGAGCAGTAGATAATGGGACTCTGGAGCCTTTAAGAAACCTTATGGCTGTCTATCTGTCAGGTAATTTATGGGACTGCTCCTGTGCACATATTCTCTACATCAGCAGCTGGGTCAACATGCACAGAGACCGTCTCGGAGACCAGCCCATTTGCTTCTTCTCTTCTTCTTCCTCAGAGAATACAACACTTTCTCAGGCAGCTCTGTCTCCTCCGTTGTTGCAAGATCATTGCATGACAAGTGCTGCAAGTGGCTCATCTCCTTTATTTCCTCTAGAAATGCTGAATCTGCTCATCACAATTTATCTCATAGCTGTCTGCCCACTGTGACATCCTTTGTGGTGAATTTGTGCTCTCTAACATTTTCTTCCTGCCTTTGCTTTTCATGTCTACTCTGTACAGAAGCCCTGAGAGGCAAGTGAGAAGAAAAAAAAGTCTGGTGATCCACTTTCTAAGTTTGACCTAAATTCTTTTCTCTCCTGTGTTTATGATTAAAGAAAAGATGTCAGGACTATCTTTACCTTAACCTTAAACATTTTCTAAGTTATTTTTTTTCCATCTGTGAAAAAAAGTGGCAAAACTGTTTTGGCAGGTGATTTTGTGAGTGAATCACATTTGTTTCAAGTGTTTGATGCTGTAATACTAATTTCGGCCACAAGACGCTGAAGTGTATCACTAACCCATGTTCTAAATACGTCTTAAAGCATTTGTGTTTTCTTCCAGGTGAGTTTTAATTTCTCCATGCACTCTAAATACAAGGAAGGTACATATTGTGTTGGCAAGTTATGTAACATTACTGTCATGTCTTTCTTTTGGCTATAGACATTTAATCAGTGCTAATCTGCTGTTTTAGTCCTATTTTGAAGAGAACATGGAGTAGTGGTGCGCTTCAGCATCTTGTGATCGAAAGGAGTATTACAACAACAAACATTTAAATCCTGACAAAAGGAAATTCACTAGAGGCCTGTACTACGAATCTTGGCGTTAACGAGGTAACTACAGGTTCAACCCAGGGTTTTGTGTCACTTGTTACCGGGTTCAATCGCCGTGGTAACTTATGCTGAACACCTAACCTGGTAGGGAGCAGGTTATGTTGGAGATTAGAGATCAACCGGTGTAAAAGCCCCGCCTGCTGACCAATCAATACACGGTTGATAACGGCGTCACCGTTCTTAGATCAGGTGGAGCTCGGTGCGCGGAGAGAGAGAGAGAGAGAGAGAGAGAGAGAGAGAGAGAGAGAGGAGAGAGAGAGAGAGAGAGAGAGAGAGAGAGAGAGAGAGAGAGAGAGAGAGGTGCGCTTATAAAAGTTAAAACATTTAGAGACCGACAACCCCGTTAACATTCCCGGATGGGTATCTTTATGAAAGATATAGATTTTCAGCGCAGAGAATTACGTATAGGCTATTTGTCGGCATATTGAGCTGTGTGTTGCCAATGCCACACATCGGTTTGAATTATGTATATTTTTTATTTGCTCCCATGATCTCTTACCACTGACAGGGTTGCAACTGAAATAATAGGCTAAAGCAACGACAGTTTATGGAAAGCACAAGTGTAATTATGGTCAGATCTAGTGCCTGACTGATGTGGAAGTGATATTGATAAGTGTTGTGATTTACACAGTTACACCGTCAGCTATTTTTTGCCAGCTTTCCTTCCAGTTTTAGGAAGCAGCGACTGTATTGCTTTTTGCCTGTAAAACCGTGTCTGTGTTCTTCATATTCATGTAGAATTATAGTTTGCTCTTCTTATGTAAAATAGGCAGCTCTGGTAGATGTTTGCGATTGGTCGTGCTGTGCGAACACCGCCTCTTTTATGTGAACGCACGCGTCGCTGGATTGGGAAACCCTGGGTTGATTGAACTAGTTGTTAACCAGCGTCGTGACAGCTTATGACCGCGGTTGTTAGGTTAGGTCGGGTAACTGAAATCAATCCAGGGCATGTTGATCTTGATTCGTAGTACAGGCCTCTGGTTAAACGTTTCTTTTACACCTGTTTTCACACACGAAAAAAAGCAGCTTCGAAAAATGATCCTGGCAAAACTTTTGTCCCCACCTGTTATTAGAAATGAAAAGAAATTTAAGGAACATAAAAAGATTATCCTGGCTAAACATTTTTTCACCTGTTCCTACATCATAAACACAGAAGAGAAAACTATTTAGATTAGACATTGAAAATAGATCACCGGATATTTTTTTCAGGGCTTCCGTAGATTGAAATTTGTAGTATTTAATAAGTATTTGCACCATGATCACAATATACTGTAAACTTGAATATCTTTAGGTGCATTTAAATATTGTGTAAATAAAAATGTATATGTAAAGTGCAAGATAGGTTTGTGAGTATTAAGAGAGTTCTTGCAAAACTGTAAACTTAATGATTTAATTTACAATCAAATGTGGGGAAAAAGGATCTAAAGTGAATATGAGCATAATATACACGTTGGTAGCACAAAAACATGGTACATATTACATTTTAGTAAACCTCACCATAAGACAACATGGACTCTAGTCCAGTGATTTGCATCAGCTCCTGGTTTTGTATCTTGCTGATATTTAGAGTTACTTTAAGGCTGCGAGGGTTGAGCATGTGTTCATAAAAACTGGGAAAAGTGGCTTGACAACTAGAGATAAGTTTGTGAATTATTTGTGTCTGCATTTGATTTTGACAGTATACCAGTCAAAAAGAGAGATTTTAAGCTCTTTAACCTCTTCCAATGCATTATGAAAGTCAATAAAATAAAATTAAAAAAGTCACAAGATTTAGATTTCAATGTTTATCAGTTTGACTCACATTCACAAAGTAGACGAACAACAAATACACTCCATAAGAGTAGTTACAGATGGAACTTTCTTACAAATAACGGTTTCGGTATTGTTAGTCAACACATAGGCTCTTCTAATGCACACAAGGCAACTTTGTTTCCAAACAAGTCATGGTTGTATTTTATTTATCTATTGTAGATCAAATGAAACAAGAAAATAAATGCACTCTTCAAGTTGGTTGAACCATTACTCATCATACGCATTCAGGTAAATGCCTTAAATTTATAACGTCAAAAAGGGTTCTTACCTAAGCCTTTTTTAACTTCATCTAAAAGTTGTTCATTTATTTGTTCACTAATCCCAACCCCACACTGCATCTATCCCCACCAGCTTCACAGTAAAACAACTCAAATCTGCAAAATCCAACTTCATAATCACCAAAACCACTTTCACAGCAAAGTCTTCTTTTATTATCTATATCCACTCATTCATTCCTCAACAGGTACAAGGAAGCCTAACGTCATCCGCTCTGTCACCAGGGCTGACGTCTCATCAGAGTTTTGCTTCAGACATAAAAACACTTGTGGTCCTTCAAGTTCCTCAGGTAGGAGAAACTCTTCCCACACTTGTCGCACATAAACTGTTTCTCCCCGGTGTGTATCTGCTGATGGGCTTTCAGGCTGTTGCCCTGGTTGAAGCTGCGTCCGCACGTGTCGCAGCTGAAAGGCTTCTCCCCAGTGTGGATACGCTGGTGTCTGTTCAGGTTTCCCGTGTTGCTGAAGCATTTCCCGCATGTGCCACAGCTGAACGGTTTCTGTCCTGTGTGGACAGCCTTTGGAGAGGAAGGTTAAAAAAAAAAAAAACTGTTAAGTGAAGTCATGTTCAGCTGTAGGATTAAATTGAAGACTTAACACCACACTGGGCTAGTCTTACTCTAAACCTCTCTTACTTAAAGGTGCAGTAGGTAAGACTTATAAAACTAACTTTCTGTGATATTTGCTGAAACTGACCCTATGTTCCAGTAGAACTACATGAAGCAGGTCATTCAAAAAAATCCAGCTCCTCTGGCACCACCTACAGCCTGTAGTGTGATTTGCATAAATCCACAGCTCCCTGTTCAGATGCACCAATCAGGGCCAGGGGGTGTGTCTAACTGCGTGTCAATCACTGCTCATGCACATGTATTTATTCTCCCTTGTGGGAGGAGGGGTTTAGAAGACCGTTTGGGCTTTAACAGAAAGGTGGGAGGGACTGAGAAGTTGTCGATGTACAAATTCTTTGGTTAAGTCCTGGATCTTCACAATCCTACCTACAGCACCTTTAAGCATGAAGAAGTCCTGAAGAGAACGCAAAGAGTATTATCTAGCTCTTTTCTGCGTGATAAAGACACTTAGTATGGCAGCAGACCAATAACTGCCTGTCTGTCACCTATGTTTCTAATTTATTTAACCAGCATCACTGTTCGATGTTAACAGAAAGTGTGCTCTGTTGCATCTATAAACCACACAGTGGAGCAATGTCAGAAATAAAAATGTATTTCTATGGTCAGCAGCAGAGGTTTTTCTGTGTCGTAGCATGAGGTCTGTGAGCTCTCCTTTTTTATTCCATAAAGTATCTGTTGGTGTAGATGCTGTTTTAATAACAACCCCCTTATCCATCATTTTAAAATATAGGTCTTTCAAAAATTCTTTGTTTGCCTAATTCAGATTTTTCAACATGGCATCATGACTTCGCGTAAACACACAATGTCGACTTTTTTAAGCCAAGTGGCGTGTTATCTGTAATCATTTAGAGCTATTCACATGTATGTCTACGCTCTATACAGCGGACGTAAACATACGTGTTATCGCCATCTTGCCGTGTTATCGCGAGAAGTAAGCTAAGATTGAGTTTAGGAAAAGAAGAACCGGTTGGGTTTACGAAAAGAAAAACGGGGTTGGGTTTAGGAAAAGAAGAAAGCGACGGTTGAGTTTAGGAAAAGAAGAACAGGGTTGGCTTTACACAAACAACAGAGCGAGGAAACGCTACACGCGGGACACGCTTGCCGCTCTCCTGGGTGAAAGTCCTGTGTTTTACCCATCCTCCACCCCAAACAACCTCCCTATGCGGATTTTCGCCCTTTCATACTACTCGCTACGGCGTGAATCCACACACAATCGCAAGGTAATGTCAGTCAATGGAGATCAGTCTGGATTTTTAGGAAATTTGTCCTTGCTTTTTTTGTGAGCTGCTAAAAACATGGATGTTGCTACAGACCAGCAACACATTTCCGTTTTTTTGTCAAACACAGCAAATGAAAGGGATGGGGATATCTTTATAACTTCACTGTTGAACCTTTCCATCACAAAAACAATGTGTAATGCAAACCTACCTGATGGGACTTGAGGCTGCTGTGCTGTGTAAATGTGTGGCCGCAGATGTCGCAGGAGAAGGGCTTCTCCCCGCTGTGCCCCTTCAGGTGAATCTTCAGGTAACTGGACGACTTGAAACTCTTCCCGCAGAGCCCGCAGCTGTGAGGCCTGACCACCGTGTGGTGCTGCTGGTGCGAGCGCAGGTCGGTGATGGAGCTGAGCCGCCGGCCGCAGAGCACACACGTACAAGGAATGGTCGCCGCATGCGTCTGGAGGTGTTTGCGAAGCGAGTCGACACAGGCCATCGTAGTGCCGCATGCTACGCAGGCTACGCTCGCCAGCGGGTCCTCGCCTGAGTGGATCTTCTGGTGCATCTTCAAGGCACTCTTCTGGATGAAACATTTACCGCAGGTCTCGCAGCTGAAGGGACGCTCACCACTGTGTATCCGCTTATGGCCTTTCAGAGTGTCAGCCTGGTTGAAGCTTTTGCCACAAGTCTCGCACCTGAACGGCTTTTCCCCTGTGTGTATGCGCAGGTGGCGCTGCAGGTTACCTTGTATTGTGAAGCTTTTCTTGCAGTACTTGCAGTTATAGGCCCGCTCTCCCGTGTGGACCATCTGATGCATTTTCAGGCCGTGGGCTCGGTAGAAACTCTTTCCGCACACTTCGCAGCGAAACGGCCGGACCTCAGCATGAAGACGCTGGTGGTTCCTCAGCAGCTGCTTCAGGGTGAAACCCTTTCCACAAACATCACAGATGTGTGGTCTCTCACCTGTACATGGGACCAATGGGTTAGAGTAACAGAATATAGCATACTAAAAGATACTATGCTTTTTAAAGCTCCCCTAATAAACATGTTTAATGAACATGAATCAAATGACTGGATGTAATGGGAAATAGGTTTCTTGCACTGACTAACACAAAGACAATTATGCAGCTCTACTGAGCTTTTTGGACACTTTTAACTAGGCCAGCGGGAGAAAGACTACAGCACATATCCAGTGGGTATCAAGGAAGTAAACCCGGACGCTTAGAAACGTTTTTTAGCATGTGCTCCAGGGGAGCAACTCCATTGAACTGAATAGCCGCCATTTGGGGATCCGGTATCCAGTTAATATAATACATCCATGCTTTTAGCTCATTGTTTTGGTTTTAAAGGCACTTTACTGTGTGGTTGAGTCTCATGGCTCTTAGTCTATCTTTGCCAGACCCTCCTCCAAAGCGCGCTGGAGGAGGGTCTGGCTACTCCACGTAGCATTCAGGGATGGGAGGAAAACGTGCTCTGGTTTATTGGCATTTCTTTAAACCAATCACAATCGCCTTGGGCGGTGCTAAGCACTGGAGAAAAGCCACGGTGCCTCTGCAAAATAGGCTCAGAAGGAACTTGTTTTGGTGGAACGTGTACGTTCAAAAGTTGTTTTAGTCGTGCAACAGAAAACTCAGATTGGACAGATAGTCTAGCTAGCTGTCTGGATTTACCCTGCAGAGATCTGAGGAGCAGTTAACCATAGTCCACCAGAGTTTAAAATGCCAACACAAAGGAAGAAGGTACTGGACATCCGGCCAAAAAGAGTGAAATCCGGCGGAATTTCCAGCAGCAACGGAGCAATCCCGGAAGTGGAACGTCGTGGATATAGACTAGTGAATGCTGGACAACATTCATCAGGCCAAAAACACACCTCCAAATTAATACTAACACCACTGTGTCTGCTGGATGTGTAAATATGTTTCCTATGGATGTTCCTTGACACTATTAAAGCCGCAAAGATTAATCGATTAGTTGTCAAATTCACCAATTTTTTGATAATCGATTAAATCGGTTTGAGTCTTTTTTTTTTTTTTTTTTTTTTTTTTTTATAAGAAAAAGTAAAACAAATCTGATTCCAGCTTCTTAAATGTGAATATTTTAGAGGCTTTTTTCCACTCCTCTATGACAGTAAATTGAATGTCTTTAAGTTGTGTGCAAAACAAGATATTGGAGGACGTCATCTTGGGCTTTAGAAAACACTGATCAACATTGTTCACCATGTTCTGACATTTTATAGACCAAACAATTAATCGATTAATCCAGATAATAATCGATAATAAAAATGAATTGTTAGTTTCAGCTCCAGACACCATACCAACTTTTAAGGCAGTATCAGGGCTGTTGGTTTGTCAGCTTCTTGTGGAGTCCTTATGCCCTCCCCCCCCGTACTGTATTACCACACTCACCAGTGTGAAGCAGCATGTGTGCATTGAGGCTTCGCTGGAGTGAAAAGCCTCTGCCACACTGAGAGCAGCGGAAGGCCTTCTCAGTGTTCGCCCCGTGGACGGCCTGGTGGGCTTTGAGCTGCAGCAGCTTGGTGAAGGTTTTCGTGCAGTGTTTGCAGCTCAGAGGCTGCTGGTTCTGACTCTGACCCTCCTTCTTTGATCGACCTCGATGGGCTTTGGGCTTAACAACACGTTTAGGTCTGGTAGTGAATCCTGGGTCACCGTCGTCTGAATCTTCTGGCTCCAACTAACAGAAGAATTGCACAAATTGTTAATTAATTTCCTCCTAACTCGGTTGTTTTTTGATGGGCTGCATATACTGGCCAGAATGCAGAAATGACCATTAACTGGTGTAGTTCATCACATGCTTAACAAACTGGCCTCAATACTCACACTAACACATAAGGGCAATTTAAAACAGCATTTCAGGACAAAAGACGCACCAGCGAGTCAAAGCGATGTTTGACAACACTGGTATTCAAAAAGCCCAATTACAAAATTTAATCTCAGACATTTATTTACTATTTTAATCATACATTACCTAAGACTTTGGTAAACTCATTTCAAGCACCGAAGCAATTCGTACAACACATCTATAAGTTAAGGTTTGTTTTCAAAAAGAGATTTGAGGAATTTCAAAAAGCGGTTCAGCTTTAGCGCCAAATTATCTCTTTACACATTGCTCTAGAAAAAATGTGAGCGTCACTACACGGAAAGCTGAGTTTGTTCTGAACATTTTGATGTGAAACACATAATAATGCAATAATGCAAATACCTTAAAAATGTAAATTTAAGATTTGTGAAAATGCCCTTAACCTCCGAGGGTTAATTGTGAATGGATGGACCATGTACTGTATGTATGCTAAATTCTTTACGTAATAAAGGAGGACATAAACAAGAAAAAACAAGAAAATGAATTAGGTATTTGGGAAATCAACCTGGTAGTCTGGGTCGTCATCATCGTTCTGGCCCAGGTCATCTCTGTTCTGACCCGAATCAGAGGACGCCTGGTCAGCAAACGCCTCCAATTCTTCTTCCTTTATTATCACAGGTTGGACATTTTCCTGAGAGGAGTAGAGAGAATATGGACATATTTAAGAGTCAAATCATTGTGTCTGGGTGGACTAAGGCAGTGATGGGGTTCCGTTAAAAGTTTTCCGATTCAATCATTTAAGTTATTAAAGGATATCAGAACATCTACATGAGAGAAGACAGGATTTTACCTCATAAGTTCTGACTTTCCACAGGTGAATTATAGGCGATCTCTTCACTCCAGCAACCCCGCTAGCCACAACTGTAAAAATTCAGAAAGCTGTTTATCAGTATTTTGTTTTGCAATTTCTGCTTTCATCAGACAAAGTTCAATGTAGCCAGACAGAAAGCAAGAGAAAGCAAAGACAGTGGAAACACAGCACGCCGCGGAGTTGAATTCTCAGCAAACTGCTCCAACATCGATAGAGTGTTGGTGCTTATGATAACAAAGATAAATGATTTAAATGAGTTGCTGTCAAAGTGCAGTGTTTTATTATCTTGTGCATATGTGAAAACTTAAATGCGACATTCATATCCTGCCCTACAGAGCTAAGTGGCAATACAAAAAACACAAGACAATAACTGTTAAGTGGAATTCATCAGCCTATTCATTAAAATACTGTGTATATATAGTTATACTGTTCCTCACATTTGTACAGCGGTAGATAGAGATGGCCCGATACCATTTTTTGCTTCCCGATACCGATTCTGATACCTGAACTTGCGTATCGGCTGATACCGAGTACTGATCCGATACCAGTGTGTCATATATTTTATTATGTTTTAACAACTGCATACTACTATCCCTGTATTGATGTGATATTATTTTTATCTTTGTTGTCGGTCTGGCTCAGGTTAAATTCTTTGTGAAACATGAACGCCACAGAACTTTCTTTTATTATCCAGTTTGACAGTATACCGAACATCTCTAATTCAAAACCTTACTTAAGTAAAAAGTACCAAAAGTAAAAAATACTCATTAATAGTAGTAGCCAAGTAAAAGTATAAAGTAACATAAAAGTATGCATTAAAATACTCAAGTACAAGTACCTCATAATTTTACTTAAGTACAGTGATTGAGTAAAAGAGTATACTTAGTTACATTCCACCACTGTGTTTTTACAGCAGTTTCACTACCTCATTCTCTGTCAACATATACAGTATTTACTTGTTGTTTTTTGAAAGAAAGAATGCTAGCTAAATATCAACATGTGTCATAATATATTTTATTACACTGACCTGTTGAATCCGTGATTCTGATTGGTCAATCACAGCATTCTACGGTCTGCTTTTCCTCACACCTTTGGGCTGAATCAAGACCCCTCCGCTCCTGCATCAGCCTGTCGCGGTTCTAATTTGCTATAATGACCAGCTCGCTGGCAACACGACCAATTTCCCACTCAATGTTTATTAAAGTGCTCATATTATACTTTTTGGCTTTTTACCTTTCCTTTATTGTGTTATATATCTGTTTTGTGCATGTTATAGGTTTACAAAGTGAAAAAGCCCAAAGTCCCCCCCCAAAGGGACTTACCATCTCCAACAGAAAACACTGTTCACAAACTGCTCCAAACAGCTCTATTGTAGTCCAGCCTTTACTTCAGAGACAAACATGGTCACTTTGTAACACACGTTATAATGCCTAGCTGCTAGCGTGGCACGCCCTCATACTCTGCTTCTGACTGGCTAGTAGTCCTTACCTAGGTACTGAGCATGTGCGACTCCCAACAAAGATGGAACAGAAGTGAGATGCCTCACTCTGTAGCTAAAACAGAGAGCTCAACACACAGGGTGAAAAGAGGAGCGGTAGCAATGTGGAGTACAACAAAAATATGGTGGTTTTTGAAAATTAAACCATGTAAACCTATTCTGGTACAACCTCTAAAATACAATTATGAACCTGAAGATGAGCATAATATGAGCACTTTAAGAAAAACAACACAGTGAAAGGATAATCTCATCACCTCTGCGACTCTTCCTGCCTGAGCGCTGGCTCTGGACAGTCTCTCCTTCTGCTCCGTCGGTCGAAGCCCTCGGGCCCTCCATCTCTCCGCTGCTTCCCTCCGTCAGCTCCTCTGCTTGCTTCTGGCCTCCGCTGCCCTCCAGCACCAGCTTCAGCTCCGTCTCCGCCACCTCCAGTCTCTTCCTCAGCTCTTCAATCTCTGCAACGCCCTGTGTCGCCTACAAAGACAAACTTTTTTTAAATTCAAATCATGACTAATGGAGAATGTGAGGATTTTGTAGCCATCTGGTTTTCTACTAGGGTTGGGAGAGAGCGTGCCTATGTTCACACAGCCCTGTTCCCACATTTCTAAGAATGTTTTTTAAAAATTAGGCCCTATGTTCCCACATTTCCTTTTTCATAAATTTGTATCAGATTGTATCCCCCTTTCTCCCAATTTGGTAGCCAATTACACCCAACCTATTATCCAGTAGCAATGGATTACAGATGGAATGTAGCTTTTAGCTAAATCTGGTAACTAACCCTTACCATAAACCCTAACTCTAACCCTGGGAACATAGGGCTGTGGGAACAAAGGGGGCCCAATCTTAGAAATGTGGGAACATAGGGCCAAATTTTCAGTGAAAGAAAAAATTCTTAGGGCTGACCCTGGTCGGGCAATATGGCGATCCATATTAATAATATAAAATTGTACAGTCGTAACTTTCCCATTAATTTTCGTAATATTTTGAATTAGAGCCTGAGCGATTTGTCAATCACAGACATAAAGGTATGGGCATATATGTCCAATATGAAAACTTTTCTTTACAGAAAATACAATGCAGGAAACGATGCTTGGGTGATTTAGATATTGTGTCATTACATAGTTTGTCCAGCAGAGCACACTCCGACTCCATTGTTTACTCTCAGCACTGTCTGCAGCATGCAGCAGAGTGCATCCCGAGCCCACGGTGGTGCGAACTGTGGAGTCAAGCGGTGTCTCTGCGGTAAGTATCGAACTAGTTTGTGAAATACATTCTGGAAAGTTAGTAAACAATGACCCTATCATTTTCCTTTTTTAATATAACTAATATAACATTTACCATGTAGCTGACAACCGCCAGGTTACCTGTGCTTATAATCACACCGACCTCTGCAGTCATAATCAGTACACTATCCACATAGAAAAGGTCTACTTTCATTCCAGTTAAAAAATTCTCAGTGACTTGATTCCCTCTAAAATCGGAATCACTCTAAAAAATTCCATATCTGTCGAACTAACCAGAAGTTTGGGGGTGATAAAAAAAAAAAGAACATCTTAGGTTCAACTGTTTCTGCTGAGATTTGCTCAAAGTATTTATTCTTGGTATGGTCCAAATTCAGAATTAACACTTGCACGGGCGTTGGCCAGTACTGTGGAACATCAAAAACTAAAACAATTAGATGCTTAATTGATCAGACAATAATAGAAACTAAATGTAAAATCTGAAGCTTTTCAAGCAGAAATGTCGCAAATTTGCTGGTTCCAGCTTCTCAAATATTAGAATGTACATTATAGTGATATCTTTGGCTTTTGGACTGTTGAGTCGTAAGAAATTGGTAATTTGAAGGACTGTAGGATATGGTGATGGAAATCTTTCACTACTTTCTTACATATCATAGAGGAAAAAGCGATAGATCGGGAAAATTATTATAGAATTTAATAAATTGTTAGTTGCAGCTGTAGGACCTCTTCATCTAAAGTCTTTATAGGAAGACATAAGTTCCATTGATGTTGATGAGATTACTTCTTCTGCATATGACATATGCAGAAGAAGTGGGACATGATATGAAATGTTTTACTGCATGCCATGTACAGATATGTTTGAAATTTCTCATAATTTCTGTGTAACAAACATGAATTAGAAACTAACTTTGGCATTTGGAAAATATGCTGTAATAAAAATCCTGATATAACATTATACTTTTCCTGATATAACATTAGATAAGATTGATTTTCCAAAGATGGCTGCAACACACCAACAACACCAATGCAGTGAAGTGACGTACTTCTAACTGCAGCAGACAGGAACAATCGTGGAAAAGCTGGCAGATCTTCTCCACAGCTTCTCGAGCCAAAGACGTCATGAAGACGCTGAAATGGATCACCTGATGGGAACAACACTGGATCAATACTTATCACGTGTCACAGCAAAGGGCGAAAGAAAATGAATTGACTGTTTCACATAATCAGGAAGAGTAATACTTGTGAAAAAGAGCAGGAGTTTATATTCGCCTCAAATCACAAAGGCAATATTTTGATTATCTTGTTCCTATTTACAGTACATTAACTCAAAGAATATTTTCATATTCTATTACTTTCTACTCCACTACAATTCAGAGGTAAAACAAAGGCTCCACTACATTTGTTAACTTTATAACTTTGCAGACACCGATTAATAATAGATTAGTAATAGTTTAATTTTACTTGTAAAAATTATTTCTACATTGTGGTAGGCCTACTGATACTTATTTTACTTAAATAAAATATGTGGTTACTTCTTTTGCAGGCTTTTGATACATAACTATACATAAATATATATTTAGCTATATCATGGCTTCATTCCAGTTAGACATCTGTCTTTAGTGTCCTTAAGATGATCACAGAAGCTATCATCTTTAATTGACAACTGATAAATTGATCACGATCCTGCACGTGACGTCTGCGTCGAGTGAGACCTGTAGCTGAAAGGCTTCTAGACATACAGCAGATAGATAGGCCTGGGCTTGCCGTCCAACTCAAAATGGCGATCAAA
Source organism: Zingel zingel (assembly GCA_023566125.1). NCBI lineage: Eukaryota > Metazoa > Chordata > Actinopteri > Perciformes > Percidae > Zingel > Zingel zingel. The sequence goes on along the minus strand of CM042316.1, from coordinate 38,008,104 downwards.
GATGGATTCTTCTCGGTTGTTGACCAACCAGATCTACATATTTTATTTTAATTTAGTCTAATAATGATTGTGTTCGTAATACAAGCTACAGTCAGTATAGCAGACATATGAAGTGGTTATTTAAGTTCAACTCTTCTATTTCTATGTTCAGCTGGTCGTTCAGACGCCAGAGAAGGAGGGAGCACCAACACAGCAGAGGATGGACCGACACGGCTCACACACAAACGATAACCGACAGTTTGACGTACCTTCTCATCCAAAGACCCGTCTATGTTTTCAGCTGTACATGGTGTTGACACTTCTGGATGTGTTGATACGGAGCCGCCGATAACTTTGGTCAACTCTGTCACCGTCGTATTCACCATTATCTCCACAATGGAGCCTACCTGCGCCTCAAAGTCTGACATTCTGACAAGTTAATATTTCAGCTAACTAACACATTTAGTTTCAGTTCTAAAATGTTATAACAACACAATTAGCATTTGCTGCTACAATATTGTCGCTATGGTGAAAAGAAAAACTCGAGCCAATCACAACACGGATACCGTCTTCCTCTTCCCAGTTCATGTTCTTCAAAATAAAAGCACGCATACTTACCTTACGGTCCTGGCCTGGGTCCTATCAGAGACGGTTTAGTATAAAGGATATTTGGTCCAATTCAGTTGTCCACACTCACAAATAACGTTAGGTAACAGTGTTGCAAAAACAAAACAAAAAAAAAAACACACATTCCGTGATGTTGACATTATATAATTTGATTATTATTACTCATGCATTCATGTAAAAGCAGGATTTACTGTTGTAGTTGGTTGAGCTGGAGCTCATATTGAACTATTAACTAATGACTATTTTCTTTATGGATTAATGTACTGAGTATTATCTTGATTAATCGATTGATTGTACATTAAAATGATTAAAAATGTTAAAAGGAAAAGCAGCAAATCTTCACAGAGTAGTCATAGAAGTCTTGAACTTTTTTAATGGCAAAGCAAACACGCATTCATACGGGAGAAACTTGGGGTTCAGTGTCTAGCTCAAGGACACGTTGACAAGCGGAGAGGATTAAACCTCCAGACTTGTGATTAAAGAACGACCCCGAGCCACAGCGAAGCCTGTCGCAATATGCAATAAATCAATTAATCGCATGATAAATAAAAATCAGCTCGATAATTTTTAAATGGAAATTATCGCGTCCGGAAAAAAATTCCGTTTTATTTATTGTTTTTGATTGTGTTTAGTTTTTATTCCAGTGAATTTTCTGTTAACAGAGACTGAGAGTCCATTTTATTTATTGTTTTTGGTTGTTTTGTTCATTTATTGGGGATATTTAAAATGTCTTCCAGTTCCAGTGTTAAATATTCTTTAGAAATAAAAGTTTATTGATCTTTGAAAAGGTGTACCTGCATTATTATGCCATTATCATTATATTAGATGAAAATGGTCTCAGAATGTCAATATTATCGTTTATCGCAATAATTTCCGGGACAATTTATCGTCCAGCAAATTTTTTTCTCGTGACAGGCCTAGCCACAGCCACCCGCAAATCAATATAAGTAAAAGTAACACCAATACAAGTACATCTAAGTAAGACGTTTCTTGTTTTAGTGGACCGAATTATTATAAATATTCTTCAGCGGTATCAATTAGGGTATTCTAAGCTTTGTTTGAAGTGATTTCAAGTGTATGTAGTAATATATAGTCCCTTACTACCCTCCAGTGGTCAAAAGAGGAACTACATTAACGCAAAACATCAAGTCAGACATGAAAACATAGGAATACTTCCGTCAATTACTTTCAAAATAAACACAAGTGACTAAACTATAAAAAAAAAAAAAATCTTTCTTCAGATATCCAATACGTATCAGGACTGGGTGTTTTGTCCTGACAGGAAAAAACATTTACGAGTTTCCAAAGCTGAGACTACAACGAAATCACTGCTGCATTGTCATTATCACCAGGAGCTCAGTTTCAGGACGTAGACAGCGTGTTCCCTAACACTTTCTGGCGTTTCTCGGCACAATTGTGTTTCTTGAGCAGCCTCGAGTCTGAAAATCCGAGTCCGCATCTGCTGCAAGAATACGGTCTTTCTCCTGTGTGGACCTGCATGTGAAACTTCACGTGTCCGAGCTGCCTGAACCTCACTCCACAAACTTCACACTCGTAGGGCTTCTCCCCCGTGTGGACCCGCAAGTGTCTGAGGTAGTTTGTGTAGATCCTGAAGGCCTTGCCGCACTGCTCGCATTTATGTGGTTTCTCTCCGGTGTGCTGCAGTTTGTGGGACTTGAGAGCCTGAAGGATGATGAACCTCTTCCCGCACACGTCACACCCAAACGGCCGTTCCCCCGAGTGGATTCGTTGATGGTAGTCGAACGTCACTTTGTAGAAAAAAGACCTCCCGCATGTGTCGCAGTGGTATTGCATCTGACCTGTGTGAATGAGCTCGTGTCTTCTCAGCATACTCGCGCTATCGAAACTCTTGCGGCAGGTCTTGCAGCTGAACGGCGTCACATCTACTATCGTTTTGTCCCGTCGATAGATAACTCGGCGGTTCCCTCGCTCTCGAGTTCGTCGTCGGATGACCTGCCCGTGTCTTTCATCGTGGGTTGCTTTCTGGTGTCTCTGCAGCTGGCAGTTGTAAAGAAAAGTCTTTCCGCACAGGTCACACATGAACGACTTTGAGGCACCGTGAACAAGCATGTGGGCTTTCAGCCTGTTGTCCTGAATGAAACTCTTCCCGCAGACTTTACATTTGAACGGTTTTTCACCTGTGTGAATACGAATGTGTCTCTTTAGGTTTTGTTGCATGGTGAAGCCCCTTCCACACGTCTCGCATGTAAACATTTTCCCTCTGTGAACCAACTGGTGCATCCTGAGCGACCTCCTCCTTATAAAAGCTTTGCCACACACCGTGCATTTGTAAGGATCTTCACCAGTATGAGTGCTTTTATGGCACTGCAGCGTGAACGCGTACCGGAAACTCTCCCCGCACTCGGAGCATTTGTGCGGCTTTTCAACACTGTGTACGACCTGGTGAGCCTGCAGGTTGGGTTTAGTTTTGAAGGCCTTCCCACAGGTGGAGCAGGTGAACGGCCTTGTGTCTGTGTGTGCGAGCTGGTGAGTCTTCAGCTGCATTTTTGTTTTGAACGTCTTCTCACAGAGCTGGCACTTGAAGGTAGCGTACTTCTTCTCCTCGTGCCGCAGCAGGTGGTACTCAAAAGTCGCTGTGTTCCTGAATTTTCTCGGGCACTGGTCGCAGGCGAAAGGCCTCTGGTCTTTGTGAGTGTTCATGTGCTTCGTCAGATGAAACTGCCGGTTGAAGCTCTTGTTACACACATCACATACAAACAACTTCCCTTTCCTTGTGACTTCTGCTTCCTGTGTGTTTTGGCTGTCAGTGTTTTTGGATTCTGCCGTGTTTGTTGTAGTACAATCATCTGCCGTGTCTAGACAGGAGAGGAAAAGATAACAGTTATCACACAAGAGTAATAGAGGCAAAGACTGGGGTTGTTATGATAAAAGGGAATATTTTAAGCACATAAATCATTATTTTACTTTTCATCAATTTCATATTAAAAGGTCCCATGGCCTGAAAATTTCACTTTGAGGTTTTTAACATTAATATGAGTTACCCCAGCCTGCCTATGGTCCCCCAGTGGCTAGAAATGGTGATAGGTGTAAACCGAGCCCTGGGTATCCTGCTCTGCCTTTGAGAAAATGAAAGCTCAGATGGGCCGATCTGGAATCTTGCTCCTTATGAGGTCATAAAGAGGAAGGTTACCTCCCCTTTCTCTGCTTTACCCACCCAGAGAATTTGGCCCACCCATGAGAGAGAGAGAGAGACACATCATGGCTTGCAAATGAGTGAAGCATGGCAGTTGGTCAAGGAGACACCCCCACCCTCCTCCTCAATAGCATTTAAAGCTACAGACACAGAAATGGCACATACTAAGGAAAGCTCATTGTGGGACTGGCTCTAGTGGCTGTAATTCTGCACCAAGGCTGAATTTCGGGAAAGAGACTTCAGATACAGTATTAGGGGACCACTAAGGCCTATATAAAAGAGACTTCAGATACAGTATTAGGGGACCACTAAGGTCTATATAAAAGAGACTTCAGATACAGTATTAGGGGACCACTAAGGTCTATATAAAAGAGACTTCAGATACAGTATTAGGGGACCACTAAGGTCTATATAAAAAGATACTTCAGATACAGTATTAGGGGACCACTGAGGCCTAAATAAAAGCATCCAATAAACAGCATGTCAAAGGACCTTAAAAATTGACATATTAACTGTGTAAAGTCTAAGACCCTGTTCACCCCTGGCATTAACATCTGCCCTGAGTGATCCGATCACAGGTGGACAGCGCTAAGAACAGGTGTGAATGCACCCAGGGCACATCGAGATCCAATCACTCTCAGACCACATTCGGAGGTGATCTGGGCCGCATATGGCCACATTCTTTTAGAAGTGTGTGTGTGTGTCTGTGTCCTGGGCCACATTGTAGTGCGCCTCCTCAACTCCGATCGGAACTACGTACTCATTCACTGGCTTATGACGTCTGAGCTATAGGTAGCTCTGGGTGTTTTGGCAAACTTAAATATTTCTCGTCTCACAGAAACTTCTGGGAGTGAATCTTGTGTTTCGGATGTTACTGTGTCAGTGATGCGTTATTATGAACCTCACTCGGTTTCTTGGCTAGATCCGCCCTGCGTAGCAACCCAACTGGTTGAGGTTAGGCGTTGACCTCGAGTAGTTTAGGTCAGGGTAACTCATTGGTCAGTGAACAAATCGGGTTCTTGTACCTCATGGACGCCTGGCCATTCCTAGCTCTTAAATGCTACACAGGGCGGGTCTTGCCAAGAAACCAAGTAGCTTGTTCCGTTGCTCTGCAAAGATCTGACACCCGTCCACCTGCTCTTATCCCCGGCTCTCTGTGCGCTGCAGTTGCCCGGCAAAGGCGGCGGTGTCGTCGCCAGAACCTAGGTCCCCGGAGGCCGCCAGTTGACAATAACCTTATTTTTAGGTTCACAAAATGTACTAGAAAATCCGAACATATTACACACATATTGCCGTCGGGCAGAGACATATGAAGACGTACGAAGCATGCCCATCGACAGACTTTTCACTTTTTCATTAGTGATCAAACGTTTCTGTGATAATGTATGATTTATGTGAGTAACAACTGAAAAAGGAATAAATACAACTTGGCAAAAACGATTTTCATTAAAATATGTAGGCTATATGCCCTTTGCTGTGTGTCATCCCCCATCTCTCTCCCCCGTTCATGTCTATCCACCTACAAATAAAGGGAAAAGCCCCAATAATAATAATAATAAAATAATAAATAAATAAATAATAAAAAAAAGTAGGATATATATATATATATATATATATATATATATATATATATATATATATATATATATATATATATATATATATATATATATGTACCGTATTTTCCGGACTATAAGTCGCACTTTTTTTCATAGTTTGGCTGGTCCTGCGACTTATAGTCAGGTGCGACTTATATATCAAAATATATATATAATTTAACATGTTTTTAAATGTTAATTCATACTGAAAACATTACTGTCTGAAGCCGCGAGAGGGCGCTCTAGGCTCGTGACAGCTATATGCTGCTCCTGTAGCCTACCCTTGAAAAAGTTAACTAAAAACAACGGAAAAATCTTTAACTGAAACATTAACTTAAAGACAACTGAGAAAAACTGAACACAAACAAAATGCCCCCAAAAAGAAAATCCTATTCTGCAGATTACAAACTGCAGGCAGTAAAATATGCAGCCGAAAACGGTAATCGAGCAGCAGAAAGAAAGTTTGGAGTGAGTGAGAAACTTGTTAGGGACTGGCGAAAAGCAGAGGTTACTCTAACTGTAATGAAGAAAACAAAGAAAGCTAATCGCGGGCTGAAAGCAAGATGGCCAGAGCTGGAGGAACGAGTCCACAGATGGGTGCTTGAACAACGTGCTGCCGGGAGAGGCTTGTCAACGGTGCAGTTGCGTCTCCACGCCCTGGTAGTTGCCAAGGAGATGAATATGAATGACTTTGCAGGCGGGCCTTCTTGGTGTTACCGCTTCATGCAACGCAACCACCTCTCTATCAGAGCACGGACAACGTTGTGTCAGAAACTGCCTGCAGACTTCCAAGCCAAGGTTGACAGTTTCCGTCAGTTTATTGAAAAGCAGGTAACTGAACACAACGTGTCACCAGATCATATTATCAACATGGATGAGGTCCCCCTCACGTTTGACATCCCCATGGGCCGAAGTGTCGCAGAGAAAGGGCAGAAAAGTGTGAATATAGTGACAACTGGTCATGAGAAATCACACTTCACAGTGGTACTGGCATGTTGTGGAGATGGATCTAAATTGCCACCGATGGTAATTTTCAAACGGAAAACCATGTCAAAAGATGAATCTCCCCCCACAGTTGTCGTGGCCGTGAATGAGAAAGGGTGGATGAATCAAGAAATGATGAACATTTGGCTTACAAAGTGCTACACTAAGCGTGCTGATGGCTTCTTTAAAACACGCAAAGCCCTGCTTGTGATGGACAGTATGCGAGCGCACATAACGCCACAGTTTAAAGATAAAATAAAAGCTTGCAACTCCATTCCTGTCATCATTCCTGGAGGCTTAACCAAAGTACTCCAGCCACTCGACATCTCAGTGAACCGGAGCTTTAAGGCAGTCTTGCGTCGTCTGTGGGAGGAGTGGATGGTGGATGGAGAGCACAGCTTCACGGCAACCGGGAGGATGCGCCATGCAACTTTCCACCAAGTCCTTGGATGGATCGACACAGCATGGGCTTCAGTGACAACCGAAACCATCCTGTCAGGATTCAGAAAGGCTGGAATAACTGGAACTGATGCTGAGTCTGACGACAGCCCTGCAGAAGAGGAGACGGCGCTTCATCTTCCTCCGGAGTTGGCGGAGTTGTTCAGAAGTGACACCGAGGATGAAGAATTCAATGGATTCAGTGATGTGGAATAAGATCGGGAGCTTGGTGAACTTGCTTACCGGTAACTTGCTTGTTGGACTCGCTGGCTTGTTATGTTAATTTAGCCTATTCAGCCTCCCAGGTATGTTCTTTATGCTATTGTATAGGCTGAATAACTGTTATGGGTGTCGTTAACATACACATTCAGCCTGTTGTTCTGTGTTGTATTGTATAGTTGAATAACTGTTAATGTGTTAATTTATAATGCACATAACTCTCTTTTCCAGATTAAATGTCTGTTCTTGGTCTTGAATTCTGTGAAATAAATTTTTAAATAAATGCGACTTATACTCCAGTGCGACTTATATATGTTTTTTTCCTCTTCATGACGCATTTTTTGACTGATGCGACTTATACTCCGGAGCGACTTATAGTCCAGAAAATACGGTATGTATATCTGAGTGAACACATAGTCCCGCACATTTTACTCAAATAGCTTTACTATTTGTCTTATTCCCTGTGTATTAACGTGGATTACTTCCACATTCATTGTTTTTATTTTTTTTAAATTTCACCTTGTTTACTGGCCGGTGAGGACTCAGCTTCAGAGTTCACCTCCTTTGTTTCCTCTCCACCATCTGAACAAGAAAGGAATACAAACAAAGACACATTAGTTAGTTAACTGAAGATATTGTAAATGTTCAGTTCCCAGTGATAATAATAATAATAATAATAATAATAATAATAATAATAATAATAATAATATTATGCTGTCTGGGTCAAATTTCCTAGATGAAAAACATATTTTCTGGTGCTGTGAAATCCTAATGCTCCATTGCTGCTTCCACAAGTGCCAATAACATTGTTGTTTTCTATCAGATAATTAGTAATTAAACTCCCTTGGAATCAGTGTTGTGTAATGAGTTGTTATTCTGTGTTCCTTACGGAAAAAAAAATAAAATTATATATATATATATATATATATATATATATATATATATATATATATATATAATGTATTTAAGGACAACCCTGAATTCATTTGATACATTTTGGGATAACATTTCATCCAGTTGCTTAAAGGGGGTGTTTTAGAAAAAACGTTATTTAACTTTTTAAATAAGAGAGAGCCAGCGCTGAGCTATCATTTTCTTGGTTGCGGTTGAGCGAGCTAGCCAAACTTTCTTCTGTCTCCCAAGCAGACGTAATTTAGAGTCGTCATTAAGTAACAAAACAACCGGGTCAGTAGGAATTCGACATCCTATCACATCAGATATTACTGATGTTGTTTTATTCCAGGACTCGTTCACCTGTTCACACTCCCAGACCATGTGCAGGAAAGTTCCAGTTTGTTCAGTTTGGCAGAACGCCCAATAGGGAGTAGGAATCGCTTCATCATTTTTTCGCTGACGAGGATTCCTTCTCCTGTGGCTCGGCATAAGTATGATCCTCCATTATGAACTAAAGTGCAGTGCAGGCTTTCACATTTGCCGGGGCGGTGACAAGCGTACTCTCACTGATCTCCTTCTCTGTTTCAGCTGGTTTCAGTCACGTGACGCTGGCTCTGAACGAAAACGTTGTGGATTAGCCAGACGGGTAGACTAGTGCTCTATGTCCCTCTCAGAGATAATAGTTTTTTAAAATGGTGGAACGACGTGGAAGCCTCCTTGGACTTGCCCGTCCAATGCAAATACAGATAAGAAATTCTTCGCTTACGAGGATAAGTCAGATCATTGGCAGAGGTCATTTTACACCAATGAGGACATATTTATGAATGAAGACATTGATTTTAGCTAATAAAATACTTCAAACACTACACAGTGTACCTTTAATAAAAACTTACCAGCATCATGTCCACTCTCCATCTCAGCAGCAGGCGCTGGTTCTGTGACTCCCTCTGGTAATGTAGCCGTCTTTCTTTTTAACTTCCCAAAAGGCTTCAGGGTGTAGATCAACCCGCTCTGCTCAAACAGGACCGGGCAGCCGTTCAGGACATTTTCTCTCCACTTCCTGGCATTTTCAAAGTTTTCAGCCGTAGTCTTCAGCACGCTCTCCAGATGCCAAACTTTGATCTTCAGAGTATTGTTTTCGTTGTGCAGCATTGAAGACAGTTGAGAGAAAACGGCGCCGATCTTTCTCGTTGCCTCCCGAGTCAACATTTCCACAACGCTGTCAAAATCCGGCTGTGAGGATTAAAATAAAGCAGTCAGCACTTTTTGTTATAAATAGATCTATAAGATACAAAATCTGTTAAAAAAAAAGTTATATAAACAGGAGGTATAGTACAATCACACTATACAGTGAGTATTACCTATTAAGGGTTTCAACTGATGACCCACCATCATTCATTAATACAACTTCTCTAGTATAACTCAATGTCTTAAACTATTACATTATTAATAGAATTATGTTAAAATTACACATTCAATGGTTTGCTATGTGTTTGATGTTTGTTTAATTAGGATCTAATTTAGGAAGTTAGGCAGAATTTCTGCTGCTTTGGTGGAACTACCAACAACTCAACATCTGAAATGAAGATGTTGAAATGAAATGAAGACCAAACCGCAACAGACTTTTTTTATAAGTCACAAGCGAAAAAAGTTGAGAACTACTGATTTAATCTTTAACAATGAATTTCGCATTGGTTATCATGTTTTTAATATAAAATCTTAAATGTAAAGTAACTAGGAGCTATTAGCTGTCATATTAACGTTGTGATGTGAAAAGTAAAATACCGGTAATGTCCTCTGAAATGTTGTGAGATTGTTAAGTACCACTGGAATCAAGTCCAGTACCTCAATATTTAAGTAAATATACTTAAATTACTTTCCAGGTGAGACTAATGAAGCATGTCGAGATTTGCAGGTTACATTTGGTCCTTTCAAAAGAGATGTGAGTGTTGTGGATACATTAAATGATTTATAATAAAATCACTGTTAATTATGTTTCAAATGATTAATGTCATTACTATTAGTATCATTCATTCGTATCACTCATGTTGCAGCTGGTAAAGTTGGGGCTAATTTCAACTACTTAGTTAACTAGCCTAATCTATAATAATATATTCATTTAGTTGATTACTGAATTTACAGCTGTCATTGTATTTATATCAATCTACACATTTGTGAATATTTTTTCTGTGACTTCATATTCAGAACAAGCGAGCGTGAATATTTTCCGAGTGAAAATTTCAAAACAAGTTTTTGACTTTAAATTCAGCTCGCGCGAATATTTTATTAGTGAAGATTTTAATATACAAGTTCAGATTTTTGTTCGACAAGTTCGTATTCGACTTGTGTGCGCACATCGAGTCTACCTATTTACCTTTAAACAAAAACGTGACTTTCCCCTTCAGAACATGACATTTTTAGCTAGCTAACGTTACCGCTTGTGATGACAATCCGCCATCTTTGTTGCGCTGTCCCTTTACTTGATTTCTTTCCGTTGGCTTAATCTCCCTCAGCTAGTGTTTCTGACCAACTCAACAAACTCTCTGGTGTCCGCAGCGTTATTATTTTACATCCATGGTTATCGATGTTAACCGTTGACTCACCTCACGTCTTACATTTGACGCCTTCGTGGATTGTTTTTTTGAATTTCCGACAACAAGAGCGGTCTTAATGACGGTCTCCATGATGGACTTTGTTTCGGAGTAAAACACTAACTTTTCTGACATTTCTACCTCCGCCGACTCTTACCACAGCGTTAATAAATCCTGGATGTATAAAGATAACGGCGATAAACAACATGAGAGTTAGCACTAGATAATTTCTCATAAGGGACGATTTATAATCCGTAGACGGGCTCTGGTTAGCGCCATCGATTCCGGAAATGAAAGTAAAAGAAAGGTAAAGCTTTATTTCAAAATAAAACCCTTAAAAGTTGCTTCGATTGCAAATGTTCTTTAATTGCAATAACAAACGAAAAACAAGTATATTTTCGGTGCCATAATACACAGAGCTCCAAAGTCATTTTACAGCTTCAAATTTTTGTTTGAAAATAATTACATCTTAATGGCATTGGATTGATTATTGTGAATTAACAAAACATAAAATCATACAAATCTCTCCCAAAAAAATAAATAAAATAGCTGGTTATTGAAACACAGAAAAACAGATATTTCAATGCTGCTAACCTCTAATGCGAATACTCAGTAGAGCTGCGACTACTTTTCCTTTCAATTACTGTATTCATTACTTTTGATTAATCCCTTAACTCTAGCAAATCAAGAGCGCTAACAAGTGAGTTACAAGAGCCCTACATTGTGTTAAAACTCCTAGTAACCCAACTGCCAAAACAAAAGCTATTAGTTTATAATAGGACAAACAAGCATCCCTTTGCCAGTGTGTAGAGCTCACAATTGTATATATATATATATATATATTTTTTTATTAAATAGATGAATCTTATGTCAAAAAACTGGCTCTTTAATGGAGTGCATTGTACCCGCTCTCAACAACAGATTATTTAAATTAATGAAACGTTATGTGAAGCACTATGTTGAGCACACATGTCATTTTGTTTCCCTTAATACAACAAACCACTTGTTTTATTTATGACTTCATCAGATTACACCGTGTCACCTACGGCCCGTCACAGCCGTGCTTCCTGAGCTGCCTGGAATCAGAGAAGCCGCGGCCACACTGCTGGCACGAGTAGAGCTTCTCCCCCGTGTGGACCTGCATGTGGGACTTGAGCTGGTTTGACTGGTGGAACTTCCGGTGACAGTACACGCATTCAAATGGCTTCTCGCCCGTGTGGATCCGCAAGTGTCTGTAGAAGTTTCCGTCTGTTCTGAAGGCCTTGTCGCACTGGTCACATTTGTACGGTTTTTCGCCGGTGTGAATGCGCTTGTGCTGCTTCAGACTACCGGCGAGGAAAAATCTCTTCCCGCACACGTCACAAATATAGGGCTTCTCCCCCGCGTGGCTTCTCTGATGATAGCCGAAAGAGTACTTGTTATGGAACGACCTCCCACATATGCCACAGTTGAACTCCTTTTGCTCACTGTGGCCTCTTTCATGAAGTTTGAGGGAAGATGCGGCGCTGAAACCTCTCAGGCATATTTTGCAGCTGTATGGTTTAACCAGCGAAGAAGTGTTGCACCTTCTAGGCTGGGAAGATGTTTGTGTGCCGTCCGTTTCCTTGCTCCGGTGAGCATGCACGTACTTCTGGTGTATCCGCAGCCTGCAGTTGAAGAGGAAGGTCTTCCCGCAGAGATCACACATGAAAGGTTTCCTGGCGCCGTGGATGAGCATGTGGGACTTGAGCTTGTTGTTTTCCGAGAAGCTCTTGCCACACTCCTGGCAGGTGAACGGCTTCTCTCCTGTGTGAATGCGAAGGTGCCTCTTGAGATTGTTGTTCAGGCTGAACCTCGCTCCGCATATGTGACAGGTGAACGGCTTCTCCCCAGTGTGGACGATGCTGTGTCTTTTCAGGGCAGTGCCGGTCCTGTACGGCTTGTTGCACACGGTGCATATGAACGGAGTGATGCCCGTGTGTTTCCTCTTATGCACGGTCAGGGAGTGGGCGTATTTGAATGTCTCGTCGCACATTGTGCATTGGTATTTTTTTTGGTTGGAGTGAACTATCTGGTGGAAGCGGAGGGTGTCTTTACTCTTGAACTCCTTTCCACACGTTGCACAGCTGAACGGCCTCTCTTCCGAGTGTACGCTCATGTGGCATTTGAGCAGGACCGCCGTCTTGCAAGTCTTCTCACAAAGCGGGCACTTCAGCAGTTGCTTAGATTTCTGGTGGCGTACGAGGTGGTTTTCAAGAGACTGCTGGACTCTGAATGTTTTCCCACACTGGTCGCAGGCAAACGGCTTTGGTAGTTCCACCAGCTGGTGACGCTTGAGGTGATTCTGAAGCGACTGCTCTCTTCGGTACGATCTTTTACACTTAGGACAGGAGAAGGGCATGGGGGCGTTCCTTTTCTCGTGACGCAAAAGATGATTTTCCAAAGACTTCTTCTCAAGGAAACTTCTGCCGCACTTCTCACAAGGAAAAGGCTCCTTGTGGACCTTCATGTGTTTCGTAAAGTCACCTTTCCAATAAAAACCAAGGTTACAACGCTCGCAGGAGAACCGCCTTGCCGTCTGGGACTCTTTTCTTTTTCTCCGCCCTCCACCTGTCTTGATGAGTTTCTTTTTGGTGCTGTTGTCAGTGAAAACTGGAAATAGAAGGGATCACATTCACAAAATTAGTAACTACTATTATTTGAAGATTTTATTTTAATAGTCACCTTTTTTTCTCTAGAGAAGATTTCCTCCTCCACCTATTCAAGTTCTATCCTTTTAATGTTAGGCCGGCTTCACACTGGCTGCATGGCGTGAGCGTGGCGTTTCTGTTACGTGTCAGTTGCGTGGATTTTTGTCTTTACACACCAGAAACGTGTCTGACGCAGCGCTGCTGCTGCTGCTATCCTTGTCTGTACACATGTATGTTTCCCATTGATAAAATGAAATACCATAAATATAGACCGATTTGATTACAGCGAAGACAACGTCGGCGGCATTGATGGCAAAATAGGCTACAGAATATTTCGTTCTGTACTGACAGGTGCAATATTTGAAAATCTATTTTTTTTGTTAATTACATTTATATCTGCATTTATATCAAAACCAAGAGACTTTCAAACATAATCATGTCATTTATTAATATTTATTTGTGTCAAAATGACATATAAACATCTTTTCCTATTCTATTTTGCCTGGAAACGCTTCCAACACGCTTGCGTGTCGCGTGAAAAATAGGCGTCGGTTCTATTTCTAGCAAGCCGCGCCTGAGACGTGCGTGTCACGCAGGCAGTGTGTAAGCTCTAACCTGTTAACACGGGAGCCGAAATATGAACGGCCACGCAGCTGACACGCTCACGCCACGCAGGCAGTGTGTAGCCGGCCTTAGGGTCACATCCTGCGAGAAACTGTCCGAAATCTAATCATACCTTCTTCAGCTTTAGAAGTAGGTTTCCTGATCCTCTTCGGTCTCCCTGAAGGTGCCTCTACCACAGATGTCTGTGATGCACAAGAAAATCCTTTAAGTTTTCTTTAATTTAAGTTTTAAAATGACATGCAATCAAAACCCCAACAGTGGCAGGTTTCCTAAGCATTACACTTCCTATTCATATAGAGACAGGACACTAGAACATCGGATAATAACTGTTGGCTCAGTCTGTTGCTTAAAGACAGCAACACTGATCGTATAGCATGTTTTCCTTAAAGTACGTACTGTAGCTCCACCAGAGTGGGACATAAGCGCCACTGACATGCAGCTGATGTAAGTATACAGACACAAAATAGTTCAGGTTTGAGAGTTTTAAGATTCTCAAACCTGAACTTGCTTTCAGACAAATCAGAATCTACCGAGTTTAACCCAAAATAAAAAAAACAGCACAGAAGCACCAAACCTTTTCCTGTGCAGAGTCGACATCGCTGGCGGAGCTGGAGTCTGGACTGGGGACGCCTTGTGGCGTAGACTCCGGCGAGGCTGCTGGTTTGAGAACGAGCTGCGTGGACCCCGTCGTCTCAGAGACAGCCGACGATGGCGCAGGAGGCTGGAGGACGACTTGGCTGGCGCTCAGCAACAGAACCGTGGGAGCAGAGCGGCCTCTGCCAACGAACATCACCGGGGCTATCGCAGACTCAGGGACGGCCACAGATCCAGCTGTGGAGCTGGGAACGGCGTCAGCGCTTCCTGATGAAACCAGAAGAGGGTTCGAGGTGGATTCCTTGGCAGCAACCAGAGGGGCAGCAGGACTGGTGGAGACCGACACAACCGGTGCTCCTGTGTTGTGTCAAAGATAAAAATCAACGTTGTTACGTTAATCAGTGTTCACCATCAGAGCTGTATAACGTGCTGATCACAAGAAACACTGGATGTATCCATGTAGAAACTAATTTACTGTCCCACACAGACAGAAATACACTGCATCTGAAAATATCAAAGCACGTGTAGCACAATGAGGAAAGAAAATTACATCACTTTACTCTAATGCAGCCTTTAAAACCAGGAAACAGTTGTGCGTGGCATATCACGATATGCAATATCCAAATTTTAAAATGATATTTAGCCTCATACATGGATGTCGATATAATATCTAGGGCTGCACCATATGAGGAAAATGTCAAATTGCGATTATTTTGACGGATCGCGATATGATTCCCGATATTGGAGGGAATGATACATTTTTTGGATCATCATCTCATTTTCATTGAAACACAAATAAAAATTAACTATAGTCATGTAGTGGGATTTTTGCAAGAATCTGTACCAAACAAAGATGTCTTCCTTTAGTCTGTAGGTTAGGATTTGTAGACCGGGACGTCTCTGCAGCACCACAATACTTCATTCAGAATGGCTACACACATATTTTGCCTTTAACAAATATTGACCCCCCCTGCGATTTGGATATTGTACTAGTCCATATTTCGATTTCAATAAAATTGTGATTAATTGTGCTGCCCTAATAATATCGATATATTACCCAGACATAGTGTGGGGCTAAAATGAAAACTCTGGGTCCTCTACTGCCTCCACGGAGTGGAGAGAACACTGCTGGAAAAATGTTATAAGATATTTTAAGACGCCTCACCAGGAAAAATACAATAATAGGAGTCCGACATGCTGGAGGCAGTGTGGCTCAATGGCGGCAAATCATTTCTACATATTCTGGGACTGGCCTAAATTGAACCTATATTGGAATACCATTCACAAAACATTAGCCAAGGTATTTAGGACTCAAATTCCCATGAACTTGGAGACTCTGTATCTGGGCCATGTTGAGTTCCTGACAGGAAGGAGAGATACAAAACTGATGCAGGCCCTTTTGGCGGCAAGTAAAAAAAAAAATCAATCACTAGAAAATGGCTGAACCCAGTGCCTCCTACATTGGAGGATTGGTATGGGATAATTTTGGAAATTTTCTTAATGGAAAAGTTGACATATTCTTTGAGGACCCAAAGAGACCAATTTTATCAGATCTGGAATAAATGGATTGAATTTATAGCCCCAACACGAGCAGACTTCACTGATTTTCCACGCTCTTCCCCTTTTGATAGAAATAATAGAAATGAAAAATCCCTTGGTTCCATTGTATAGTTATTTTTCTAATAGGTGAGAAAATTGTTGACAGATTTTAGTACAAATAAGCATAGGATTATACGTTACAAAAACGTGGTTATGCATGTGGATATTGCTCTGTATGTGTAAATTTATGTTATGGAAGGATATACACGGACTTATATTCATGGAAAAGAAGATGTGGACTAAATGGATCACGAAGAATACAATTTAATTTCTCTTTTCTTATAATACTCTTCTCTGTGTGTATTTATATGCTTAAAAAAACAAAAACAGAAAAGTATCATTTGTGTATTTACTTGTTCATTTGCTGAAATACTGAAAGAATGTATGCCATGATACTGCCTTTTCCAAATAAAATATAAATAAAAAAGAAAAAAATGAAAACTCTGAATGTGTCTCAGTAATGGGTATTTTCACTACTTTATAACATTTGTAGACTAATCAATGAATCCACAATTGACAAACATACTTAGATACATCCCACCACTGAGCCCCCCATCCTAACGTGTCCTCGCAGCTGTGATGTTTTTAAACTTCATCTAACTGACTGATGGGTTTTCATGTGGCCATAAGAGTGATTGAAGACTGCCTCTCACCTATCAGTGAGCCGTCCTGCACCAGGATGTGGGTCGGGCCTCCTCGTGTCCTGTTGCTGCCTTCACTGATGCTCTTCAGCTCTTTCTCCAGCTGCTCCATCTCTCTGCCCAGCTGGACCACTCTGGCCTCCAGCTCCTGCTCGAGCTGCCCGGCTTTCCTATGCAGCACATCCTCCAGCTGCTCCACCTTGGCCCGCAGAGCCTCGTTCTCCTCAAACAGCTCCGAGGAGAACTCCGTGAACACCTTATGGATCTGAACCACCAGACACTTCTCTATCTCCTGGATTTCGCCGAGCTTCGCCTCTTCCCATTTGGTGTTTGGCGCCTCTTTCGCCCAGACGTCTCTGAAAACAGAGACGGTTGCCTGGATGGCGACTTCCACGATCGCCGCCACTTCGCCGCCGAACCTCGCCTCCATTTTTCCTCAGTCAGATTAAAAACTCAGCCCGCTGTGTCCGCCAGGTTGCAAGGCATTTTATAAAGCTTAAAAAGTAACTTATATCAGAGTGATTTGGACTTTAAACACAACAGACTTTCTTCCGTGAAAACGTAACGTTTGCTGTCCTTTATATGGCGGCCTGTGCGTTTCTCAAAATATTCCGTGCTGCACATCCGCTTCCGGTGTCACGTCTACATTTCAAAATAAAAGTCCCATACAGTGGTGGAATTTTCTTCTCTGAGTTAATGGCCGATGGCAAACCAACGTATAGGTGCATACCGTCACCCACTGGACCGGATTGTGTAACATCAGGGCTTTACACGTTTACATACGTCCTACTACAGGTTATATTAAAGTAAAGAGAAAACAAAAAAAAACAAATAAAACTATATATTACAATCTAATCCTGTATATTTAAGAACAATAAAGAGAGCCTTGCAGTATTCACTCATTGTGTCACATTCAGATATTTTACTTAAGTAAAAGTAACGATATTACAGTGTAAAATACTCAGTTACAAGTAAAAGTCCTGCATTCAAATCAAAGTATTAGCGCCAATATAAACTTAAATTACCAAAAGTACTCATTAAGCAGATGTGTATTATATTATTGGGTTATACTTTTTGATAATAATGTGTACATCATTGGTAAGGTGGAACTATTTTGAATTACTTGATATACTGCTGGGTAGCTTAATCCATTATATCATCATTTATTAGTTGGTTTATATTTTATACTAACGATGCAATTAGGCAATCCAAATAAACTTGACTTTAAATGATCGCCCTTTTACATTCAGTGTGCTCATTTTGTTGCCCTCCTATCTGCCTAACAAAAAGACACACAAACATTATCTTTCAATATCACAATCTGTATTTATCAATTCAAAGAAACGACTGTACAGAGCAAATGATTCGCAGTTGGTTCTGATCATTTTATACATTATTGGTTCATTCATTCACCCTTTTCTCATGTTGGTAGATTGCCCCGGTATGTTACAGTGATTGCATAGTGGAGGGATGGGACGTGAAGACATGCACAGCAGTACCATAATATAGACTATGTCATTCATGCAACCTCTTTGTCCTGTTGTGTTTGTGTGGAGGAGGTGTTATAAACCTGGCTTATCAACAATCTCACTTCCACGCAGACTCCAAAAGTTAAACATAACAAAGACAAGGGGCAGTTTTCCCAGCGTCACCATGGATAAACTTATTTTCTTGTTTGTTTTTTACAGAAAATAATTATGATCACATACATTTGTACATCATCAGGTTGCTGTAGGCAGGCGTACAGAGAGGCAGACAGGCTGAGGGCAGATAGACAGTGGTGCTCTGGGGTCCTGGGAGGAGAGAAACTATGGCAGCAAATGTGTTTGTTTGGGTGCGTTTCCTGCAGAAAAGTGACTTCAAGTGAAAGAGGAGGTCATAAATAACTGTATCTGATGACCCTTGAATCATCCTAATGTGGCAGAGGATTATTTTGTATGAAAACCGGTGCATTCATAGATGTTAAACCTCCAATAACAGATCCATGAGTCCACATAATCAGCCTCTCATTCCCCGTTAGTGACTTAACTCCACAAAACGTCACAACTGAAGTTCTGAGGCTGGATTTGAGCTCAAGAGTCTTCCCTGATTGTCTTCAGAAACATATAAACAAATGCTGGATACAAAAATTATACTTAAGGTTGATTGTGTTCACTGTAGTCTGAGCCCTATTCAAAAATATTTTGTAGACGATATATTTCAGGCAGTGTGTGTACTAGATTGATTTTTACAGCTGTTCTTTCAAGTTCTCAAGTTCGACATTAACGCATGAATTAGGCCGCATAATTGTTTATTATTATTATTATAAGCTGGTATCACAATTTTCTGGAGCTCAATGTATGGAAGGCCATTTCCGCCAATGTGATGGGAAAAAAAGGATCCTGTAAGTCATTATAATGAGAAACTTTCTCAAATGAATGACTTTATATTGCAACATAATGAGAAACTTTCTCAAAATTAGCTATTTTGAGAACATTTCTCATTATTTTGTGATATTAAGTAATTCTTTTGTGATACTAAGTCATTATTTTGAGATACCAAGTCATTATTTTGTGGTATTAAGTCATTATTTTTAAGATACATGGTCATTTTTTGGAGATACTAACTCATTATAATGATAGATGATAAGAGGATCTTTCTTTTTCATCACAGCGCTTAGTTTTAATTTCTTTTCTTTTACTGGCGGAAATGGGCTTTCATATAAAGGTGACATCTTCTATTGTCACGCTGATATTCAGTTTATATTGTTATAAAACAAAGGGGAAAAGAGCAACAAATATTTACAGCTGGAACCAGATATTTGATGAGGTTTTGCTTAAAAAAATTACTTGAACAATGAACCGAATATCAAAATTGATGCTGATGAATTTTCTGTCGATTAACCAATCGATTGACTAATTGTTTCAGCTCTAGCACACATTTGCTGTCTTGATAACCCCCCCCCAAAAAAAAAAAAAAACTTCAATCACTTCACTAACAATTGATCCTGAAACGGCCTGACATAAAAATGTCTTCCAACAACGAGATCATTCTTAACTTTTCTGGATCTGACGTCCCTCTGCTGAATCCCCAACACCACTGACCATCAGGCCTCAGCTCTGCAACAGGCCAGTGTCCCTAGTGCAACAAAACAAAGTTGCATAATGTCTCAGTTCATTGCCACCATGATCATCATCATCATCATCATCATCATCATCATCAACATTCACAATTTTCATTCCTGAAGAAACTCTTCTACAACCCTCATAAATTACACTCCATATTACTGCATACTGCTGTGTGGTTTTGGTGTACAAGATGCAACAGGTCAAAGACTGAAACTGTGTTTTATGTTGGTAGCTGAATGACTGAATGGTATCAGACTGAGAACTGTCTGCATCAGTGTTTCGTGTTTCCCTCTGCTAAAGAATCAGGAAAGATTTCACTTTCTATCTAACTGCCAGCGACTAACTGAAAGTTCTTATTCCTGGTTTAAAGTACATCTGTATTATCTTATGCTCTACATGCTGTTGTCAGAACGCAGCAGCAAACACTGATCTGCACACAAACTGAAACATTTTCCACAACAAAGTTTTACATTCATTTCCAATTAGAAAAGAAAACACTGACTATAAATACATATATGATAAACCAAAAGGTATTTTATTCGTCATTTCATCTCAGCCGACAGACTGAGTTCGATGTGAACAGAACAGCACAGACACACACAGACAGGCAGGGTACCATCCGCCATGATGTTTACCACGCTGACTTTCACGTTGTTTCTGTTGTGTAAAATGGTTCAAATAAAATACTTTGTAATGTTATCTGTTAACGAGTTAGCTGTACCCTGCATGTTTTGTCCTGCGTGTATCTACAGCAACAAAATGTGTCAGTTTATTACGCTGTTAGACTCATAATCTGACAGTAGAGGATTGTACCGTGTCACTTTACACATGGAAAATTTGCTCATTCAATATTCACCTCTTTAAACTCTTGACTTTGTGTCCAACATGCATGTAAATGATTGCATTGATCTGGCATTCACACCTAATTTAAATGCATAAAGTGTGTTAAAATAATTTTAAGTTACAGTTCTAGAGACATGTTTTATGATAACCATGAAGCTGACCGACAGGTCAGGACAGAATTTAAAATCTTGAAGTGAATAAGGTAAAAAAAAAAAGAAAAAAAAAAAGGAGCAGCGAGATATAATAATACTCTCGTAACCTTAATATTAAACTTTTGAGAAACAGAATAATTAACCTGGCAAATTTTGACTTTTTCTAAGTGGGACTTCTAAGTGGGATTGTTGGGCTCTACAGCCTCCTCAGAGGAGAATGTAAACTTTTAAGTTTAAAGTACAACTAAAATCACATTTTTGCAGTCAACAATAATGTCAATGTGTTTTCTTTTATTGTCAATATAGTGTTTTGTTTTTTGTATTTAAAGAAAGGGAAAAATAGTTCCAGTACCAGCAGGAAAACCAGAGACAAAGTAAACAAACTGTGTGTACTGAACATAGCTTATAAACCATGAGCAGACAGTGTTTGGTTCGCAGTGGTTTTAAAGAGTAAGGAGGAACATACCAGCCCTGATCGGGACCATCTCATCCACTACATGTTTGAATGTTCGAAATAACCACTGGTGGACTTTAACTGAAAGATTTAAAAACACCGGAACTGAAATGAACAAGATTTTCATTACAGTAGCAGTGATATTAAAACATTATTGGTATTTGAAATGATTTGATGAATATGCTCCTACTAGGGCAGGAAAGTAACTTTAGTTTGCCCATCAGCCTCTGCGGCTGGTGCTTCCCAAAATTCCCCAGCTGCATTTACAAGTTTATTAGACTCTGACAATTCTCCCTTTATGGCTTTGTGGTGAGCTTTACAAGCAGGGTTTAAAATGAACTTTTTCCTCCACCAGCCAAATGGCTAGTGAATGTTCAGATTTTACCAGCATTTGGCTGGTAAATGGTGCTAATTTTGAACCCAGAAATGTAACATAAACTGATGCGTGGATGCCGAGTCAGCAGGCTGCAAACACAAGCTTCTATTGATGAGTGATTTCTCTTCAAGCAAAACATGCAATCTCACAACTTACAGGCAGTTCATCCCCCTTTTTCTTAATATGTGCACCGTCTGATATCCTGGCTCTCAACAGTGTGTCAGTTCATTCATTCATTCATTCATTCATATATTCCCGTCTAATTCTACACTGATGAGATGTTGACCTGGACAAGCTGACGACCTTTTACACTCTGGAACATGTTTATAACCTTTGACATTTTAAACCTGCTGAGTTATATTCTTCTGTGCGTGTGTGTGTGTGTGTGTGTGTGTGTGTGTCGTGGTTTGGACATGTCTGGAAGACTGAGGTGGCGTCTGAGGGGACAAACATATTAACATGTGAAGCACATGGTAAGCACACACTAACATAGATAACCTGAGAGCTATGGAGACCCTGGGAGCGGAGAGGAGCAGCAACACACACACACACACACACACACACACACACACACACACACACACACACACACACACACACACACACACACATACACGCACGCACAAACACACTGCACGCAGAAAAACAAGATATTTTGAATTCTGTATAATAAAAAAAAAAAAAGAGGACGCAACAGATTTGGGTGAATAAATCAAAGAGAATAACCAACGAGTTGTTTGATGTTATAAGAGAATAAAAGAGTAGATGGTGCCTGTTTTCAGCCTGAGGGCCTCATTCATTAAAAACATGCCAGGCGCAGATTTTGTGCTTATGACCAAAGCCAAACATGTAACTTATGGGAAATGGATCCTTGATGCTAAAATCAGCAGGTTACGATGAATTTCACCCACTTCCTTTGAGATATCGAAACATATAAATATTTGCCTCTACAGCTTTCTAAAATATGAATGCTTTAGCTTGTTTTTGCCTTTTTATGTTTTTCTTTAAAGTAAAATTAAATGAAGAGACCCCTGGGAGCCAGAGTCTACCATCAGATGAAGTTTTTATCTAAGAACTGTACATGTGTTTTTTTTTTAATAAATTAAACTTGGGAGCCAAAGTGGCTGCAGTGACCACACTGTCTTTATGTCACAGTTTAAACATCTTGTGACCCATCTGGCTTGCACAAATGTAATCCTAAATCCTATATAAACGAAGGGAAGCTGCTCTGTTTGCTCTTTGTGGGCAGAGTTCAACAATTCAAGCAAATTTCAGGGGGATCTTTCTTAAGGGTTTCAAGCCTTTAGATGTATTTTCTATAACTTTCTGAGCAACAATGAAACATTTTTTGCTTTCCTCTTGTTTCTTGTGTTCCTCATTGTTTTGAAGGTAATCACCCTGGTTGGCCATCTACTCTTCTCTCGTCTTACATCATCATCTTTCCACCTTTCTAGAATCAGCTCAGTGCTGTAGCTGTTCATCAGTGCTGACTCATCCGTAGTGAACTTGGATGAAGTTTGAATGTCTGTAAAACATTTTGGCATAATTTCATTGTCTTTCCATTTTCTGAGGAGTAAGGAGACATAGTGTATGATGAAAGATAGATACAGTAGATATGACAGACAGACAAGAAATACATACATGTACAGCTCATCTCATAGAAAAAACAAACATGGAACAGAATGAGCTACGTTTTCTCGCACTACCAGCAATCAGACTTTGAGCTAACGTAATGCATGTCCCGTCTCTCTCTCGCTGCCCGAGGTTCAGCAGCACGGAACTCTCTCTGCAGTTCTCTGAAACAGCCACCGGGAGGGGGGGTTAGGGGGGGGGGGGGGGGGGGGGGGATGGGGCGTAGCTGGAGCGTCAGTGACTCTGTGTGTTCTCACAGAGACACAGAAGAAGACAGAGAAAGAGAGAGAAAGACGTCTCCTGCACCAAATCCGTCCTGTCCGTCCTATGAGTGAGCCTGGGTCAGTCCTTCTGTCCTGTGTGTCACTTTCCATCCAAACACAACCGCTTTGTTGACAGTGTTGGAGGCGGAGAGAAGGAGGGGGGCGTTCACTACCATTCTATGGCCCCGCCTCCTATCCGGAGTTCACGGTTCACGATTCAAATCCCGAGATCGATCCGTCGCCCGGCTCACTTTTTCTTAGCGGACTTTTCCGAGCGCTTTGCGTCCGACTTCCCACCCCGCTCCGACCTCTCCGACCGTTCGCCCCTCTCTCTCTCCTTCTCCTTCTCCTTTTCTCTCTCCTTCTCCTTTTCTCTCTCTTTCTCCTTTTCTTTATCTGCCCGCTCGATCCGATCGGCCCGGTCCGAGCGCTCGCCGCCACGCTCTGACCTGTTGTCCGCTTTGCTGCCGTCGCGACGCGTGCCCTCGTCTGTGGATGAGGTAGTTGGTTGGGGCTGACCCCATTTGGCAATCTCCTCGTGCTCCGTAATACTGCCGGTGATGTTGGTCACCCACACTTTGAGGTCGTCCTGCGACGGAAGAGAGGAAACACAGATGTGAGATGATTTACTGTTTACTGACATGCATCACATAACTTCAGGTGTCTCAGTGATTTTACATGATGTCATCGATAAAATAAAGCCACTGCTATTTCGGGATCAAATTAGAAAAACAAGAATGTCTCACCTCATCTTTTGCATGAAACAAAAACTCACTGCCGTCCTTCGTCCTGCAACAAGAGGAGAGAAATTGAACTTATAAACAGTGTAGTTGAAAACATGTTTGGTGGATAACTAACTACAAGAAATGTTTTTCTCGGGAATATTGCGGTACAAGACAAGAACAACACAATCTACTGAATGGTGCACCATAACCAGTAGGCCCTTGTTAACCTGCCATTCCCTAGAAGCAGAGAGAGTGCAGTCGCAGAGTGGTTCTTTAGTTGAAAATGTTATTGTAGTCTGCCTGACTCATTGATCCTCGATCTGACTGAGGTTTGTGCAAGTTAGAATCTACGGCCCGACCATACAGACAGACCTTTTCTCTGAGTTCACCCCTTCTGTCAGTTTCGCTTTGAATGTATAATATTCTCTAAACTACGTATATAGCTAGGAGGGTGGGTGGTATTAAAAAATACAGAACTGGGGGCGCCTGGGTAGCTCACCTGGTAGAGCAGGCACCCATATATTTACTGGGGCGACCTCTAGCTTACCCAGTAAGAGCGTGCGCCCCATGTTGGCTCAGTCCTTGGCAGCGGCCAGGGTTCAAATCCAACCCGAGGCCCTTTGCTGCATGTCATCCCCCCTCTCTCTCCCCCATTTCCTGTCTCTCTTCAGCTGTTCTAGATAAAGGAAAAAGCCCTAAAAATATCTTTAAAAAAATACAGAACCAAAAAAAGCCATTTACGGGGCGGTTTGCTAGTCACAGGTGAACGAAACGAACTGGGTCCGCCCCGCCCTCCCCCCTGTTAAAAATAAACAAATCACCAACTGATCACGAGTGACTGCAAACTACACGACACCGCTGTTTCCGTTTTTATTTCACCTGTGGGAAAACCAATGTAGGAAACAGCAAAAAGTGATAAGCAATTCTAAACCCGGTTCTGTAAAAAACAAAAACAAAATCACACTTATGCCTGTGTTTAAAAAGTACAATAAACAAACTGTAAACACGAGAATGAAAGCAGCTCCTCACTTGAGCGTGAAGACGTTCTTCTTCTTCTTGTAGCCGTTGGTGACGTCACAGTGGCAGTGGGAGAGGTTGAGCAGCGGCTCGTTGTTGTAGGATGTGGCCGTGTTCTTGGCGTCCTTGTAGAAACCCATCTCCCCCTTTTTCAGCACGCAGTACAGGTTGACCCATGACCTGCTGTGGTGTGGGAAGGCGGGAGGGGTGAGGGTAGGGAGAGTGGAGGAGGAGAGGAAGGTGGAGGGGAGGAGCACGGGGAAGGTGGTGGTTGGGGGGGGGGGGGGGGGGGGGAGATGGGAGGAGTCAGGAAGAGCTGCAGAGTTGCTCTCGCTAAGCTAACACCTCACTCACCTGACCAGAGCAGACAGGTAGGTAGGCGGGATGGACCGGCGCCAAGAAGGGAGGAGGAAACACACTGCTGAACAAACACAGACGAACGGACGGACACACAGACGGACGGAGGAGGAGGTGGGGGATGGAGGGATGGGGAGGGAGACTACGTACAGTTTGTGTGTCTCTGTGTGTGGGGCTTATATATGACTTACCTTGGAGGAGACGAGAGGAGCAGCCAGTAGCACCGAGGAAGAGAAGAGAAAAGAGGGAGAGTTTGGTTAAATGGCATTTTGGCAACAAGACAACTTAAAACTCGTAGTCATGCTTCTTTTCCATCTTTGAGCGTGTTTACATGCACACAGCATTCCAATCAATAAGCTTACACCCAATTATAGGTATTATTCAGGGCAAGCTGTCTGTGTGCAGCTTAATATCTCAATTCCAAATACCTCTGTGAACGAACAATGGAAACAGAACTTGACTGGAGAAGACCAACGGTGCATGTGATAAGGTGTCTGCATTGCTGATATTAGCATTGATTTCAAGTGTTCAAGTTATTTATTGTCATGTTTGTCACAACAATGACAGAGAGGCAGTTGCTGGCAATGAAAATCAAAGATCTCAGGCTCCCTCCAACAATGCTCATTAAATACTTATAAAAAGAAAATCTTGCAGGTAAAACATGAGACATGACATGTATCGAATACATTAAAAAGTGCAGGAGTTGGATCAAATATAACATACAAAATAATATATATTTGGTTGACAGATCCAATACAATAATTGCAAAATGAATAAACTGAATGTAAACATGAATGTAGTAAATGTGCGTAAGTAGTATATACATCTAGAGATGTAAACAGGTAGTAAAACCGTAAGTAAAAGTATATAAAGGTAAGTGACATCTACTACCATCTATTATGGTAAAATCGTAAAGATAAAGAAAAAACAATTAATAACAAGATTCTAATTTTCTATTCATACACATAATATGGACACACAGACTAACCAAGATTTAATTAGACCCATCTCGCACAGTGTCACATGCAACTTTGTTATTGCACCGTGTACAGTGCACTACACGCCTCACTGCAGTTGTTGAATTCTAACTAAATAATCTATCTATATTTGTTTAGAAGTGTTCAAATGTAACTACGCTCTTTTTTAGAATATGGACTGAAAACCTCGGTAACAGTAACTAGTGACTGACAGATTTTAACATCATGATACACACACCATTCTCATGCACCGTATCCTATTATAAGGAACACTTGGTTATCCTGAATAATACCAGAATATTAATGTGCACATAAACATACTCAGTGCCTCGTCATGTAGCTATGTAACAGAGACAGGTTGAACCTCAATTCTTTCTCTCGGACTAACTGCATCCTCTCTTTCTCAGTATTGATTGGAGGAAAAGGTCTGAGGGTCTGCCCCCCACAGATCTTCTCCTCCAATCAAAGTTGAATGTAAAGCAAAAAGAGAGCATACAATAAGACAAACGAGGAGCTGTTTGGAGATTCACACTTGTCCAGATTTAAGCCATTCAGGATTATGCTTTACCTTGCCATGTACATAACAGGGCATGTACATTCGAGACATTCATCCATCGCTTTGAGTGTGACTCATCCATAGCTGGAAGGGGATGAGCTTTTAGCTGTGCGTGGTCAGCCCAGCCACTACAGGGCAGTGCAGAGAAAGACTTTGCCGTTGGTGTCTCTCTGGAGGAAGCAGGGCGGTCATCTATGGAGGCCAGGTAGTGTGTGTGTGTGTGTTGTGTGTTCAGGCAGGCTAAGCAACACAAGGAAGTGTACGCCACCAACTGCTCCATCAACCTCCACTCCCACAGCAGTCATCAGCCAGCCTGTCTGCCAACCATTTCTGTTGTGCTTTACTCTGTGGCTCGTGTTAGATCAGGAGGCATCTTAAGCATCATGCATAATGTTTTCCATGCGGTGAGATGTCTGCGGGTTGCTGTTTTAATTCATGTAACTGTTGTCTTCAAGTTCTGATCCTGATGATCAGAGATGACATACATCAAATATTAAAAAGCTACAGCCTGATATGAGAATAACCTAGTGTCTGCTGTTGGCACTGTCAATGGGATACTCTAATGTTTAGATTTCTGCATGGGTGTTTTTTTAAAGTAATTGCTTAAAGCTGGGGTAGGCAGTTTTCTTGAAAACAGCCCTTCTCCTGCAGCTCTTCAATCTCTGTCCTCAGCCCCTCCCTTCATGAAGTAACCTGTACAAGTACTAGATATTCATTTCAATCATCCCCATCGTGATTGTGATCCCAATGTTGTTATATAGCGTCAATTCTATGAGACTTAATGTACTGTTTGATGACATTCTGTGATTTGAAGCTCTAGCTAGCTACATAAACATGAACTAATAAACTTTATCTTTATCGGCGTTGGTAGAACAGCCAACACAAACGCTCTCTCTCTGAAATGACCTGTGATTGGCTAAAGTCTAGTTTTCTCTCACAACACCTGAATTACAATATGCTGAAAGGTTATTATGGATTTTTTGCCCAATGACACAAAAAAAACGGGCTTCTCCAGCTTTAACTTTGGAAGAAACTACACACCTACAAGCTTACAAACTACCAGTGTCACTTAAAAAGCAACAGTAGCAGCACATTTTTAAAAATGGCCATTATGAAGTGATAAAATGATTGTTTTGTACAAACTATGAATTGACAGGCACTGCGATTTCTATGTTCAGACAGCTCTTATTAAGGTTCGGAATCAAACAACACTTTCTATTTTTAGCTGGTTAGAGATCGAAGGCAGTGCAGAGAGCACAACAAATAGTGACACATTAATTATTCACTGATAAACCTTTCCATTGTATAATCCTAATAATGTGACTTCTTCATGTATGTTTGTTAATTACAGGAAACATTAAGATATGCCACAAATTTGTCAATGTTCAATTTCTTTGGAAGCAGATGAAACTGACAAAATACCTCTTACTTCCACTTTGCAGAATGTAGAACTTTTTCTTATGTGTTATCTAGTAATCAAAATAGGTCAAGAAATGATAACGTCACAGCATCCCTTGTATCTAAACATATGTAAACCTTAATGTATGCATGCTTCTAAAGACACACAGTATGTCTGCTGAGAAAATCCAAAGCTTAGCTGAGTAGTGAGGTGTCATGTGTCATCTGGTGACAGTCATGCATCTGTTCAACATGTCAGACGCAGTGTCAGCGGAGTGTGTTAGCTTGTTAGCTTAGCATGCTGGAGTCATGCCCCTGTCATTATTGTTGAACTAATAAATGGAGGGGGCAGTGATGTCATGAGAAACAGACAGCGGAGATACGACGTGTGCGGCAGTACAACATTTAAAAATCAACAACAATCGACAGTAAAGACCAAAAAGGTTTAGATTTAGCAACAACAGGTGGAATATAAAAGTCATGTTGGTATCATTGTATGTGAAAAAAACCCTGACAATATGTGAGTATTTTGTGGTAAACCCGACCCATCTGTTACTCCAAGAAGTACTAAATTAATCAATTAATCAGAATCCCTGAGTCTGATACTCATGACACCAGTGTCCATCCTCCTCCTCAACGCCTTCTATCATCTGCTAGTCCAGATGTTATGCTCATCATTATGACCCTGAACACCCACCTATTAGTGCTCTTTTTCAGGGTCTCGATGTCCAGCTTGCGGAAGAGGAAGCCCTCGTGGTGTGCGGTGTGTGTTGGCGGCTGGGGGACTGCCGGGCTGCTCTGGGCCGGAGCGGACCTGGACCGCCGCGTAGTCTCTCCTGGCTCTTTGGGTCGTGGTCGGCGCCTTGGTTTGGGTCTGTCCCGAGCCCGAGGCCGGTCGAGACGGGAAGACTTCTCTGGTACCCCGTTAGGCACTCGGGGAACCTCACCACGGGCCTGAGGGTGGGGAGGGGTGATGGAGTCAGTAGGAATTTGGTTCATGATTTAAAAGTAATAATCTCTATAAGTCTTTGATGGTGTGTTTTACATTTTCATTATCTAAAGCACACATGCATGCATGTTCTCAGGTTATCACGGCTCACTCTAACCAGTAACCAAACTAATCTACCAGTATCATCCAATTCACATGTACTCTCTGACTCTCTCACTGCCTGAAAAATCAACATTTGCTTTTGAGGTGTGAGTAGATGATGGCTCTCATTTTCTGAGATGAAAGCTTCTCAAGCCATTATAGAAGAGCATTTGAGAAGTCAAAATGTTTTTTTTTTTTTTTATAAAATTTTGTTCTGTGTTTAAAAACCCAACCAAATAAGCTACAATATGCAACACAAATAACCAGTGTGAGTACTTTGATGAAATGCACAGACCTGTGCTGCTTCTCTTTCTTGCAGTTGCTCTACAATTTCTGCCATGGTGGATCTCTTTTCTCTGTAGAAAAAAAAAATTAGAAATTGCAAAATTAGAGAATCACATTGGAGTTCAGTTGAGCTGTAGATGAAAAATATTAATAATGACTTTTTTGCATTCTTTTCTTGCAAAAGTATCCAACTGTAATGCCCTACATGGCTGACATTTTGACAGTGCTCAGCAAAAATATACACTAGATTCCAACTCCGAAAAGTGTATTAAAACATCTCTTTAACAAAATATCCGTTCATATTCTGTATAACCTGCTCCCAGAGACCATATCTTAAAATAAGACAATCACTTTATGTGCTACATAACACATTAGACAGCACAACCTAACAGCACCTCAGTACTCTCAAAGTCTCACCCTCCTGCTGAGCGTCTGTCTGAGTGCTCTTTCCCGGTGTCATGCTCACTGGATTCCTGTCTGTCCGGCCGGTGTCGGTCTCTCTCTCTCCGCCGGCCCTCATGGCTCCCGTGGCCCTCCTGCTCGCTGGACGTTTGCCTTTCCAGGGTCCGTCTCTCCCGCCTCTCGGCCTGTTCCCTCCACACCTCCTGAGGAAGCTCGTCCCTGCGTGCCTGGATCAGCTGCTCGCTGGACAACTGCCGTTCTATCCTGTGGTGGGTGTGGCCCTGGGGCTCAGTGGGGCCCAACAGGTCAGTCCTGGACCCCCGAGACCCTCGGGTGGGCTCGCTGTGCAGGCGCTCCCTCGGCTCCTGAAGCACCACCTCGGCCATCACAGCCACCTCCGCTCTCTCTGTCCCTATCTCTCCCATCATCATCTCCCTCTCCCTCCCCCTCTCCCTCTCCCTCGCTTTCTCCAGTCGGCTGGCCACAAGCAGCGGCGTCACTGCATCATCCAAATGTTTGATTTTCGGTTGCCGTAGGTACGTGGAGGATTTCACCTCGAGTGTCCTTGCCGTCTGCACTGGCTGGAGGTGACTCATCACCTTTGTCGCTTGGTCCCTCGCTGTGCTGGCACTCTCTCGCACCTGGTTGGCTGAGACTAGCATGGCCGCCGTGGCAACTGAGGCGATCGAGGAAGGTGCGGGCTGGCCTAGTCCTGCAGCTACGCCCACTACGCCTCCATGCCGCGCCTCCAGGGTGTGACGGTAGCTGGAGCCGTTTATCACAGGGGTGTAGTTGGCGACTGTTGACCCCAGCCGACAAGCCACAGACGAAGGAGAAGGTGTGGGCGTGGCAGGTGAGGGCGAGGGAGGAGAGTTGGCTTCGTTCTGCTCATAGATGGTCTGTCTCATGACGGGGGAGATCGGGAGGCGGGGCAGGGTGGATGCATTGGGTGAGCCATCTTGGGGGTCCAGGAAGACTTTACGACCCAGCAGAGGGGTCGGGGGTTGTTTACTTTGCTCTGCTTTCAACTTTTCCACCTGCAGAAAGATGACAGAGCCAGCTTTAAAATCAAACTTTGAGACTAACAAG
Organism: Zingel zingel; assembly: GCA_023566125.1. Classification (NCBI taxonomy): domain Eukaryota; kingdom Metazoa; phylum Chordata; class Actinopteri; order Perciformes; family Percidae; genus Zingel; species Zingel zingel. The sequence goes on along the minus strand of CM042316.1, from coordinate 37,976,749 downwards.
TCACTTAAGGCTTTGGCATGATTGAATGATATTGAATATTTTATGGAAACATACTGTATCTCTTTACATATTTGGAAATCCTAAGCTTTTATTCAATGATTTATGGTTCTGCATTAAATCGATGCTGTGGCTACGTACTTAGGTACGCAGGAGATAGCGATCCTACGGGTTAACTTTTCCTGCTACAGATTTCTGACCGTGGTCAGAAAGCACAGGGGAGACACTTTGTTTCTCTCACTATGCCTCTGGAGTTGGTACTCGCTCCACAGCTAATCACCGTCACTCTTGCACTCGCTCTACCACACACTCCCCACGCACACACACACACGCCGGCCCTGCTATTCTCTTAATGAGATCGACGCACAAACCAACGCACAAGTATAAACTTCAGGCCACTTACTTAGGCTACGGCGAAAGCTCTGCGTGCAGCCTCTGCATAACCATAAATCACGCTTTAGCCTTTTCAGATGAAAACTCTCTTTTTCTGGCCAGATTGCATATGTATTTACACAAGGATAGTGGTGATATTACCGTGGTGAGTCGACGCAGTGAGCTGAATCGCTCTTCCCAGGTGGCGGCGGCTTTGCGGAAGGCTTCATGCCGACGAATCAGCTGCTCCACCTCGTCTACACTCGCGCCCAGCTCGTTGCTGCTGATGAACGGCTCCTGAGCGGTCAGCCACGCCTCCGCCACTACCGCCTCCTGGGCAAACTGGTGAACTTCCAACACTGAGGGGAGGAGAGACAAAAATAATCTTCAAAAGCAGATAAAAACAAAACTTCTATCAGTTTGTTTTTAATTAGAAATTCTTGGCTTGAACATTATGTGTATTTATACTTTATATGTGTATCTTTGTGTGTTTGTACATCTGTGTATATTTATAAAAGATTGTAGGTCTGTGTGTGTGCGCACTCGCTCACATTGCTGTAGAAATTCCCAGTGCTTGTCCCACTTCTCAGACATCTCATATTGTTTAGCAACCACCTTGTCCAGCCTCTCCTTGATCTGAGAATCAGCAACATCAGAATCACAACATCACAGGAGTCAAAATTAGTGCTAAAATAAGAACGTTCAGAATATTACCAGGCACTATTGTTGTGTATATTTAAAGTGTGGTCCCAGTTTTTAGTTTTAACTCATATTTATTTGTGACTTGGCTGCTGCATTTTCCTGTCTATCTGTCTGTCTGTCTTAAAATGGAAACCCAAAAAGATGTCCTTATGAAAGCTTGCTGTTAGTTTGCTGAAAGTAAAAAAAAAAACCTTATCACAGTTAGTTTCCACAGCAGTTTGGCTGATCAGCCCAAATCCCAAATCTAAACACACACACACATATACATACATATGCAGCAGCAAACATCGTTGGCAATTGAATTCACAATATTATTATTGTGCTGCACTGCTCCAATTTCTCTTGTAGATTATTAACTGTAATTTACAATAATTATCGTATCTCCTGCTCTCACCTCTTCAGCGGCTGGGTTTCTAGCAGCCAGCAAAGTTTTGCCCGTCTCGATACACTCCAGGGTGCTCCGTCTGCGAGCCTCCACTTCACTCTTCAGACTCTGGTGATAATTCATCAGCACCTCTACTGAGGACACATCCCTGCAGGACCCACAGAGCACACAGACACTTAGCTCACCGGTACAGTCACCTACTTAGTTTTTCAATGGTGTGTGTTGCTCAGAGAAACCTTTAATCCAAGAGGTACATTTTAATTTTTTTTTCAAGTTTTTAAGTTGATCATGAGAGAAATATCAAAGCATCAACTACCTTTTCTGTTCTAACAAGTTGGTCTGAGATATATATATATATATATATATATATATATATATATATATATATATATATATATATATATATATATATATATATATATATATATATATTATGTTATTTTTTAACATTGATTGATTAATGTAGCTGCTTAAATTAGGTAATATTGCTGTTGATGCTGTGAGCCGTTTTAAAGAGGCCAGGTTGGCTCAGTGGGTAGAGCAGGCGCACATATACTTAGAGGTTTATGCCTCGACACAGAGGTCCAGGGTTTGAATCCAACCTGTGATGATTTCCTGCATGTTTTCTCACCTAGCTGTCCTGTTGTCCAAATAAAGGCAGAAAGAGTCCTGCTGTTGGCTAATTCTGCTAAAATCCAGGTTTGGTACTTCTATATAGAATACTTAGGTCCTACTTTTCAGTGAGAATTTCTTATCTCTTATCAGAAATGTTCTTCTTTAACTTGAAATAAAAAAATTAAAAAAACTTTTTTTTTAGATAACTGTCTATTCATGGGTATACTGGTAATTGCACTGTATATCAGCTGCTAATAACAGTCACATTTAACCTAATTTGGATGCAGAGTCTGATGCAAACTGAGAGCCAACATCACACACTGCCACTCCCTCTGGTCCACTCTCTCTGGTCATTATATAATAATTGATGTACATTTGAAATAGATTTTGGGTATGAGGGAGGGAGTACACATTCACAATTACGGAATTGCGTACACACAGGGTGGAATTAAATAAGTTTATACTTCTTCCCACTTCTTTTCGGATATGGAAACAGATCGTCAAGTGTTCACAAGTTGTTATTATTATTAATTTATTGTCTCCTTAGTTGTTGTTATTGATTTGTTTTGTTTTTATTTCTTGTCTGCAGTTCTGTTCTTTACATATTCGAAATCAATCAATCAGTCAATCAATCAATCAATCAATTATAGTTTTTGTATTATGTGTGAAAGCCGTACATATTTTACACCATACCATCTTGATTTAGTGTAGATACCTGGGCTTCTCTCCTGTCCCTATCTGACAGATGATTGATTCCATCCACATGATCTGATCTCGGACCATGCTGAAGAACCTCAGCTTGTCTGTCTCAGTGGTAATCTGTACTCGACACTCCTCGCAGGACGTCAGCAGCTCTTTCCAGAACTGCATCACTTCATGCTCGCGGCATGCGATGGCTTCGGCCTTCTCGCCGGCGTACACCGTCCTTAGTTGAGCCGCACTCTCCTGCAACTGACGCACCTGGCAGAGTGGGAGAGCAGATTTTAGGAAAACACTAAGCTGAGCAAAAAAGAAAAAAAAAAATAGAAAGGGTTTGTTTTCCAAATGACGCACAAAACACAGCTGCTCTGACAGCTGTGTTCAGTCTGGGCCAAATGTCACTGGAGTTGACACAGCAGCTGTAATTTTGCAGCGTTCTTCAGTAAAATGTACCACTGTTTCTGTTCCCCAGGTGCATGACCAACTACATAAAGCAAACTGAAATGCAGAGTAAGTAGCCATGAAGATTCAGGCTTTCAGATTCAGAGTTTTTTTTTAACTGTCAATCAACTATAAAATTAATTTAATTAACAGTTGTAAAATAATGACAAATGATTCACATCAAAGTTCCAACCATACCTGTAACAATAACATGTCTGTAAAGTAGAATAACAGTATACTGGGACAGGCAATTTTGTCATGTAAATAATGTTTTTTGAGGTAGGTGAAGAGATATGAGACAATTGCTATTTTACCGATTCTACATGATCACCTCCACCTCATGTCTGTATGAATGTGAGGCACAGCTTGCTAAAGAAAGCGTACGTGCTAAACAAACATCTGCTGAGTTAGAAAAAGTCCTGTAGACCTCTACAGAATGATCATTCACTGAGGGAAGTCTTTGTGAGTCTTGAGGTCAGTGAATGCTGAAGCAGTTCATTTTACATGCTGTCTGTTTATGTGCATGTTGCTGTACTTGCGTGACCAGCAGCTGTATGTCCTGTTCGAAGCTGTGCAGGAGTCTCTGCAGGGTGCTGGTGTTGGCAGTGCTGCCCTGCCGAGCCTGAACTTCTGGCAGCCTTCGATGTTTGTCCTCTATCTGGGCCAAAACCTGAAAAAAACAGCAGTACACAATGTATACAGTGTGTGTGGGGAAAGTAATTTCTGTATTTAGCTGCAATATTTGTCCTCTACTGTAAAACAAGCAGTATTTCCTGCCAAATTGTCATAAAAAGTGAAAATCAATAATACTAAGATTCTGCTTACCTTAAAAAATAAAAATACCTTCTACAGGGCAAAAACACTGAATAGATTGCTTACTTTAATGGAAGCTCATTTACATTTTCTTGCTTTTTTGTCAGATGTTCGAGCTGTTCTCACCACAATGAGGGCCTTCTTGCACCAGAAAACACTAACATTTTAGATGCATGCATTTATACAAGATATTAAACCGGGCTGAAATCAGTGTAAAAAATTTAATAAAGTGGATGCACCATTGTATTATACCGCATAAAACACCATATCAAACAAAGTTTTGTTTGTTCCTCAGGTGTCTTACCTCTCTGCAGTCAGAGAAGAACTTGTGCAGCTGGTGTGAGGCGGCGAGCATCTGCGCCCGAGTCTCCATGAGCTCCAGCAGGTCGGCCCAGGCCTCGTTCACCCCATCCTTCCATTCAGCGATGGTGGCGGCCTCTGAGTGGCCATAGTCGATGAGCTCGTCCACCATCTGGTTGACGGCCGTCACTCGCTCCTGCCCCACGCTGCCCGTCTCTGACGCAAACTCCGTAAACTTCTCCTGCAGGACCTGGAGGTGCGACAGGGGAGGAAGTAAGACGGGAAAGGAAATATAAGAATATTAAATTCCCCACATGCCGTAAGTTGTTTATTCACAGAGAGAAGCAGATTTATTAGCTGCTGTAAAAGAATAAAACTAATTGTTTAAAGTTGGTGCAATTAACAGTTGTAACTTTAAGTAATAAATAGTCTATATTGACGATGTTTCATTCCCAGGATTGTTCAGGTGCAGCTGGAAGATCCGCCAGATGTCCCCCATTTCAGCCGGATGTCCGTCACCTTCTGCTTTCTTTGTGTTGGCATTCTAAACTCCGGTGGATTTCTGAGGACTATGGTTAACTGCTCCTCAGATCTCTGCAGGGTAAATCCAGACAGCCAGCTAGACTATCTGTGCAATCAGAGTTTTCTGTTGCACGACTAAAACAACTTTTGAACGTACACGTTCCACCAAAACAAGTTCCTTCCAGAGGCTATTTAGCAGAGGCACCGTACCTGCATCTGGCGCTTAGCACCGCCCAAGACGATTGTGACTGGTTTAAAGAAATGCCAATAAACCAGAGCACGTTTTTCTCCCATCCCAGAATGCTGTGTGGACTAACTAGACCCTCCTCCGCAGCGCTGTGGAGGAAGGTCTGGCAATGCAAGACTACGTGACAATCAATCAAAAAGAGACCCGTGTTGTTTTTCAATTTCAACATGTGACTTCCCTAAATCTTGTATTTACTCACAGACACCATCTGTCGACACACTTACAGTGACATGCTCATAGTCTTGACCCAGTTCGGGCGAGCTGGCGACCACCTCTTTCTGAGCGATCCACTGCTCCAGCTCGTCCACCTCCCTGTTAAGCTGGTAGAGCCAGTACTGCTGTTCCAGGCGGCTCTTCCTCTCCTCCACCAGGTCCTTGAGAGACACGTACAGACGGTCGATCTGGGACTGACGCTTGCTGATCTGTTCGCTGTGGAAAAGAGGAACTTAGATCACATTTCTTCCTCATTCTGATGTTTGGTCTGAACAACAACTCTTAGCAATTGCTGCATGCTTATATTCTTTTGTTGGGGCATTTTTCAGCCTTTATTTTGATAGGACAGTTGAAGACATGAAAGGGGAGAGAGAGAGAGGGGGGGGGAATGACATGCAGCAAAGGGCCGCAGGTCGGAGTCGAGCCCGGGCCTGCTGATTTGAGGAGTAAACCTCTATATATGGGCGGTAGCTGTACCAACTGAGCTATCCAGGCGCCCATGCTTTTATAATTTATGTACATTTTTAAAACTTTTAGTTGCTGCATTGCATGATGCAAAGGTGGAAACATTTATGTCTTGACACGTTTCTTTGTGTCAGAACGTTTTTTTAGTTTGCCATCATCTTTTACTTTAAAAAGTTGAAAATGGCAGAAACAAACAAATTGCAAGAAAAATAGCAGTGCTTGCATTTCTATACAGTCCTATACAGTAATTAAAATATTGTCTTTGCCAGGGTTAGGCAGAACACCACATAACTCTTTACCAATGCTACATGCAAACATTTTGAAAAATTTTAAATCTTTGTTTCTGTACTGTAACTGTTGGAAATCCTCTTGTTCACCTTACATTTGAAATAACAGTAACAAAAACAGCCTGACAGCAGTTGAGTCCACACATTTGTCCTCAACAGGTCAAACATAACCAGCTAAATTCCTTGAAACAGAATTGGAAAAAAATGCTTGATTAGTTAACTCTCCCCCTCCCCACCCCCCCAGAGTTTAATCAACAGAAAATATATTTGTTTCTGGTTAACTTTGACAACTGACTTCAAAAATCAAACACTTTCTATTTGGTCATAAAGCAGAAGATTAAGAGCATTCCTCTCATTTATTTTGTGGTGACAGAAATTCTCTGTTTATAGACTGTATATGTGTGTTTACATGCTCACCAGTCTGGATGCCCCATCTCCAGCAGTTGTCGACACTGCTGCGACAGCAGGCCGATGGTCTCAGCGTAGTCCTCGATGGTCTGTTCTAGGACTAAGTGTTTCTTTAGTAGCTGAAGTGTGCTCGGCTCATCCTGGTGGGAGGAAGAAACAACACACACAAGGACGAGTTTCACTTTAGAAATAATACACACGCAGCACAAATGCTCAATGCTGCCTCCATGTATAAGTCTAAGTAAAGAGAAAATAGCCATGCTCAGATTAGGGTCCCACAAAATGAGATGAATATTAAAGTACTACTGATGATTTTAGATACTTTGAGACTGGCATAGGCTTAGCAGCCTTTGCAGGGACTTGTGCAATCAGGGGAGTCATAATGACTGAAATTTGATGACGAAATGATTACCTGATTATAACTGACTGACTAAATGCCGTGATTTTGAACCAGATAATGAACAATTCATTAGTTGCGTTTTTAATAAAATGCCCAACTTTCAGACAGTCCCCCCCCCCCCCCCCCCCCCTCCCACACACACACACACACACACACACACACACAGACACACACACCTTCCCCTTCTCCTCGTTCATCATGTGCAGCTCTTGCTCGCTCAACCAGGCCTCCACCTCGGCTGTGTCAAAGTAGTACTGCTGCGCCTGGTACATGGCATCCAGGACCAGCTGCCTCCTCTCGGTCTCGGTCCAGAGCAGAGCCCACAGCTGGGCCAGCTGGTCGTGGCCCCCCCTGACGCAGTCGGCCTCTGGGCTGCGTATGGAAGCGATGATCCCCGCCCTCTCCAGGACGTCCTCGATCCTGCTCCTGTGGCCCTGCAGTTCTCTCTGAAGTGTCTGGAGGAGAGCAAAGGGCAGGGGCGGGGCTAGAAATTAAATATTATTGGCCTCCCCCTGGTGCTCTAGCCCAATCCTTTGGGCTAGATTGCTGTCAATCTGACAATTGTGATTTCCATTAGTTCAGAGTACTGTCACTTGGCTGCCTGTTCTGCCAATTTCCCCAGTCCTTGTCACATGACCAATTAATGTTTCCATCCCATGATGACTATCAAAAATTCTGATGCCATGGAACCAGCACTGGAATTGTTTTTTTTTAAAAGTGGCAGGCTAAGCCTATAGAAAATGTGTATTGTATAACAAATGAAACTAATAATGAATGTGATGTTTTATTTAGCAGAATTACATTATGTTGTTCTATCCCATTCAATATTTCCACTATTTCTAATCAGATTTTCTATGCTGTATTCTGATAAAATTATTAGATATTAGATTATTGCCCCCCCCCCCCCCCCCCCATGCCACCCCACTTAATAAATCCTGGAATTGCCCCTGACAGGAGGTGACTGGTTTGATCGTTTCTATGTTGTGTAAAATAGAACAATGATAATATGATTCACTGTGGAATTACAGATCTAAAATATGTATGATGCATAATAAGGTAGGTGAGGAGGTTTGGAGACTGCCGACTGCAGCTAGAATTCTTACCTGGTTCTTCTTCATGAGCTGCTGGACTGCCTGCAGAGAGGAGCCGTGCTCCTGAGACATGGCCATTGGGAGGCGCTCCTGGACCCACAACTACAACCACAACAATATGACACACAGCAGTAAATACAGATGTGCATGTGGATATGTGCACCTCATTTTATCGTAGGTGAATCTGTGTATCGAATTATGACGTAGAGATATCTTAAAAATATAAACAATTTGGACTAAAACAGGGTTGAACGTTAACATTGACTCAACACATTTAAGGTTTTCAAATAAAAGAATAAAAACATGACAATTTATTGTGAAGATATAAGACAACAATAAATGAATTAAGCGTCCAGGCTGTGACATGACGAAATGTATACACCCTAAAGGCTCCCGGTTTCCATTATAGTGAGTATGTATGAGTAAACTTGTACTGCTCCTTTTGTGGATATCTGTTATACACAGTCATATTGTGGGAACTCCCTTTTGGGGATGCATGCCCCCACAATGTAAATCATTTAATTCAGGGTAAGATTTGTTTTAAGTGTAAGGTATGGGTAAATGTTGGGATAAGGCATGTAGTAGTTATGTTGAAGATAAGTTTCAGTCTCCAGGGAATGAATGCTAGTCAATAAAATGTCTCTCTACTTGATGGAAACAAGTTTGTTTGTGTTGGCCAACAGCCCTCAAACTCACGATCTCATCCTCCAGGTCTCGTCCGACTTGGTGAACTTCTTTGGACGCCAGCAGGATGCGTCGTCTCTCCTTCAGAGGCTCGATCAGACGCACCATCCTGGCCTCCACAATGGCTTGACGCTCTGCAACCGTCTCCTTGGTCTGCGTCTGCTGGGGGATGGAGGCCACCTGCGCCTGGAGCTGCCCCACCTCCTTATACCACTCCTCCATATGGCTCTCCATGGTCTGAGGGGGAGAAGGAGGAGCAGGACAGCAGGGGAGAGGGGGAGTAGAGTCAAAGTTATCAAAACGGACGAAGCAAAGGAGGATGTGTTGATGAGGAGAGAGGGATGGAGGTGGGTGAGAGGAAGAGAGAGTAAATTGGATGGAGGTAGATAAGAGACATGTTGCCATGGGAGACCAGATAAAGATGGCATGAGTGGGATGTGGGGGATGTGACAGAAATGCAAAAATGAGTAGTTTGTTGTTGTTTTGACAGGCGACAATTCATGTGTAGTTTTATTTTAATCGCTCTTATTTCTGACATAAATTTAAGATGACTTCATTTATCTTTATGTCATTAAGAAACCAAAAAATTCTATCTATATTAACCTATCAGAAGGACATTATTACACAGTATAAGCTAGACAGAAGTATAAGTATAAACTTAATTTGTGTATGTACAAAATTATAAGGGAAAAACACTACAAAAAGTAATGAGACAGCTTGTGGCCCATCCAAAGAGACAGGATAACAACAATCACAATAGGAATTTATTCATAATTGTTTGCTTGTAATGCATGAAATTTAAGCATTAAAGTTTAAATGGCAAAACGATCGCAACAGAAACAATACATTTCAATAACTACAATCTCTGTATTATGTCTAGTAATTATATAATTCTAAAAAAAATAATATTTTATTATTAATATAATTTTCTAATATATTGAATTGAATTATTGCTTGTTGTTGAGTTCTAAAATGTCATCATTTAAAAAAAATATGAAAGCAAAGATGAGACTAGGGCTGGGCGATATGGAGAAAATCAGATATCGCCATATTCTTGTCCTAATACCTTGATGTCGATATTGTGGCGATATTCTAGGGTTGACAATTGGTGCTTTAACAAAATATCTTCACAATGAGATTTTAGATAAATAATCTTCAGTAATGTGGATATAATGTCTAAGTGGGTAAAGGTAAAAATAATAGAAGAGCTAGAACGGTCCGGTAACAGAAAATGACATAACTTTACTGTAATGCAGCCTTTAAAACCAGTAAAAGACAACACTTATGTCATATCACGATATTATGATATCCAAAATCTAAGACGATATCTAGTCTCATATCACAATATAGAAATAATATCGATATATTGCCCAGCCCTAGATGAGACTGAAAATAAACCAGAACAGCGAAAGAATAATTGATGGACATGAAGTGTAGTGAAGTTTACTGTACCCCTTGCCAGGATGGATGCTGGGTAGTGGAGTTTGGTTTGGAGTTAGGATGATGTGGTAAAGCAGTGCTAATGGCGGCCTGTTAAAGGAAGCTGTAAGCGGAATGCTGTGGGAGAGGAGAGTGAGACATGTCCGGTGAAATGATGAAGTAATGAAAGGATGAATCTGTGCGCCGTTAAACCCAGGTCACACCTGCCTGCAGTTGGCTGTGCAAAGAATCGGACTCCTCCAAACCGCCGCTGTTGGAGGGCAAGTGATGAGTTACATCCCAATATCACACGTAGAGGAAAAAGGACCTTTTTACATCACGTTTACTACCGTGAAATTAAACCTAATGGATATTTAATTATATAATATTAAGTTATTGGACAGGTTATGGGTATAGAACAAGAAAAGTTGTGTAGTTGAATATAGATATAACTAGACGATACAGGGCTGTGTACACCCTTCACACGCCTTCAGCTACTGTACGTATGTGTACATGAGTATTTTGCAAATCCAAATAACAACAAAAAAATGCTTTGAGAATAATGCTGGGGTCAATTGAAAGCTCTTAGCTTTTGATTTTATGTTTATTAAGTTTTCGTTTATGGCAAATGGACTGCACTTATATAGTGCTTTTTTCCAACTTTTCCACAGCACAAAGTACTCGACTTTACGCACACACACTCACACAGCAAAGATGGCGGAGCTGCCATGCTCATCGCAAACAATTTTGGTTCTTGAATCAGTACTTGGTCAGCAATTGCTAGCTCATAAGCTACGCAACAACATTTCAAATTCATTCTTTATTCTTCCTGATAAAAATAAACTGTAGTTGCACCAGTTCAGCGGTGTACTCTCTCACCACACACAATCAGTCTGAACAGAATAACACATGATCAGTGTTAGGTATTTAATTATTAGTAAATTTAAGACTATTCAATGTGAACGTGTAACATAAACAACTCTATTGTTCTATAGTGAAATAATTAAACACAGGACAAACAGAGATTAAACTGTATCCAATCAATCACAAAACCATAAGCTTATCAAAGAGCATCAAAATCAGTTGATTTAATTGGCAAACAATAATAAAAAAAAGATGTTGGCATCTGTATTTAAAAAAATATACTAATCAGTATCTTCCACTAATCGGTATTTGTAAAATGATCTTGGGATGAAACTCTTATGAAAGCTCACTGGTTTGGCATGAGTGCTGATGGCTTATAGTGTTAAAAAAACCATCAATACAAATAAAAAAATTATGTTGGCGTGAAAGTAAAAGCGCCTGACTGTACTGAAATGAGATAAAAAGCATTGAAGGCACCCAGTGAAAAATGCAGTTAGTCATTTCCAAACATGACGTTTCGTTTAAATATTATTGAGAGGAGGCCATCACTGTGTGGCGATAATAACGTGAACAGTGAGTCACTGTTCAGCATGTAAAGAAGCAGTGCTACAGAGTCATATTCACAATTTAGGTCAAACTATTCAGAAAAGTGTTGGCACTCCTGTAGCCTAGAAAATGAATACTTAGAACAAATATGAGAATATATTTTGCACAAATATCTGGCAAAAATGCCTAGTAATGTGATCATTAGCCGTTTTTGCTATGGCGAAAACTAGAGAAGACCACAGATTCACTAAGTGCCAGAATAATGCTTGTAATAATTGTAATTCATAAAGAAAATAGAGACACTTGTTATCTTGCTGGCTGCTTGTCAGACTGACTAAAAGGCAAAAAAACAACTCAGGGGAGAAACAGAGCAGCACTGTCATCTAATTGACATGCAGAATCCGCCACAAAAATAAATGTACTGTATGTTAACCTTAAAAAGGGAATGAAAGAAGCAAACGTGAACTTCAACTGGAATCACCGAACATGCTCTTGAATTTCTTTCCTGTACCTTTAAATATTAATGTTTATCTTGTCTTTGTAATGTAATAATCTGTTACCTAGAGCTGACCAACTTATGGGATACAAAAGCATACATTTCTGTTAAACAAATATAAAGCTTCAGGGTTTATACGCATTTTAACCAATACTTTTCCATGACTTTTCGGCAAATTTCCATGACTATGTATTCCTGAAAATGTCAGTCGACATTACACAATAAGAATAAAAATCTGTGTTAAAGTTTAACCTCAGAGGTTTAACAATAAAATGAATGACAATTTATGTGGTTCATAGTGGGAGTCGTAATATCGCGCCCCGAATAGAACGTTGAGGTTAAGACGACGTGAAATACATTTATTAATCACATATTATTATGCTGTGTTCAAAAAAAATTCCATGACTTTTCCAAAACTTTCTGGGTCTTTTTATGTTTTCAAAACCTTTCCAGGTTTTTTCAAAATGTATGAACCCTGAAGCTTTTTATTTTTGTTTTATTATTTTTTTTAATCAAATACTAGGCCTCCTCTGATAATCAATCAAGTGAAAAAAAACTAGCAGCTGAACTGTTGAGCACTCTGCTTAGGCAGCCTTTGAAAGAATCAAAACTCAATACGTCTGAGAATGAGTAAGCTTGAAGTTAGAGACACAGCACTTTAAAAGAGGACTTTTGGTTGAAATGGCTGCGAGAATCAAGTGAAGAACACTTTTAAATCCTACGTACGTGTAGTTTTTTCAGCTGCTTGTTGACAGTGGTGAGGTCCTGTCCCTGGTCCACATAGGCTAGTTGACACTCCAGCTGGCCCAGTCTGTGGTCCAGGCTTTCGTAGCTCTGCACCAGCAGGTCGGCCTTGTTGGCCTCAAAGAGCTGGCGGGCTTTGGCCTGGGTGGTGCTCTCCAGATCCTGCCAGCACTCCCTGATCTCCTCCAGCTTCCTCCGGACCACCGGGCTGAGCTCCGGCTTCTCCTGGATCAGCTGCTGGCCCTCCTGGATGGACGGGAGGAGGGAGGGACACAGAGGGGGCGGTAACACAGAGGTTCAGACCTTTCATGTTTTAATAGGAAGCAACCATTACAGGCGATAATGACATACAGACCCATAGGCGGATGAGCAATGGAGCAAATGGCATCGGCATTATTCAATTAGCAAAGTTATAGTTTAGCTACCCTACTTTTTAGCTTTAAAAGGTTGATTATATTTAAAGGCCTCATGAAATGAAAAATGCATTTTTCCAGTGTTAACTCTCGGTCATTTATCTATTGTTCAATTTTGAGTATTTTTACATTTTAATCACGGTCGGTTCTCATCCTGTGAAAGGTTTGATGACTCATCCTGCACTCGGGGGCGTTTACTAATTTTACGTCCAATGAAAATATTTTTTCAAGTTTTGATGTCCCGCTCCCATGACTACAAATTCTGCCTGTTACCCAACCGGCGCATGTAATAAGACCAACATGGCTTAACGTTACGCTTTTCTAACTTTTTGACATGTTACATTCAGCCTGTATCAACCTTCAATCGACTATTTTCAGCAACTGAAGAAAACAATACAAAAGTGAACCAACCCTTTGAGTTGGTTCAGTCGAACCCGTCGCTGATCGTTTGCTACAGCATGCTTTGGGTGTCAATCACAGTCTGCTAATCCACACAGGAGTCTGACACATTTCATTTATTATTTCATTAACTATTATCGTGGACTGAAAATGGAACACAGGAAAAGATAGGCTAGCGTGTGTTAAATGAACCTGCTTGGTCCACTGACTCCACACAAACTAAAAGTCGGATTATACTGTTGCCCAAAATGTCAAAAGAGTCAAAGTAAGACAACCTTGCCAGCCAGCCCACCTAACGTTAGCCCGCTGATCGGACAGGATTCGGCTGTGGAGATGGGACGTCTCCTAAGGCGCAGAATGGAAGAGTCGGCTCTTGACTTATTTGCAGAGGTTATGTAGAAATGCATGACATTTTTTTACAATTACAATTCAATGTATCTATCCAAGTTTGCCTCACTATTTTAAAACATAACCAGGGGCCCATGTTCAGACCATGTAACTAGTGAACAGTTGAGCATGTAGAATCAAAAGCGTATAGCACTTGAGGTAAATACTGAACACAAAACGCACTTGAGCTACCAAATGTCACACCATAATCACCATTACAATATTAAACATAACCTGTTGTGATAATGAGGTCACTACGTAATCAACCACCTTAATCAGTGAGTCTGTGTCTCTACACAGCACCTTGGCAGTATTTACATAAACTCATAATTTTAAGCATATATCAGTTTCATGTTAATCACTTTTCCCCTCATCACTAGGCAAATTTATGCCAAAAGATACTCTGAAAATGAACCATGTATATTTCAAAAAGCAGTAACGCTTCAAGAAATGCTGGGTGTACAATCAAAGAACAAAAGATATGAAATATGAAAATAAACAACAATAAAGAGTGTAAAATGGACTTGTTTAAGAAAACTTACTCCATCTGTCTCAAATAAAGGGATAAAAATGATATATTTTCAAGGGCTGCATTATTATAAATTCTGTAAAAGGGGCGGTACCCGACCTTCAGAACATTGATATAGTGGCTAACAAATATTTGCTAAGTAAAGATATATTGGAGTAATGCCGTCCTGAGCAGAGAATGACATCACACTTCCAGAAAAATCAGAAAGCCCAAACCCATTTGTAATTATTGTAAAGATGATTTACAATTCCAATAAACAGTTGACCTGACACTGAAAATGAGAAAAGTAATTGAAATTTAAAAAAAAACACATCTATTAATCTTAAGTAATTTCAAAGCAAAAATGGCAAAATATCACTGGTTTCAGCTTCTCGAATATGAATATTTTTTGGTTTTCTAATTCTTTTATAATAGTAAACTGAATATTTGGGGGGGTTTTGAACAGTTAATCGCACAAATAAGTTATTTATAAACGTCACCAAGGGCTCCGGGAAGCTGTGATAGATATTTTCCACTATTTGCTAATATTTCATAGACCAAACAATGAATCAAGAAATAAAAAATATCATTATTTGCAGCCCTACTGAAATGGAACATCTAAATATAGTCATAAGGATGGCTCTCTCTTCTTGGCTCCATCACATCCACATATATTCGCTGCGTCTTATGTTGGGATAATTATGTACTGTGGAACTGGGTTAGGATATGTATGTGACTGTGTGTGTGTGTGTGTGTGTGTGTGTGTGTGTGAAGAGATTAAACCTCATGGTATTAAAATGCCTCATAAATTACCTCACACTCCCCTTCCCCCTTCTCTCTCTCTGTCCTCTCTTTTTGATATTTCTGCCCCCTTTTGTACCTCATCCTGTTCTGAACCCCATTTTACACACGCACAAACACACACACGCACAAACACACACCACCATTCCTTATGTCCACCTGCTCCCTTCCTTTTTTTTCCAATTTACCTCCCCCATCATGAAATCCTTCCCCCATCCAATTGTAATTCGTCTTTTGCGTGTGTGTGTGTGTGTGTGTGTGTGTGTGTGTGTGTGTGTGTGTGTGTGTGTGTGTGTGTGTGTGTGTGTGTGTGTGTGTGTGTGTGTGAGTGTGTGTGTGTGCGTGCGTGCGTGCATGCGTGTTGGAAAGAGAAAGAGTTACAGAAAAAAAGGAGGAATCAAACAAAGAAAAAATATCAGATGAAAACAAAAGGACAAAAGAAAATTGGTGGCTTATTAACCTATGTCAAACCCAAACCCAGTGCTGGGGAAGGTAACTTTAAACACAATATGTATGTTACTTACTTACATTATACAGTAACAGTGCTATTCATTCAGTGTCTGTATTCATCTCCCATAAAATACTGTGTTAATGTAGCAATATGGCTGCCTGTACATGTGAAAACAAGATTCACATTATGACCACAACTAATATTTCATCAAGTTTATAAATTATTTTCATTGTAAAAACAATGCAATTTTAACTAATAAGATAGAAGAAGAAAAGTACAATTTGAATTAAACAAAACAGAGAAAAACAACAGAGTCTACAGCTAAAAAGCTAAAAAGCCAGAGGATCACGTCAGACCCTACTGATCAAGTCAGTAGGGTTCATCTCTGGAAACCATGAATGTCTGTACAAAATGTCATGGTAATCCATATCATAGTAGTCATTTCAGTCTGGACCAAAGTGATGAACCAACCGACCGACCGACCAACATGCTGCTAACATGCTGAATAACTAATGACTTTATTAGTGATGCTGCTAGAAAAATAATATTGCCAATGTAAAAAGGACTGTAAATAACGAGTCATTAGAGCTATGATTGGGACCAAAAAAAATCAGTCCCAACCCCACATGAACCCAAACTCCAAGCCCTAAATTCCACTGTTTTTTTCATCCATGCTTTAAGTTGAATAAATACTGTATATAAAAGACAGCGGTCACACAGAGCAGTACACAGCCCATATATTATTCATGACATTACACAGACTATAAGGTCTGCATTAAAACACTGGGAAATATGCTTGAATCTGACCTGATACAAGCCCGGGGAAATTTGAGAAATTACATCCCGGCCCAGCTTCGGCAACAGCGTTTGGGCAAAGACTAAAGCCCTACTAGTCATCACAACAATGTAGCCTACTCTGGGTACTCTACTAAGTAAGACTACTACATTTCTCAGCATTTGGTGCTTGGCGGACATTCATTTCAGACTCTGCCAACACATTTCACCTTTTCAACAGTAAAATAACTTTGAGCAGGGACTCATCATCCACAGAGGACAACATCCTGCCTGATTCACTCAGGTTAGGATCAAATCTAGACACAGAGCTGGCTGATGACTGGAAACTGGATGGCACTGGGATGATAAAAAAGGCCAAACCCCCGGACCGGCTGTGTGAGAATGGTTGCTCCACAGTGTGAATGTGAGTATTATAAAAGCATTATTAGTCATAGAACAAAGTGAAGTAATACTAAACACATTGCAGGTTTGAAGTCTTCCTTTAAAAGCTATTTTTGAGGAGATAGCACATATAACTGCATGTGGTAATGTTGTTAATGTTGATGTTAAGTCAAGATGTTAAGTAAGTTGATTTTTTTTTTTCAAAATATGCATTTTATATATATATTTATATATATATAAAATGCATATTTTGAAATATATAATAATAAAAATATATAATATATAATAAAAAATGATCTACATTTAAATTCAGCTATATTTTGCAAAACATGGCAATTTAGTTTATATTTTCTAAAAATTGTTTAAGAATATATCAAACAATAAAACGTGTTTTTTTATACTGTGTATAACATAAGGAAAAAAACATACTGTATATGGTTATACATTTTACAACATTCTGTATTGTGGCAATAATTATATAACATAATGTCAGATATTTTGCAAAGATCCCATTTCATGTTTTCCACAATATGTTACAAATGTGTGTTACAACTTTATTGTAAATTATCAGATCGCCATGAATGAAAAATATATTTCCATTGCATAAATAATAAACTGCTATTTCCTACATTAATGAATGTTACAATAAAAGATAAAAAAAAAAAAAACACTAATGGCTTAAACTCCTGAACCAGATGGGTACAAGTGGAGGAAAAGGAGTAGAATTATGATAATAAAATGAAATGGTATTGTTTTCCTCAAAAACTACAGTTAAAATGTTCTATGGAACTGCAGTAATGTGTGTACGTACATTAACAAACAGAAAATGAAATAAAAGCTGCACAGGAGGCCACACTACACCACTCATTGTCACGTAATTTCCAGTGTTAGTGCGTTACGTCAGCTCTCATTCTGGTGTGGCGTTTCCCTGGCTGCTGATGCGTCCTCTGTGGTGAGTGGGAGCGCTGCGTGGGCTAGAGCAGCTTCACCCACAGACTGAGAGCTGCTACTCCACACTCACACATACTCAGTCTGCAGTTCAAAGAGGATCATGATATTCCACAGCTGACACAAACTGTATCTGCAGAGATCCCACAGCAACCTGATCCGAAACAATGGGAAGAAAAATCCACGTCCAACTTGTAACTGCTGCTTTTTCTTTTTAAAGTTTAACAGACATTCAACTGACTTTACGCATTAGGATCAGTTTAGTCCGCCTGCAAAAACAGTTGTAAAATGGCTTCTATTGTTATCAGAGTTATCTTGGCTTGAGCTTGGAGACATAGAAATCTTTAACAGCCTGCGTTACAAACTGCGGGCGTGGAGTTTGAAAGATATTGGTGTTTACCATGCAGGCTATCGAGTTGCATTATGGGAATCAAAGGATCAAGTGTTTTTGGAGCTTGACCCATTCTAGGGACTAAAATTTAGGGTATCTCTGCCTCCGCTGTATTTATTTTGACCATCCTTCTTTTAATCTGTGTCTTGCAAGTCAGTCCACTTTATGATAGTGTTATACAAAATCATTGGGATACCCATTTAAAGTGGTAAAAGCAATGCTCACACTCGTTGCTATGAAGTCTGTGCTATATGTGTGTTGTGTTTTGAGAAGCGACCCCTATTCAACGTTACACCGCCGAACAGCATGTTGGGTACAGCTTGCTCTCCGTCGCTCGCTACAGTACATTCAAGAACAGATGATGACAGAGACCGGAGATGTTACCCTGTAGCAAACTCAAACGTTTCAAGCATCAACCACTTTCGGAATGAATGCTCTTGTTCCAACAAACAGCCCAGTCTCATATAGCTAGCTGTTGACACGTATACTCTAGCATTGCCAGAAGATGCAACTACGTCATGGCAGGTGTATTGCTCAGGACCCAAGGAAGCGTAGGGTCGAGTGTGAAGTTGTTTGTATGAGCGGTTCTCAAGAAAGCTACAAGCAGCAATACCGGAGGCCAAGCAATTGACCCGTTCAGAACAGGCACCTTTTCAACAGGCACTGCACTAGTTCAGTTAATACTATTTAAAGCGGAAAATATA
Source organism: Zingel zingel (assembly GCA_023566125.1). Classification (NCBI taxonomy): domain Eukaryota; kingdom Metazoa; phylum Chordata; class Actinopteri; order Perciformes; family Percidae; genus Zingel; species Zingel zingel. The sequence goes on along the minus strand of CM042316.1, from coordinate 37,957,861 downwards.
AAAACTTGACACGACATCGGTAGGTATTCCTGGGCACCCCGATACACACACAAAACAACAACATACTCCGTTAGGATCCAGCCTGGGACCTTTGTAGCAAGTCATTCCCCTCTCTCTCCCTCATTTTTTGTCTGCCTGTACACACTACCAACTGTCCCATAAATAATAAAGGCAAAAATGCAAAAAAAATAACTTGAAAAAGTATTCTAAGTATATTGTAAAGCGTTTTTTCATAACAATGCAACACCACTCTCTTTCCTCATATAACTTATGATAATAAGGAAGAAGTTATGCTATGTTTTTTAGAATAAACCAAAACAAAATGATACGAACATAAGAAGAAAACAGGCAAAAGTGAAGAAGGAAAGGGAGTGAGGACTCCTGACAGAACACTGATGCTAACAGTAACAGATGGGCGGTCCTCATTCTGCTGTCTGGTCTGTATATTACAGCAGACATCTGCTCCTGAGCGTCACTGCTGCTGATACTCGGCTGGTCACTGTGTCTGTCAGGCTCAGGCCACTGCTGCTATTGTGTCAATATTTACTCCACGTGTGAAAAATCTGTTCATCTGACCAAATATGAAGAAAAAAAAACTCGGTAGGTTTCACGTTGTAGCTTTCGCTTTTTAAATGAATAATTGCTGATGTTCTACAACTATATTGTGTTCGTATTGTAGAACTCTTTCAGGGAAATCCTCTGGTACTCAGAAAGTGATGCATGCTAGGGCTGCACAATTAATCGAATGATGATTTTGGCTTCCCACGATCAAATTCACGTGATCGAGCGATATTTAAAATGCTTCATTCCGTTCATAGAACGCTCCGTATCAAAGTTTTTTTTCCCGCAAAGCTCCGTAAACCACTCTCTGATCACGTGCCTCCATGAGCCAATCAGAGTTGTTCCCTGCACCGCGCAGCTTAGTTTAGAACTTTAGATGCAGACAGTCACAGAGGATAGAGTGAGGAAAATTCCACAACAGATAGCAGTCGGTCATAAGTCGTCACAAGGTTTACCAGTTTACCAGTAAACGCAACATTTTGTCCCATCTGTGTTGTTTTTCAGACAACAGCAATGACCAGTGCTAGTTTGAGTCTTTTAGCTCATAGCTTTAGCAGCAGACTGTTGTACATCCCGCTGTTGGAATCCTCTACACTGAAATACAGTCACACTACACCGTTTAGCTGTCAGCATTTTAGCCGTGATTAATCCAGTTACTACTATAGCTAACACAGCAAACGTGTCTGTTTTGGAGCATCAGAGCAGACATTTAAGTGGCACCGTAATCCGCGTTGCTATTCCGTTCGGTAGATACCGGGCACCGGTGCCCTATTGGCACCAGATTTTAACATGCGCCGTTAGCGTGAACAGAAAATTGCGTTGCCTGTATGTTTTCACGGCAAACGCGCATGTTTGGAAAGTGGTCGCACAACAGCTGAAATGGCATACTCCTTCATATTATCCTTCAACAAAGGAGGAATGTACAATATGGATGTGAAAGCAGTTATAATTAGCCTATGTGACAATAAAATTTGTTTTGGTTAAAATCAACAAATAATTGTGATAATTAATCGTGATCAATATATTGATCAAAATAATCGTGATAATCATTTTGGCCTTTATCGTGCAGCCCTAATGCATGCAATAGCCATCCATACTATTTACTAATCCAAAGCAGGTCTTTAGTACGTAGTGTGTTTACTTAAATCTATACTCAAAGCAAAAAGGATGCAAACAAAGTATAGGCGCTTTTTGAATGAGTGTTTGTGCATCAACAGCACACTATTCTCTCATAATGCAATTCACAAAAGAAACGGAGAAGTGACATTTTAAAGTCGCAGTTTGATTGACATCCGACAACACATGAATTGTATTATTTCATGTTGGTATGAAATGGGAAAGCATTTTCTTGTTTCGCTATACTAACTGCTTAAACAAGAAACCATGATTATAAAGGAATTATATATATATATATATATATATATATATATATATATATACATATATAATATTATTAGGAAGCCTCTCATTGCAGGAAAGCCCTGATCACATTCACACAGTTGCACGCATGCACACCTGGCAGGCTGCCCAGTTAAACCACAGTCTGATCTGCTGGCCACTGAGCAGCTCCACTGGAGCGACTGGGTTACAGCTAAAGAAAAGATCAACACCTCCTGGAAGTCATCCTCACATATGTATTATTTGTCGCAGCAAAATGCTAGAAGAAAAAAATGGAGGGAAAACTAACGTTAACAAGTCCAAGACAACAATCTTTTTGGACTTAACAAAGTATATATATATATATATATATTTTAAGATTCTTTTTTGGGCATTTTAAGCCTTTAATTCCACAGGACAGATGAAGACATGAAAGGGAGAGAGAGAGGGGGAACAACCTGCAGCAAAGGGTCGGGTCGAACCCACGGCCGCTGTGTGAAGGAGTAAACCTCTATATATGTGCGCCTGCTCTACCAACTGAGCTAACCCGGCCACAACAAAGTATGTTTTTGACGAGATATTACATACATGTTGCCCAACTACACCTCTGTCCAAATTATATGGTTTACTGATAAGGTTTACTCATGTTGTTACAGCAGCAGACACAGAAACGCACGCACGCACACGCGCACGTGCACACACACACACACACACACACACACACACACACACACACACACACACAGACATATTTTCCAGAAGGCGCCCAGCTAGATACGGGAGATGAGCACTGTGAGCACCCATCTACCCAGAAAGCGCCCTGCTCTCCTCCTCTGTGCTGCTGTAAAAGCATCAATTTGGCTGGAGAAAAAAACAGAACCTTTTTTTTTTTTTTACCACTGTCCTTCTCAACCCCCTGAGTGTGTGCTTTTGTACTGAGAGGATCAGAAAGCTCCAGGATTTGGGAGATATTCATTTCATTTTACTGCACTTTCCTATTTGATATGGACTCAACATTAGTAAAGAAAGATGTAAAGACACTGTGTGCTGGTTATGTCACACCCACAAAGTTTAAACATACTGTTAAGTGACTCTTAGGGAAAATCACATTATGGGTTAATGTAAAAACCAGGATCCTTCTGATTTCTTTTAAATCTTGCAGAATAAACAGACTAGTGTTTTTTTTCTGAATTATGCTCAAAATCTGACAAACTGATTTAGGTTTAAACCCTGTGGTGTGAATGACTGCCAGTGAAAGTGGAGCTCTCTTTGAAGGATAAGAGTCTTGACAGCAGGGTTGCAGTGTAGGCAGAGGAAGCTCCTGTAATGTATAGTATCACTGTGAGACATATTGAGGTCAGAACCAGAAACTAGATAATGACCAGGTGTGGATGCCAGAGTTTGGTGGTGTTTCTGATTTTTTTTTTAATACTATGGTCCACTTTTAGCAGTACATAAAGCCACAGATACTCATTTTACTGTGGATAATAACAGAATAGCCTAATATAATGTAACATAATATGGGAAATATATTGTGGAACAAAGAGCCCTGAAATCTGTTCTAAATCAGAGGAACACCACCTGACTTTCAGCCCTCTCTGGTGTGTGTGTGTGTGTGTGTGTGTGTGTGTGTGTGTGTGTGTGTGTGTGTGTGTGTGTGTGTGTGTGTGTGTGTATGTGCGTGTGTGTACGCGCTCGGGTGTGGAGGTATGTGCGATGAGAACATCAATGGAGCAGTGATGATACTAGTGCTCCAACTGAGAGGAAGCGATTAACTGAGACAGAGGTCTGCTGTCATATTTTTATTCTCTTTAAATCAATTCCAGTTGTTTTAGATACTCTGGAAACACTGTCCAAGGAGCATTCATGCCAGTTCTGCATAAAGAGTTGGACTGAACTGGGACAGTGATGCTGAGGAAGACTACATACACTCCCACATTTACGCACACACTTTATCATATACTGCAAAGCTAGCACAAAATTACAGGTCAAAGCTATGAATGCACACAGGGCTTTGTGAAGTGAGGCAGTTGCATATATAGTATATGTCAGAAAAGGGAAAGGACATAGGTTGACTTATGTGCATACATCATTTAGGTTTTGCCAACTTATTTGACTCACCAGATGTTTTGAAAATGATTATTTAATCATATTTAGCTCTACCACTGGTTCAGAGTCAGGGGATCACTAGCATTATCTTTTCATCTAGCACCACTAACAGGCCAACATTTCCAACACTGTCCAAAACTCCAGTTCATGACAGAATACCTCCCATCAGCCTCAGCTGTAACTTCCGATAAATGCTTATGGGCCATGGAAACATGGTAACATTAGCAAGCTAACATTCTAAATGTTATAATAATAATTTTATTTATATAGCACTTTTCAAGCATTAAGCACAACATGCTTTCTAAATTATAAAATTTACAAATTACAATTAAAGAATCAGAAACCTACGAGAGAGGACTGTATCTGTAATTTATGATGCTCTAGACCAAAGATCAAAACCTGTGTTTTATTGCTATTGAAATGTATGAAGTTAGCTGTCATTCAGTCCTTGACATTGGATAAACAAGAATGCAGGATGGTTAGATTATTCTGTTCATGTGGTTTAAATGAAAGGTGACCATATTATTATTACTAGTCTGACTATGATAACATGTATGCATGGTGACTTTTAGCAAGTAACGTTTAAAATGTTAGACAGTCCACGTTCGGTGTCCTTGAGTGCCGAGAAAGGCGCTTTTAAAAAATGTATTATTATTATATGCTTAACGTTAACTAATGAATGCTCCCACATCCAAAAGTAACATGCTAACGCTAACATTAGCTGTGTTTTGAATGAACTGCTAATGTTAGCGTGTTAGCTTAAAGCATGGGTGAGGCTACATAAAGCTGAGGCTGAAGCTCGTAAAAGTTAAGCCAAGCCTGACAATGCAGAGGCTATCTGCAGATATAATAATTTATCATTTTTATTAATTCCCAGTGGGGAAATTACAATTTTCACTCTGTTGTTATTACACACAGGCCTGAAAAACACACACATATATGCTCAGGTCCTTTCACATACAGAAATGGACAGATGCCAGAGTGAGTGGGCTACAACTGCTGAACAGGCACCCTGAGGGGTTTGGTGCCTTGCTCAAGGGGCACCTTGACAGTGCCCAGGAGGTGAAATGGCATCTCTCCACCTACCAGTCCACACTCTACACACTTGGTCCGTACGGGGAGTTGAACCAGCAACCCTCCAGTTCCCAGCCCGACTCCCCACGGACAGAGCTACTGCCACCCCCAAAGAAATATCCCAAATGCCCACTGTACAAAGGATAAAGTATTTAGTAAAACACAATACATCACCTTCAGGCCAAACTTCTGCTCATTATTAATAAGGAGGTAAAAGTCTGCAAAGCCCACAAGAAAGAAATCATATATAAGGAAAGGGGCAAACTACACAACTGCTACAAACTCAAAACAACACAAACACAACACAAACACAGAATAGTCAAGAGTCGCTGAAACACCAAACAGATGTTTTAACATTTAAATATTTAAAATATCAAGCCTATTCATAGTCTATTCACCTAAAACTAGTCTTCTCTTTACTAGTGTGTGATACAACACAGAGAGTGAGTGAGAGTGGGATTGGGGCCGCAAAGGCAGAGATTGTTATTCATAATGAGTTAATGAGGCCAATTAATTATCAAGCATAATGGGAGAGAAGGGGCCAGGAATCAAAAGCCCGTTGGATTTAGGCTAGCAACTGCATGTGGAAGAAGCCATTTTCAGTGTGTTCTCACACACTCCCCCACATACTCACATACACAAACAAACTAAATCTGCTGCAACTGAGGCAAATCACCCGTAACAGCCAGCAGCTTCTATTTCTTCTAAATCACTGCAGCGTTACATTACAGACATACAGCACAGAATGACTAGGCACATCTTTACAAGCAGCACGTCTTCTAAAGGTGTGCAGACTACTGTTACATTGATTTGTAGCTCTGTAAATAGAAAAATGTAGTATTTTTGGTTAAGAAACCAGAAACCTGCACAGGGGGCTTTAAAAAAAAGCACACCTTTCATCTGAGCATTAATCTTTCTTCTTTGAATTTTGGTACAAATGTTTTCATCAGGTCATTCATCATTCCTTGTCATAGCTACACGGATATGATCCACATGTAATCAGATTTGTTTATCGGGCCCGTTAAGGAAGCCTAGTCATGCTGCAGCGACAGAACAGCAGAGTTATTGATTAAACAATGCATTACACATTCAGAACACTGCAAACATCAGCGTATTAGATCTGGCCCTCTATACTACAATACATTAACACATACTGTTGTAGGCTGGATTTCAACACTCAAAAGCATTTTTCTGTGCTCTCCTGGTCTGTGTCTTACATCACTTCCTGTCAAATCTTGACATGTTTCCGGTCCCCTGATTAAAGGGGAGAGGATTGAGAGCGAGAGAGAGAGAGAGAGAGAGAGAGAGAGAGAGAGAGAGAGAGAGAGAGAGAGAGAGAGAGAGAGAGAGAGAGAGAGAAAAGGGTAGAGAAGGAGGAATGACCTTCACACATGAGCTGTAAAGGTACGAAGAGAGGAGGGAAAACAAGGAGAAGGGAGAAGGGATTGGACAGCTGTTGCCTGGCAACTACCACAAGCACAGGAAGAGGAGACGAGTCGCCCCAGCTGCTGCCGGCCACTTGACGTCACAACAGAAACCGACACAGCACACAAGATGCATCATAATCATCCAAAAAGGCCTCCACTGCTGGGGTACAGGCGATGTGCTTCCTTTACAGCAGAGAGGGGTTCTTACCAGATTACATAAAAAGACTGGAGACTCTCAGAGGACACAAGCAGAGAGACACAACCAGGACACAGGATGCAGAGTCTTTAGACAAGGGCTGCGTCTGAAATTCCATACTAACATGCTATTTAGGAGGCTAAAACAGTATTTGAGATTTTTTAGTGTGCCCGAAACCTTAGTATGATACCAATAGTACGCAAATTGAACAATATTTCCGGTAAAATATGACAGTATGCAATACTGGACACTACGCCGGCATAAATATCCCACAATGCAATGCGGTAGTAACGACAATGTTAATAACAGACAAACGGACGGAAACCAAGGAGCTCTGTAACGCTCTAATTTACATCTCTACATATTTAAACAACTGTTGGTCTAGTTATTCACCTCTTTCAATAATTTAAGCATTGTCTGGCGATGCCACTAGAGGGGAGGTCTGCAGGGGTTACCATGGTTGCCCGTCTTCAACGGCAAGGAGGCTCTCAGGAAGTGACATTGAAAATTACAGCTTAGATACACACTACTGTTTATTTACACAAGTATGTTGAACAATAGTATACATGTTGCATATGTACCGCAGAGTATGCAATTTCGGACGCAACCAGGAAGTACTGTACAACAGGAACCACAATACCACACTACCCGAATACAATCAGGATTCATATTCCAGCCAAAAGATGGGTTTCGTGTTTTTTTTTTAATTACATACACATTTTAACGTCAGGAACACGGCACCGGGGATAGAAGAATGTTTCTAACACTAGTCGGCAACATGTTGGATTCAAAAGACAATGAAAAGATGCCAAATCCTATGAATGTTATCTTGCAAAAAAACTTACGTTGCTAAGCAACGGCCTGGGAGCAGGCTTTTGGGGGTGAAGATGGATGATCACGAACGACTTCAGAAGCTAAACCCTGTCTATATGCCAACAGCTAGCCTGGTGTGACTACAGTCTGCTGCTGAAGAGCATGAGCTGGGACCACTAGAGCTGGATACACACCAATAGAATACAAACAATTTCAACGGCTAAAATTGGTCCTCACAAAGAGAGAAGGTAGAGAGCACACACATACACAGCATACAAGCACATAAAACATTCCTATATATGCCAGTTGATCCTTCCTTGAATTAAAAATAAAATAAAAGATTTTGAGTGTGTGTTTGATTTCATGTTGCATGTTTTTATTGTTCTCCTCTGTGTGTGCTGTAAAGCACTTGGGATCGACTGTGTTGTGTGTAAAGTGCTACATAAATAAAGTTGAGTTGAATTGTTTAGGTTGCGAAGGAGACTCATCCTGCAGTGGGAACAGGCTTCACAGAAGTCTCTACACTCTTCACATCCTTGATTTTGTTGCGTGCAGTCAAGTTGGACTCTTTGCAGTAGAAATATAAAAATCCATAAAGAAAGGAAAGTATTCTAGGATTTCAGTGTTGTTTTACTATCATAAGATATGAGTAGGTTGTTATTGTTTTGCTATTTTTTTTTACTGTGAGCTAGAGCTTAGATCGGCCCTACCCAAGTCCGTGCACGGTGTGTCCGAGCCCGGCCTGACACACATTAACTGTAGTTATGAGCCCAATCCCGATTTAAACCCGACAATTTTTTAATACGTGGGCTGCTATAACTGACGTTCTCAACTACAATTCCGAGTTGTTTGAACTACAGAAATCTGTTTAGAATTATCTTAATGAATACCGGTAATGCAACAAGGACGAAGCATGTAAACTGCGTTGTTTGTTTATTCAGAATGGAATGGATCGCAAATGGTCCGAATGAAGAAACGTTGAAAAACAAAAAAAACTCAACCCTAGCTCCCTCCACCGAATAGTGTGGGTAACAGATCAAGGCAGCAACATAATCAAAGCCCTGGAACCATATAGGAGACTTTCTTGTCTCGATCACCTAATTGGCCGACAACAGTGCTGCAGATGGGGGAGACGCGATGTAGCACAGTTTACCTCACACTCAAGTCAGTGCAGGACATACACCCAGAGCTACGGGAGAAGCTGGAGAGGCAGAGCTTTCTCCCCACTGAATAAGGCTAATAAAGTAATGATTAAAAAAACACAAATGCTTGTTTAAGGGCCCGGCCCGTGGGTCGGGTCGGGCTCGGTTCGGATTCAGGCAGAGAATCTAAACTCTACTGTGAGCCAATTACATATTTTCATCTGAAGAAGAAAACAAATAAATGCACTAAGCAATATTCTGGTACTTAAGCTTGTGACGTAAAAAACACAATGGACTCCTTTAAACATCAGAGCAGCAGCGGATTTGATATTTCAAGAGGTCCAGGTGCCCAGATCTTTCCCAGAACAACATTTCAGACAACCAAAGCCACTTCTGAACTGCAGTCCAAAGTAATCATGACATTAACTACAATATGTACGCAAATAATGCATTTCAATCAGTTTCTATCACAAGTAAAATCATTTTTACTTAAACTTTGCAAATTAGGAAGTAATCATTTTTGTTAATTTACCGGACATTTGCATTTAAAACAACATAAAAACAATTCTGCAAATACAAGAAACCACAGTGTTTGTTCTCCTCCTCTCCTTTGTCTCTGTCACATCCTCTCTCTCCTCCTGTAAGCATTTTTCCAGTAACACAACTCTGCCTTCAGATAAGCACATGACACATGACTCTATAATGGAAACAGCTCGGCGCTCTGAGGCCTCACAGTGCTGCTCTCTCTCAACATTATATCACTGTATATCATTACACATCAGTAAGCCAATTTTTTCTCACATCATATGCCCACGTTATAGATGATATAAACCCCCATGCTAACACACACACACACACACACACACACACACACACACACACACACACACACACACACACACACACACACACACACCTACCTTACAGTGCACAAATAGAGTCTCTAGCCACTTTTTTGCACTGGCCACTACAAGGTGAAATGCCTAATATGCTGTATTTGATTTAAGCTGAATGATGGACCATAACTTAACCCTTGTGTTGTCTTTCCGTCAACCTTAAAAAAAACAAGGTTTTTCGACATTTTTGACGCCTTTTTTTCACAGTTTTTGCTTTTTCCAACGTTTTAAATTGTTAAATTGTTCATCTATACATTTTCAGCGCTTATTTCTACGTCCCATATTTTCTGATTTAAAACAAAAATTGAAAACTGGTCAATTTGACCTGACCTCAACACAAGAGTTAATTCGTCTTTTATAATTACTATGTCATACCAGGTACATTTACCTGTGTCTGAACTAGAGCTGCAACTAACAATTATTTTCATTATTGACGAAAACATCTGGAAATAGTGAAAAATCCCCCATCACCATTTTCTGGAGCCCAGAATGATATAATCACATTGTGGTGAATCGATTTGAATCATTGACGGGATAATCAGAATCGAATCGTGACACCAGTGAAGATTCCCACCCCTAACTACTACTCTACTCTGAGGTTATGAGGTTATGATGGACACTGACTTGAATAAGATCAGGGTACCACTGTCTCAAGTGCATGAGTTCGTAAGCTGGAAATTCCACCACACATAGTATGATGAGCTTTAATGACTGAAATACACTCAGTATAGCAATATTTGATGGATCATTTGATGTTTCCTCAGTACAGAATGATGCACTGCCAAGATTTGTTTATACCAAACACTCTACACAGATGAACAGCCTGCTAACTACACAAGTTTGATTTTCCACAACAGCCCATATGGGTCCATCATCATCCATGTGTCCTGTCAAAACTCTTTCAGCAGCCACTCACTTTGAGTTCTCTGAAGGGTCATCACACACAATATCTAATGTTGTGCTGATAACAGGCACAGTGAGACTACTGTCAACATAATCTGATGACCTGAAACAGCATCAGCTGCTCAGAAAGATGAGCATGGAAGTGAATTTGAAACAAATGTAGCTTTTTCGTTCGAAAGGTTTCACTTTTGCAGAATTTCAACAAAAAATGAAAACTCAGTTATGGTCATGCAGGCCATAACTGGGTTGTAGCTAGGCATGGGCCGGTTACCGGTTACAAGGTATACCGCGGTTTGAAAAACACTAACATTTTCTGTCATACCGTTCTAAAATGTGTTTTAAAATAAAATACATTGTGTTCAAAATACCCAGACATTTCAAAACTAATACATTTATAGCTCTAATTGCAATACCGTAATACCATGTTTTTGCTGAAGGTTATCATACCGGCCCATGCCTAGTTGTAGCATTTATTCTGCTCATATAAGGTAACTGCTAATACACTGCACACATTTATATTTAATTTATATTAGTCTAAACCACCTTCTGTAAACCAACTGTACACTACTGTCTACACTGCACTATATTTCTTGTCCTGTCTATGCACTTTTTTGCACACTTTTACATAATTCTTGATAATTCATTTAGCAGAAAAGGTGTTCATGTTTTCTGAGGATTGTAATAATTAATCATAGGGGTGCAAAATGCCTCTGAAAATTTCAGTCGAAGCAATTAAAGTGGAGAGATGCAGAAATGTATTGACAACATAGACAGCAAAATAACATCTAAGGCCATCTGTAGTATGATAACATGAGCAAATGTCATTCAATTATCGCCTTCACTGCCTCTCACAGGCCAACACAGAGGCACACACACACACACACACACACACACACACACACACACACACACACACACACACACACAATGTGCAACTTAGCCTAAAATAGGATCACAAACTACTGACGAGTTCCCGAGGGAATGTGGCACTGAACTACAGTTCTACTGACCCGTACTGATTTCACACATACAGATTTACGTCACTGCAGCCAGTGAGAGATGTAAACACAACAGACCAAAGTCAACCCAGTGAAACCTGGACGTGCAGCTGGGGAAACACTGGCTAACCCAATTACGTCTGTGTCGACTGCATCTTTACACAAGAGGCTGATGTGCTGTATAAATCTCCTTAATATGAAACAGATCATTGACACAGAGCACTGGTGAAGGTTACAGTGCTCCCCTCTCTATTTAAAATCCTTCTGTAATACTTTCTGCCCTTGCCACTGGCTTTGTTACGCTTCAATTATGTGAGTTTAGCACTTTAGTGTTTAATACCAGCAATATTATATGACGGTTAAAAATAAATTTGCCATTAGGTAATAATAGGCTGTGCAACTTTGATGAGTGATATCCAAGCTTTGTTTACATCCGTGATGCCTGTCTGAAGGGAAGTAGACATAAGAGGTCACTTTTCTTTTTAAAATGATATCGTTGCAAAAAATAAATCTTAACCTTGAGGGACCATAAAAACACTCCAAACACAGCTAACATTGACAATAGTCCTAAAATCAACATAGTTTTCTCTGCTAACCATTAGCGCAATAAGCTGACATCTACAGTGTAACATCCAAGATTCAACAAAAAGCTATGTGCCTTTATAATTGTTTTTCTATTTTGTATTCTTAGCTTGATGTTAAGTGCTGTTTAAGAATCCACGGGAAAATGGCTCAAAGTCTACATGCCGTTCTACAGTACCTATAGGAGGTAGACAAAATTCAACCTAGGGTCTTTTTGTGAATATACCCGAGTCAAACTTTCGTTTAAAAGCATAATTAGGACGGAATCGCCACTTTTAAGATTTACCGTATTCTCGTTTTTTGGTCAAATGGCCTTTTGAATGAAAGAGCTAGGGGCACTTCTATTATGGCATCAAAATTAACATTTTTAAAACACTAAGAAGGCTCAACACAACATGAAACTTTGCTCTAAGTATCACCAGGGGCTCTACACATGAACTCAGCATTGAGAACATTGTTTGTGTACACAGAGTTTACTAAAAAGAAAGGTTTTGATCAACTCACGTTAGCGGTTGTTATTTACGCTATCCGCCATGTCATTCTTATATGAGGCTGCTTTTTCAACTACAAGGTCAATATTGTTTTTCACTAACGACAAAACAATATATTATCCGTGCATTTATATGGAACTAAGCTTTTGGAGCTTTCCATCTTTACTCTCCTCCCTCAACTATTTTTGACTTGCGAGATGGACGGCGACCGGAAAAACCACAGCTACAGTGAGTTGTTCAAAACCTTTTTTAGTTAACTTTGTTTACACAAACAATGTTCTCAATGCTGAGTTCATGTGTAGAGCCCCCGGTGATACTTCGAGCAAAGTCTCATGTTGTGTCGAGCCTTCTTAATGTTTTAAAAATAGCTATTTTGAGGCTAGCATAAAAGTGCCCCTCGCACTCCCATTCAAAAGGCCATTTGACCAAAAAACGAGAATACAGTAAATCTTAAAAGTGGCGATTCCGTCCTAAATATGCTTTCAAAATGAAAGTTTGACTCGGGTATATTCACAAAAAGACCCTAGGTTGCATTTTGGCGAGAGTTACGCTTTAATTGTAAATGAAAAATCTGTTACAGCGGTGTGTCACAAAGGAGTCTGGAATCCAGCACTTTGATATGTGACTGTTGAAAGCAACATATGACAAAAAACAAAGCTTCAAAGATGCCAGTTTTTTTGGGCACGAATTGTAGGAGCAATGTTTATAAAACTACAACAAAAAATATGTGTAAAATAATATATTGACAACATTTGCCAAACATCAAAAAGACAAAGGCATATTGTAAGAAGAACACATATTATGAAAAATAGCTCAGTGGGCCCAAGCCACTTCCAAAATATAATGTCATTCCTTCTCAATCCTGACATCCTCTGCTGATTACTGTCAAAAGAAACCCAAATGCTACATGACAAAATACACATTACAGAGTGGCATTTTATTATGCTCCAAGGATCAAAAGGGCAAAGGCATACAACTCACTCAACATCAGAAGGACCCAGTAAACTTTTAAGCAAGAAGAAAAAAAGTACCAAAACTGTATTTGCGTGGCAGGAAAATACTATCGTTTAGGGACTGGCAGCACTTACCTTTTCAATTTTGTCCAACCATTCCTTATTCTGGGCCAACTCGGCCATGAAGGCCTGGTGCTTCAGCCATTTCTTATGAAGCTTCTGGGTCTCGTCTCGGCTGCTGTCCCTCGCCATTAGCATCTTCTCACACACCCAGTCCCCCAGCTGGGCGAGAGACGCAGGGAGAGAATGAATGAGAGAGAGAGAGAGAGAGAGAGAGAGAGAGAGGTGTCAATACTGGATGAGCATACATAGTGTAAATAACTTGGTGTGTATGAACTGATTCCTCATTTTATAAAGATCTGGATACACCAAAACATTCTCACACCCACTAATATGTACATGCTGAAATAGTTGTCCAATTCATAAGAGAAATGCTATATGCTTGATTGCATAAGAGACACACACACAAACTTTATCATAATTCTGTATGTGTATGTATGTATATGATAAATATAATTATGATAGAGTGCACTGTAGATAAACACACCAGCAACACATACAGTGGGAAATACAAGGTCAAACACACAGAGATGAATATTTAATGACGCACAGCAGGCACATGTAGGCAGACACACGTGTACCAACAAGCATGGTGGCAAGGATTTGCATATACACACAAACAGAACAGAACCACAGCATCAACACACATATACACACACACAGCAAACAACCCCCCTCCACACCCTCACACATCCACTGTCCATCAAAGAGTAAAATCTGCATTTGTGTCTGTGTGAGGCAAACACAGGGAGAACACTTCACGCCTGCGCTGACAGCATCACCAAAATATTTAGGTCAGCATCAGCACCCTCGTCTCTACGTTATCAACATCCTCACACCTGCATGCAACACTTCCACCTGCACCTCCGACCCTCTCTTTTAACTCAACTGTAAAGCGAATAACCCGTTTACCGGCAGCGTTTAGCGGGAACAGCCCATGGGATTGTGGCAGCTGCAAACAGCCGCTGGTATCCGCATCCTCGCTGGTCCGCCGTCACACACATGCAACGACACTCTTCACCGCAGATCCAGATGGAGAGAGAGAACGAGTAGAGGAAGGAAAGGAAAGGACAGAGAGAGCTATAGAGAAAGAGAGGCACCTTCTGGAGAGCTGAACACGAGACAGCCACACAAAAGGTGTGCTGAGAAGAAAACGCCAAGCAGGAGGTTGAATAACAACAAGACTAGAGGCTGAGGAGACAGACTGGAGACTTCAAACTAAGGCTGCGCTCCTCTCTCTCTCTATCTCTCTCTCTCTCTCTCTCTCTCTCTCTCTCTCTCTCTCTCTCTCTCTGCTATGTTGTTGAGGATTCGCTATATGCACAACCAGGAGAGAGAGGAGGGGCGGAGGCGGATCAGTGACGAGTGAGAGGGTAAGAATAAGGAGGACTGAGAGAAGAAGAAGAAGGAGAAAAAATCCTCCCCAAAACAATGAAATGGCAGGCAGCTGAGCCAGTGCATGGGCGCCCCTCCCCTGCCTCACACCTTCGGCGAGTGAGTGGGCGAGTGAGTGAGTGAGCGGGCTGCCTGGCTGGTTGGTGGAGAGATGGGGTGGAGGAGGAGAGGAGAGGAGAGGAGAGGAGAGGGAGGAGCGAAAGACTGGGATTGGGGTTTTGGGGGCAGGGGATGCAGGCCGTGCCTCCAGGCCTATCGGTCACGGCTAATGATGCTGACCTGGAGGAGTTGGAGGGGGGAGGTGGGCTTTAAGTGGTGGATGAGTGTTAAGGTAAAGAAATACTGACAAACACAAGATTGAAACACGCCGGTCTCCGCTAACAGCCGAGCTCACGACTCATCTACAGCTGCTTTTGTTTTACCCTTCCCCTCCCGCACTACACACAGCACCCTCCTCTACCATCCCTCTCTTCCTCTTTGCAGCAGTCCCAAGAAGCTTGACTGACTCTGCTGCAGTGGTAGAGCAGAGAGAAGAGAGAAAGAGAGAGAGAGAGAGAGAGAGTAGAGGTTTGGACAGAGGAAAAGAGAAAGAAAAGAGGAGGGGTGATAGTGGAAAGAGAGCGACGAGTAGTAGAGGATTGGACAGAGCAGGGATTTACCCTAAATGATGTGGTTGTAGTCTTCCCTTAAAAGAACTAGGGTTGGATTTCTGTATAACACCCCTTCTGTTTGTCACGTCTATCACACACACAATCGCACACAGTGAAGAAAGACATGGCAGCTAACATGAGTAAACACGCCTCACACATTCACACACATACATGCAGAATGTGTGGACACTCATAAGGATTGCACAAACATATATGCGTGAACACACAGACTCTCTCTCTCTCGCACGCAGGCACGCACATCTACAGGTCCCATGACTGCATGGGTCATGTAGGGCCCCCCTTGAGACTGTAAATGAATTGAGTGAGGAAAGAGGAGGAGGAAAGAGGGGGTGTACTGGTTGGGGGTGGGGCGGGAGAAAATGAATGAGGGAGGGGGAGGAGGAGAAGTTTGTCTGATGTAGGAGCGGAAGAAAGGGACAGGAAAGAAGCGGGACAGGAGGGAGAGAGGGGGATTCACCATCTCATCATCACGTCATTACACTTCACCATCTTGGTGTATTTGAACTGCTGGTCTCAAAGACATCAGTTAGTGAGAGAGCGTGGAACTAAAAACGATTAAGCCATTCATTGATCCAGTCCAGTGACAGAAAATGTAACAACAACTTTGAAAATCAATTAGTCTTTTACTCTGTTTTGGTTTTTATCACTGCAAATTCAATCTATTTGGATTTTGGACTGTTGGTTGGACAACATGATATAAAAGACGTTAGACATAGGGAGTTTCGCATGTGTTGCATCTGTTATATAAAGAGACACTGTGTCTAGCAATGCAGCCTTTGGGCATACACCTGCTCTTTTCCTGAAACAGACCGGGAGGTCAATCGGGGTAAAAAGCTACTGTATGATCTCTAACTGAGTTCACCTCTTCAATACCCTTTAGTCCTGAATATGGAGTTGGACTGTAAAGAGGAGGAAGAGACAGGTTGAAAAGGGACTTTTAAGATTATTTAAGAGGAAACAAGAAAAACGTTTTTCAATATTTTTACACTCCCGTATTGTTCACAACTAGAATAGCCAGAAATTCCAACACCAACTTGCGGTTGTCTAAAAATGTGTGTAATTACCAAGTTAATTAAGAGCCCATGTATCTGTGTAATGCTGGTGTCATCGGCTAATAACTGAACCAAATACAAACATAAATAAATCACTTAAATAAAATACATAATAAACCAGTACTAAAAGAACATACCTTTTGAAATTGGGCTTTGTTTTGTATATGGTAATAAATAGCACTGATTTTCTCTGCTGTAATTTGAGTCTATTTTAACAGTAACAGAGCTTAACACTTTGTCTTGTAATTCTCTAGAGTAAGGGAAGTATTTCTAAAAGAGCAGCTTAATCTATGGAGTGTATTACAACTATTGTAACTAGAGGCGTGACAAGATCTTGCGATATTAAAACGTTACGATATTTCTCATCGAGCTTAAAAGTTGTCTTGCGATATCAGTAGCCTAGACAAGTGCAGAATTACATTGGTACTATTCAGGACCAGTAACCGCAAGCTTCTCTGTCCTCCCTGCATGTTTTACAGAGAGTGGGGCTCAGCTCCGACACACACAAACACACACCCACCCACGCAAAGGTGCGGTGCAGACGGGAGAGAAAGTTACGCCACCTCTGCAGGTGTTCAAGTCACAGTGAGACACGGCAATGCCGGTAAAGCGGACACGAGTGTGGTTACACTTTTCAAAACTTCACGCAGACAGCGTTTGCTGCAATATGATATAATAGGGAGTTAATGTTACCCTTTCTGGTGACTGACTGACAGGCACAAGACAGAAGCGTTCAAATGCCCTGGTGATGGACTGACAGGCTGAGGTTGTAGGGCAAGGCAACTTTATTTCTTTGGCACCTTTAAGCAACAAGGCAACTTATTGTGCTTTACTTAAAAACTTAAAGAGCAATTAAAATAGTCATGAAGATAAAACAGGCATACAAATACAAGAATAAAAGTTATAGTGCAGTGTAAGAAATTAATAATTATTTGATTTAACAAGTTGTAGGGATGGGTTCGGGAGGAGAGGGACACCACAGTTATTAGGTCTGAAGAGGTTAGTTGTACAGGAGAGAAGCCATTTGAGTTTTTGGTAAAACCTTTCACAGTGCTCATTTTTCATTTTGTGACTATTTTTCCAGTCATATTTCATTATTTAGGTTTTTAATTAATTAAAATTAATTAATTTTTTTTAAAATAGTGTTAAAATCTTGTCTCGTCTCGTTCTCGTGAACCCAATCTCATGTCTCGTCTCGTGAGCTAAGTGTCTCGTCACACCCCTAATGTATGTACTGACTGTCCACTGACCCACTGTTTACTGCTTACACTGTTAACACTGTTTACATTGTGTATTACCACATATGCACAACCCCTCCCTTTATCCTTGCACTATTGGACTTATTTGCACTACTACAATGACACACACTCTCATAGAGCACCTTACCATAGAGCACCTTACCTGCCCTGTCACTGCAAGTGTCTCATGCTTATACATCCCTTAGTACATTCATGTGGATTTTTTATTAAGTATCTTTTCTTTTATTGTCCATATTATTCATGTGGATGTGTTATTTTATCATACTGTTTATGATGTACTGTATGTGTATGTTGTGTGTGATGTCTGTAAGCTACTGGGACCTTGAATTTCCCATTGGGGATCAATAAAGTATCTATCTATCTCTCTCTCTCTCTCTGTCTCTCTCTCTCTCTCTCTCTCTCTAATTGTAACTCCAGTGTACCTTAAACAAGCTTTAAAGTCTGTACTACAAATTAAGGTGAACCAACATTAACACTGATGACTTCCTGTAGCACCTCTTGCACTTATGTTCAGCTTATCATCACTGGAACAGTTTGATTTT
Source organism: Zingel zingel (assembly GCA_023566125.1). Lineage (NCBI taxonomy): Eukaryota > Metazoa > Chordata > Actinopteri > Perciformes > Percidae > Zingel > Zingel zingel. The sequence goes on along the minus strand of CM042316.1, from coordinate 37,939,300 downwards.
TGCCACTCGTCTCTCCACAATTGATCAAATGATTTTGTTACCAATATGACGCTTCCATCACACAAACAGATTTTTAAGTCAATAAAACACAGCAGCATTTTCTTGAGTACCAAAGGCTGTTCTGACATATAGACAGTATAAAATATGGTAGGTTTATAAATAGGTTTCTGAAGAGCAAAAATTAAGCTTAAAGTGGGCGGCTGCTCGCCGGGTAATTCAAATATGGGCAAAGAGGTGGAGCGTGGATGGAGCTGAGGCAGGCCTATTGAAGCATACAGTCTATGCTGGCATCCTCTGACTGCAGCCGCCTGTCACTCAAAGCAGCCAAGCCCTTAAATATGCATAACTTTAAGCCCTTAATATAACAGGTGAGTTATATATAAATTCTACCGTGTACAGTTGTTATGAACGGGGAAATTAGCTAAAGAAACCAAACCTGGTTGTAAACTTTCTGCTGTAAAGTTGGGCATTTGACATGGGGGTCTATCGGGATTGCTTCGCTTTTGGAGCCAGCCTCATGTGGTCACCCCAGGAACTGCAGTTTCTGGCCGCGTTCGCTTTATTCTCAGCCCCAGACGTTGCCGCTTGTTAAGACACCCGCTGAAAGGAGCCTATGTGCTGAAGCAGCAGTGTAGGTTGCTATGAAATCTACCTTAATCACCAGAACAAAAATATAAACTGTGATCATTTTGTGTCTAATAGCATAAAGCTCAGTGTAAATGTGTTGGCGAGTGTATGGAAGGAAAGCAGCAGTGAAAAGCAGGAAACACGAGGATGCAGCATGGACCAAACAAGAGAGAGAACACACCCATGCAGCTGAGAGCTCAAGTTCCTACAGACTGACGCAGTGTCACTTACCCACTGTAGGCCACACACACACACACACACACATATATACACACATACACACACACACATATACACACACACACACACACACACACACACACACACACACACACACACACACACAAACACACACACACACACACACACACACACGGTGAGATACACTCTGCCTTCTTTGAATAAGTGATGAGGAGCTGTGCTGCTGAATTATTCAGTAGAGCCAAAGAGAGAAAGTTGCTGAAACTAAACAGGGTTTTGGCCCAGAAAGAAGCCTGTGACTCCGCAGGGTGAGAGAGCACTGCAGGAGTGAGCAGAGGTGAGCCGTGTGCAACACAATTGGACATGCATGAGGTGTGGACCATGTCAATGATAGCTCCCAACAAAAAGAATTAGAATTAAATTGGTGATCCTAAAAATACTGTATGCTGACTGAAATGAAAGAGATAATTAATCGATATCATGTATGTGCTGTCAGGTTTACAGATAAAGAGCATCAAACTGCTAAAAGGCTCTAATATTGAAATCAAATGATTCCATTGCAAACTATATACAAGCTAGTTGGAACTTTATCTATCTATGTCTTTGTGACACTGGCAATAAATGAGAAGATTATCTTATTGTTTACATTTCCATTTCAATCTAAAATAAATTGTGGAGGCTTATTTTCCCACATTCATTTAAAATGGAACTCTCACAAACTGGCAAACTTTTGTGATCAAAACTTTTGAAATAAAATTTCTTACGCTAGCACTAGAGTCCGCCAAAATGCGAAGTTTGTCATGGTAATGAAAAGGAACAAAGAGACGATCATGCTCTTCCCTTTAAAATGCTCTTAAACCAATTTAATACACTTCTGCACCAGACCTTCTTAGGTCCCTAACAGGCATTGTCCCCTGGGCGCGTCTCTGCTGCGTTCCGGTTTTGTTCCGTCCTCCGCCACGCGCCATACCACACCGGGAGCGTCCAGAAGCGGAGCGTCTTGCTGCCCGACTGGCAGATGTTATTGTCTCTACAAGTACTTTACAGAACAATTACGTGTTTATTAAACTAGTATCTACCTTCCACTCCAAGCACTCCTGTAATTAAACTCCATGTCTTCTCTCTTCTGGCGTTCTGGCTGATGAAAAGGATCTGTGATGTCGTATTCTTTTTTCCACCTCCAAGATTCAATCTCTCGTTGTCCGTGGTGTTGTAGAGGAGGCGTATACGACATTGGGGTGTGTTTTGGTAAACTGACTGGACGCTGTCGCTGGACGGCCTGCGGCTTGTGTGAAAATAGACCTGGCGCGTATCTTTAGCAGAGCAGAGAGCCGATTTACGCACGCTTCTGGGACGGTGGAAAATCAAGCATTGACTTGAATGGCCGCTATTGCTCGCGGGGCCCGCACCGCCTCCGGAACGCAGCAGAGATGCGCCCGGTGGAAAATGCCTGTAAGAGTTCAGCCAGTACAAGCCGTCTGTTGGCCTCCTACCTCATGACAGTCCTGAAGAAACCTCTGAAGTTCCCACTGGTCGTTCAGTTTTTCCAGCCACTGCTGGGCCTGCTCTCTGTTCTGGTTTCCCCTAAACGAGTAAGGGACAGGACATTTAGTTACAAGTTAACATAACTAAAAACAAACTAAACTATACCATATGTAGGAGTGTGTGTACCTATCGTTGTTCATCTTTACACTTTACCAGGTGCTGAGATTTCTGACAATCTAAACTCACATCTTAACTCAATCTAAAATTCCCAACATACTGTACATGCATTTTAAAAGCTTGGTGATGGAGGACTTGTATTATTAAATAACGTAATAACTGTGAAATGATTTATTACCGAACCAGAATGTAACACTAACCATGTTGCGCTGTGCTCATTTATTTCTCCCCATGAGAGAAAAATGAGTTAATTTATTTGTCGAATGAGTTAATTTATGTAAATTAAATCTAAAAACCATATGGTTCTTTACATTGCTATTGTTGGACACATGCGCACACAAAAAAACCCTAACCCCCGCCCAACACACACATATACACACTACCACCTCAGCCATCACGCAGATTTCATGGGCAGGTGTCAGTTGTGGACTAAACAGGCTGAGCTCTATTTTCCGTGCTTTGTTTCATTTATACTTGGAGATCCCTCTCCTTTGAATTCTTTAGCTGCTATTATTCTTTATATTATTGTTGTATTGTGTTTGGACAGCTGCTTACTTCTTTGTGCTTTAAAATCTGAAACTGCTGGCATCTTAAATTGAGATCTCCCACATTTGATAAAGGAAAATAAAACTACTACGGGTGTTTGCAAGCTAGCGACTACTTAAAGAGTCTATCTGTATTTCCTTTTTTCTTTTTTTTTTTACATTTAAGCCAGAACACTTGAACATATTGATCATACAAACAACACTATTCCTACTGCTCTTTTTCATACAGCATGGAAACACTTTCCACAGAGCAAGATAATCCATCACTGTATACAAAAGGCTTTTCTCTCATACACTCAAACTGTATATTATTTGTTATTTAACTGAGCTTTCACTCTTTTTGTCATCATTTCTACATGCCACGTGCTCACACTCAGTGAATGTCCTCCATAAGAAAGTCACAAAGCTAAGGAAAGGAAAAGCAAAGGAAAACTGAACTTTAAATGTGAAAATGTTACGTTTTGAGGGTTTTTGATAGCTTCTTTATGAAGTAAAACTGATACTATATTATACAAAAACTGCTAAACTCAGACAGATATTGCCTTCTGCTTCAAAGCTTTGGCCTCAAATTAGTCTAGGCTTTATTTACTCTTCATATAGCTTTTGTTTTTTTATGTTTGTATGTGGTACCTGTTGGCGAGGGTGTCGATGCGTTCCTTGATGCGGTCAGAGTAGATGTTACTCTGGCTGATCAGACTCTCTCCAGCCTCGATCACAGCTTTGATCCTGTGCAGGTTCAGCTCCATGGTGGTGGTGAAGTCCTTGTGTTTCTTTATGGAGGCTTCGACTGTTTCCACCGTGGTGGGCAGCTCCACGTGAGCGAGGGCCGACTCCTAGAAGATGAAGATGGGGGAAAAGTAAGTTGTTTTCTTGGTTCAGGAAGTGTCAGGTCAGGTCAGTTCTGGTTGTGAAATGAACCAATTAACATTGTTGATTAGTTGACCAAAAGATAATCTATTCATCGGTTGAATCGTTTTTTCAAGCCAAAAGGCAAAACTTTGCTTAGTTTTAGCCCCCCTGCTGCTTTTATTTGTCTTATGTGATAGTAAAGTGAATATCTTTAGGTTGTGGACTGTAAGTCGGACAAAACAAATCATTTGAAGGCATCGACTTGGTCTTTATGAAATTTTGAATTTGTGAAATTGTCATTCGAAATACTAAATAATGAATCAATTACTTTAGTAAATCTTGTTAGTTATATTGCATATGCCCCTTAATGAGAAGGTAGTAGCACTATTCTTAAAAACTAAAGTTGTTTAATTTTCACAATTTCACATAATCAATCACTAAAGATCAGAAAATGTTTAAAACAAGACTACTCAGGGTGCACGGATAGCTCAGTTGGTAAAGTGGCACCCATATATAGAGGTTTACTCAACGCAGCGGCTGCAGGTTGGACTGCCCTTTGCTGCATGTCATTCCCCCTCTCTCTGCCCTTTCATGTCTTCAGCTGTCCTATCAAAATAAAGGCCAAAAATGGCCAAAAAAAATTATCTTAAAAAACCCCCCAAAAAAAACAACAAAAAAAAACCTACTCAAACAAACCGTATCATTACAAATGTATATGGCCTCTGGACAAAGAGAAAATAAATTAGGCTGAGGCCGAAAGAACAGGGAGAGGCAGACAGAGATCTATGGCCTGGAACGTCTTTGATACTTATTGAAGAAGAAATGCTGCTCTCTCTAAATCAACCCCCCGGGCTAATAATGAGAGCTGGTCCCTGGTAAAGTTCTGTTATTAAACCAAAAGGGACGTTCTGGCCGGCACACTGGCTTACATGTACACACAAAGACACATGCACACACAAGAGTCCAGGGCTCTGCCTGTGACATTTCAGATTTAAAAAAACCAACCCCCTGTGTCCGTGATACTGAGATTAAACAAAGCAATGTAGACTGCAAGACCTGGGTCTGACTGTTGATTCTTACCATCATTGTTAAGGAAAAACTCAGGAGCAGCACAACTCATTTCACATACCGAAGAAGGTTTGGGAGACCTTGATGAATTACACAGAATACCATACCATAACATGGTGTTCCTGGAAATTCCACCACAATTAATTATCATAAGAACCAATTTAAGGACAAAAGCAGAATGAGTTTTATCAACGTTTGGCAGTTGAGTGACCTCACATTGCATCTTAGCATATTTTAAGGGCTTTGCAAAAGGTCAATAATAGTGTAAGACGTGAATCTAATCTACTCTGTAACTAGTTTCTTTCTGCCCCTCACTTCACTAGTTACACAAATGTTTATTTTATATTTCTGGCCCAAAAAATATTTTTGAAAAACTGACATCTAAATCAAAGCGCCATTTGAGCTGTTCATTCTTATCCTCAACTGATTTTGTGTGCAGTATATTGCTCCTTCTGGTCTGCCACTATCAGAAGAACGGATGAGAGAATGAGCACATTGGAAGAGATTTAGCTTAGCCTCAGTGGCAGCCAGACAAGCTCAGAGAAACAGCACCTAAAAGGGGCAATGTAAAAACAGCAACATAAAAGCACATCATACATGTTGCATCAGTGTGTCCAGTAAATAGAAAGTCAGTTACATAATCACAACAAATAGTGACGTCATGAAGAACGATGGATTGCGGTCTACATAGATTTTTCACGTCACCTGGCGTTGGCCATATTTCACACTGTAAAACTTCACCAAATTTCATTTTGAGAGTTTTAGACCGACAGACCAACTGACATTGTCATCCTTGAGCAAAACCGCTAAAATAGCTATAAAGAGCTGTCCGGAGACGGTCCTTGTAAACTCCGACCACCTGCTCTGTCTTTGTTTGTCTCACCTGGTTGTTGAGGAAGGACTCGGCCTGTTTGACATCTCGCAGGAACAGATGGAAAATGTGAGCCTGGACCAGAACTTCCCTCCTGCTCTCCCACATCTCCAGCAGTTTGTTCCAGCCAACATCGAGCTTCTGGAGCCACTGCTGCAGGGCGGCCTGAGGGAGAGGAGCCTCCTCGGACTCCAGCAGCTCGTTCATGGCCTGCAAGCGCTCGTAGTCCTCTTCATACCTGCACGGAAATGGACAGCGACCCAATAAATTATGCTCTAAACGCCTGGTGAGTTTTAAAGAACTTTTAGGAAGATGCAGTATGTTCAAATAGTAAAAACAAGCTTCGGCAGAGGGAAAATGCGGGACAGGAGATGTAAAAATGCAATAAGTGGTGAACCCCAGAAGGGGAAAGAACTGGGGCATGTCTTAGAGGGTAAAAGCAGAGGTACAATTCTTGTTTGTTTTTGTATTTGTGCGTAGCGGAGCTTTGTTGGAGGTGCCATTGTTCTGTGCATAAGACACTGGGAGGGACGGGGACTGGTCCTTGTTAATAATAATATAATAATAATAATAATAATAATAATAATAATAATAATAATAATAATAAAAACATTGTTAAAAATGTGAAAACAAGAATAAGCCTTATGTGGTCTTTAGTAACCCACCGTCCAATCTCCTCCTTTAGGGCAGCATGTTTGTTGATGAGTTTCTCCGCCTCTTCCAAGTTGTTGGGCAGCTGGTCTGAGGCGGCGGCCGTCTGCGTCTGGACCAACCAGGTGAGGAACGAGTCCAGGTCCTGATAGTCAGGGAGAGGAACATGATTTATACTTAATCAATTATATTGTTGGTCAACAGTACAGAAGTTTGTACAGGCTGACAATTCTGTTAAAGCAACACTAGAGAACTTTTCCCGCTTTGGTCCCCATACAGGTTGGAAGCGGAATTGTCCATTACGTTACATTATGCAAGTTTGACAGATCGGGTAGCGGCTCTGTAGTTCGAATGAACTTGACAATGTAATGTAATGGACAATTCCGCTTCCAACCTGTAGGGGGACCAAAGCGGGAAAAGTTCTCTAGTGTTGGATTAAAAGCATATATAGAGTCTTCTGTGTGGGAAAATGCCTTTCTTCTTGCACAGCGAAATTAAAGGCAGATCTCTACTGTAATTCCTTACTATCAGGATGCTCAAATAAGTCCCTTAGGACTCTCCATCTGATCCAGAATGCTGCAGCATGTGTTCTGACAAGAACTAAGAAAAGAGATCATATTTCTCCTGTATTAGCTTCTCTGTATTGGCTTCCTGTAAAATCCAGGATTGAATTTAAAATTCTTCTCCTGACCTACAAAGCTCTAAACGGTCAAGCACCTTCATATCTTGAAGAGCTCTTAGTACCTTATTGTCCCACTAGAGCACTACGCTCCCAGAATTCAGAGCTACTTGTGGTCCCTAGAGTCTCTAAAAGTAGGATGGGAGCCAGAGCCTTCAGCTATCAGGCTCCTCTCCTGTGGAACCAGCTCCCAGTCTGGGTCCGGGGGGCAGACACCGTCACCATATTTAAGAATAAACTGAAAACACTCCTCTTTGATAATGCTTATAGTTAGGAAGTGAATAGAGTAGAGTAGAGGGAGGGCTGTACTGGCCTGTACAGCCCGATCCGGTTGGGGAGAGTTCTAGCCCGACCAGGCTCTCTCTCTTAACCTGCCTCTCTTAGTTATGCTGTTATAGTTCTAGACTACGGGGGAAGTTCCTCCCTTCCTGTGACACACTGAGCTGCTCTCTCCTCTCTCTTTCCATTTGTTTCCATTTGTGTGCATCCTTGCCCCAGAAATGCTTGTTACTAACCTAGCTCTGGGGAGTTTACTCCCCGGAGTCCTTATGTTTCTTTTCCCGCCCAGAATATTCCCTTGGATTAGGGTGGCACCACGATCTTGGTTGGAGCTGTCACTGTGGTCCAACGCTCTGCAATGCCCTGCAGTGTCCAGCGATGCTCTGCAGTGTCCGGCTGCATCCAGCTGCATCCTGCCAAGTGCCTGCGTCTTGCTACGTCCACCCATGCTGTGCTGTGCCACGCTACATCCTGTAACGCCCTTCAGTGCCCTGCTATGACATGAACTACTACGACTACCATTTGTAGTCACTGTTCCATTATCTTTGTGACTATTATTGCCACTGTTCATCACACCCCCAACCGGCACTGTCAGACACCACCTACTAAGAGCCTGGGTCTATCCGAGGTTTCTTCCTAAAAGGGAGTTTTTCCTCGCCACTGTCGCATTAGCCTCTGCTAATGCTTGCTCTTGGGGGAATTACTGGAATTGTTTTTGCTTTGTAAATTATAGTGTGGTCTAGACCTACTCTATCTGTAAAGCGTCTCGAGATAACTCAGCGTTATGATTTGATACTATAAATAAAATTGAATTGAATTGAATTGAATTGAATCTTGCGGGTTGTTTCCAGATAACCAGTAGATAGATACATGTTGTTTTTTTTTCAGTAAAATTAACTTCCTAAAACAACCAATTTCTCCACTACGATTTTATCAATGTTTGTTGTTGAAACCCAGCCTCTCATTCATTTTTTGATTTGTTGGCTAATAGAATTGTGATTGACGTCTCTTGCACCTCTTCTTGGAAGTTGAACCTTTCTCACCCTTTGAAGAGGCAGATAAGGTTTCTTTTGTCTGATCACTATCAGAGCATTATGTGTCTGCCTGGGTTGCTGATCAATACCAGTGATGGAATTATTACTGAAGTGCTGATATTTTCAAAGTTGTTTGGATCTAAACAATAACTAACTCAAAGCAAAAATGTGATTTTACATATTTTAGTTCATTTGTTTAAAACAAAACAAAAAAATGAACTGGTAATGTCAGTTACATGCCAGTATCACTGCGGTGGAGTAAGATGCCAAGTCAGTCTCTATTCACAATGATCACTTTCTTCTTGATGCATGAAATGAAGCTCAGCATAAGTCCATTGAGGAAGACTACTATGCTTCACATTTTTCTCTCCCAACCTAATCAGCTGAATGTGGGCGTTTACTCTTTCAGTTAAACCAGCCAGATTTTGCTACAATCTTTTTTATCTATTGCGTTGTTGCATTCAAACTTTAAATCTGTTCTACTCTTTTCTGCTGTCAGTTGTCATTTCAGGCAGAATCGTTGCGACCCTCCTCCACCCCATTCACCTCTGGTTCTCGTCATTCCCAGCACCCAGGGTTCCTCCATCAGAAGCCCCGCTTCACATCACATCCATCCAGATCTTCAGGCTTCCTTCATCCCTTCATCACCACCACCAAGTGTCTAGACTCCATCGGGAGGGATATTCCTATACATCCATGGCCTCTATACCCCTTATAATTTAATCGCCAAAGACTCTTAAAGGTGCACTATGAGTTCCTGCATGGTCACTTCTGTTGACATTCTAAGTAAATTCCAAACAAAACAGAGCAAGCTCGCCCCTCCCCCCATGTTTCCCTAACTGTCATGACTAACTGACTAACTGTCACTAACCCCCACCCCCTCCCCCAACCATCTTGTCGGTGATTGGCTGTTGTGGTTTGTTGTATTTTGGTGCACAGCCTGTGCCCTTAGTGTGTGTTTGACGTTTACGACCCCTGTGTTGTCTCCCGAGATCGGGCTGTTTCACGGTGTGTTCAGGGGGCAGGCAGCTAGCGGATCAAGGAGAGATGCCTACCATTTGAGACAAAAATGAAATCGCGCTGAAACCATGCAGGAACTCATAGTGCACCTTTAACATATCAACCTACTATGCACCACGCTCATTAACCTTATGTCTCTCCTGATTTAACTATCTCTGCGTACCTGTATGAAGCTCTGCAGCCTGCTAGCCACCATCAGCGAGTCCTCACAGCCCTGCAGGGTGCGTTTCAGCTCCTCCCACTCCACACTGATGCCATCAAAGGGCACGAGAACCTCCATGGCCCGACCTGGGTGGGCGGTGGCCATATGTTCCGCCTCTTCCTACATCACCAAACAGAGACAGCATTATGGTGATTGTAGCCTTTTATGCTGCAATAACACAACCTGCGTATAAAATCATTGTAACCTTTACATTTTTTGTATTTTTTGTGGTTCCTCACACTCACTGATTTGTTCCAAAATAATTTCTTATTTATTTATTTGAATAAATGCCCACAATGTTACTATAGATCACCATAACTGAGTTTATAGTGTACACATTACAGTTATTACTCTCTATTCCCTATTTTTATTCTTTCTTTGTGTATTTTTCTATCCTATTTAAATTTTAAGTGTATTTTTGTTATTTTGTTGTGCTGCATTGAGCTGCTGTGACAAGTGAATTACCCCATTGTGGGATCAATAAAGTCTATCCTATCTTATCTTACTGATGCAATCCAAATTGCGGTGGTTTGTTTGTAATAAATAGAAAAACATAAATAGATAAAAGGAAAAATGAGCAGGTAGTTAGCATTTTCAGTTATAGCCAAGTGTTTTTTAATGAGGTTTTTGAACCCTTTAATAATGTCTTCCTTGAACATTTGTAAACTCAATGTATTTTCCCATAATTCCATACCTGTAGATGCAGAAGTTTGGGCTCCAGGACAGACAGGGCTCCCTCCATGGTGGAGAGGCGTCTCTGCAGAGCCAGGACTCCTCCCAGGTCGCTGCCCATGTACTGAGTGGCGTCGATGGCTTTTCTCTTGTCCTGGATCTGGGACTTGATCTCGGCACACTCCAGCAGGTAGTTCTGCAGGCGTAACATCGAGTCCAGCTGATCTTTCTTCTGCTCAACCAGCTCCACAATGCTGTTCCACCTGGTACCATGTGACAGACAGGATAGAGTAATGCCGAAAGTGAGTGTGGTACTGTGAAGGAGAAAGGTGCGATTGTGAAGAGAGTCTGGATTTATTGTAGTTTTACACCTATAGTATATAATTCCCTTTTCATTCCAAAAGAGATTTATTTTAGTCGTGTATATTGCCTTTCAATTTTCAATTACAGTTTCTGTCAACTGGGATGTAAAAGCTAAACGTCTTAAACATGAAAGCTTCATTCTGGCCTCGAGATGAGCCAGGCTGCATCATTAGTAAAAGACATGAAATTAATTATGATGACCACATATGACCAGACAGTTGATTTGGTTTGCTCTCTGTACGCTGTGGTTTCAGCCCAGGACTTGTCTGCTTACCATATCGTCATACAATATGTCCTCCTGATTTAGCTCCAGATCAGCAGGTCTCAATCCACACCCATTTAGCCAAGAAACACACACACACACACACACACACACACACACACACACACACAGAGATCCTTGTGACTGTAATGAGGTAATGGCAGAGTCGCTGCTGAGAGGCAGACAGAGCGCTCAGCAGGCAGGCAGGAAAACAGCTCGGAGACATCAGAGCTGCAAAAGTCGTCTTATTGATGCAACATGGTGGTGTGAATTTGTGGGGGGGGGGGTATGTGTGTGACAGGGGTTCGCTGCTTCACAAAAGTGAAACATAACATACAGGGAAGTAAAAGTTGCATTATAACTATTGCTTAAGTGTTTAATACCGTTAATTAAGAAGTAGTAACAACAGATAATATATCAGAAATCTATAAAAAGCATAGCAGTCTACATCCACGACGTTCCACACTGGGGTTGCTCCGGTGCTGCTGGAAATTCCGCCGGATGTCTTTCATTTCGACCGGACGTCCATTACCTTCCGCTTTCTTAGTGTTGGCGTTCTAAACTCCGGTGGATCTATGAGGACTATGGTTAACTGCTCCTCAGATCTCTGCAGGGTAAATCCAGACAGCTAGCTAGACTATCTGTCCAATCTGAGTTTTATGTTGCACGACTAAAACAACCTTTGAACGTAAACATGTTCCACCAAAACAAGTTCCTTCCCAAGGCTATTTTGCAGCGCTTTAGCGCCATCCAAGACGATTGTGATTGGTTTTAAGAAATGCCAAAAAACCAGAGCACGTTTTCCTCCCATCCCGGAATGCTGTGTGGACTAGTCAGACCCTCCTCCGCAGCGCTGTGGAGGAAGGTCTGGCAATGTGAGACTATAAGCACGGTGACTCTGGATTCGATAAATTACATGACTATGCTTTACGGGGTGAAAATATTGAACTAATGGGAAATACAGTTAGGATTTTCCATTTAAACTAGATTAATGTATTTAGTTACACTTGTGACCATGACCCCAATACTGTACACAGTGTCCATATCTAAGGAAAGATATTTTGGAGTTAAGGTCCTAAAAATGAAAACAGAATTGTAATAACTAATACCAGAGAAGGCGATAAGGAGATAGAAGTGTTGATTTTGTTTGTTGGTTCTTATTTTTGCTCTCGGCTGGCTTCTTCTTGACTGAGGCAGCCAGCACAGATGGTCACCCTGAGACCACCACTATGTGCCAAGGTCACAAGACTCATAGTCACCCGGCCGCCATGGACTCTGCTGCCAGACGTGCCACTAACAGTGGTCAGTGAATATGACTGACACGGATAAAACAGCCAATCCCATCACAGGGTTGACCTGGCCGGATGTTGCCGTAAATAACCCTGTCGGCCAAATGGAGAGAGAGTGAGAGTGATCTCAGGCACTGACTGAACTCATACTCTACAAAGATGAAAAAGCAGGTAGGAGTTCAGCCTCTGTACTAAGTCAAAAACAATTACACTTTGCGAACAAAAAGAATTTTCTAAAGTGTGAATTCCCCTGAATAATTACACAACCCAAAGAAATGTCTGTCCCTTGCCATCTCTCTTTTCTCTCTGTGTGTCAGTCTGCCTCCCTCTCCTCCCCCTTTCCCAGGAGTAAATATGACAGAGATCCGAGAGGCTGTTCTCCACATACAGTGCAGTATATGAACATCATCAAATTAATTTCTGGATATAATTTTGAAAGGCATTAATTTACTGAGAATGCTTTGTAGTTCCAACAAGTGCCACTTTAAGATGTGTTAGTGAGCGTGCAAAGACACAGCCAGTGTATTAGTGCTTTAATGCATATTGTGTAACTGTCCATAAGGTTAGTAGTTGCAGTTAAGTATTGCAGTGTAGTGCTTTGATGACATTGTTATTAGTAATAGTAGTAGCTGCAATATGATTCATTAATAACACAATAAGTAATTGAAACAATACTCATAGATTTAACTTTCGTAATTAAAATGACTGTTCTGTTACTGTGCTGAAACAAAGATATTGAAATGTATTTAATTTCATTTTACTACTTTACTAGATTTTATCTTCCCCTGCGTTGTGTGATCGTTGTGATCTAATGTATTTCTGGGCCTCAGGCAAAACATTTTGAAATCCCTCTGTGTTTACAAGGTGCTGTATTAATAAATACCTTACCTCGCCTAGTAGGATTTGGAGCAGGGGTATTAGAGTCTTAGAGTGTATCGTAATGCCATTTACCAGTAGGAGTAGAACTGCTGGTTGAGCATTAGTGTGTTCTGTAAACTTGTAATTGTTAGGCCGGCTTCACACTGGCTGCGTGGCGTGAGCGTGTCAGCTGCGTGGCGTGTCCGTTTTTATTGCGGCTCCCGTGTTGACAGGTTAGCGCTTTCACACTGCCTGCGTGACACGCACGTCTCAGGCGCGGCTCTAGCGTGTGTGGTAGACATAGGACAACGCCGACATTTTGATGTTTGAAAGTCTCTTGGTTTTGACATAAATGCAGATATAAATGTAAATTAAAAAAATAATAATAAATAATTATCGATTAACAAATATTGCACCTGTCAATACAGAACAAAATATTCTGTAGCCTATTTTGCCATCAATACTGCCGACGTTGTCTTTGCTGTAATCAAATCAGTATAGAGTATATTTATGTTTAACATGAAGTATACTACTGCTTGATTTCATTTTATCAAATGGAAACATACATGTGTACAGACAAGGCTAGCAGCAACAGCCCCGTGTCAGACACGTTTCTGACATAGAAAACTCCACGCAGCCGCCACGCAACTGACACGCAACAGAAACGCCACGCTCACGCCACGCAGCCAGTGTGAAGCCGGCCTTAATGTCAGTAGAAGTACAAGTATCTGTGACAGTGGTAGTGGTTGTAGCTGTTGGGAGGTGAGTTCTGTTTCAGTACCTTGAGTTGAGGTGGTCCTGACAACCTCTGACCTCTGTAGAGGATGGATGACCACCATCCAGGAGCTGCTGAACTATCTGGTTAACGTCCAGGATCCTACCCATCAGGCTGTTCATCTCCTGGTCCAGGCTCTCAAACCTACAACAACAAAGGGCATTGTGGGATATGATGGGATAAAGTCAGCAGGTAAGGATGATTTTGCATGGGCCAAAAACTGAGCTCTTTGATTGAAAGACCTCATATTATGCTCATTTTCAGGTTCATAATTGTATTGAGAGGTTGTACCAGAATAGGTTATCATGGTTTAATTAAAAAAAACAACATATTTTTGTTGTACTGCACATTACTGCAGCTCCTTTTTTCCCCATGTGTGTACCAAGTGAGGCACCTCACTTCTATCCCATCTTTTTGGAGTGGCACATACGCAGTACCAGTAAGGACTACAAGCCAGTCAGAAGCAGAGTAAGGCGGGCCCTGACAAGCAAGCTAGTGTGATCCAAAACAAACCAGCTTCCAAACCTATGGCTTTAGCTCAACCGTATAACCTAGACTGGAGCAAGACGTTTCAGAGTGGTAAGTTATTTAAATGTTAACAAAAACGTCTTTCATAAGTTTTTTTTGTGGGAGACAGTAACTCCCTTTGGGGTGGACTTTGGGCTTTTTCGCTTTGTAAATCTATAATATGCACAAAAAAGATATATAACACAATAAAGGAAAGGGAAAAAGCCAAAAAGCATAATATGAGCACTTTAAATAAAACAACTTCAACTTTATTTATCTCATCCCGAGGGGCAATTTGTGATGCAACCTTATACATGTAAGACAACCAGACACACAGCACAACAAAAGAGTGGAGCATTGAAAATAAGCACATGAATACATAAATCACATTAAAGTAGCTAAGGTCCTACAATCCATCATTAAGGTGCCAGTTATTACATCTTAAAGTGACATACATGATAAATAGACATCTATAAAAACCATCATCAATCACTAATAAAAATCTGAGCAACAAGTACTATTACAAATACAACTACAGCCAATCCCTTTTCAAAATCCCCATTTCGTGTCACAGCGATCAAACCCTCTACCTCCCCTTTTCCTCACCTGTGTGCGACCATCTCCACGTCCTCCAGTCTCTCTGGGATCTCCATCTTGTCCAACCACTGCTCCTTCTCATCAATCCACAGCTCACAGGCATTGACCTCGCTGAACATGCGGTAGACAGCGAGTGCGTCGTGGAGCCACTGCTGTCGGAGCACCGCCACCTCGGCCACCTCAGTATAGAGCTGCTCCACCTCTCCCATACGCACCTGCACCTCCTGCAGAGAGGAGAGGGCAGAAGACAGGAAAAGGAAAAGCAAGGACATAGAGTGTTATGGGTTGGTGTATTTTCTTATTTTGGTAGTCTGTTTCGGTTCTGTTTCCTGTTTTATTTTGATAGTCTGTGTCCGATCTTGTCTTGTCAAGTTTTACTTTCGGTTTTCCCGCTCTTGTGATTGCCTGATGTTTTCCACCTGTTTCCCAGCCCTTGTGTCACCTGCCTCTTGTTACCTCGTTACCCTCTGTATTTAGTCTTTGTCTTCCCCTTGTCCAATGTCAGATCATTGTAGTTCGTTTGTGCTCTCAGTCGTGTTCGTTCCCGACTGCTTGTGTTCTCGTGAGTTTTTGTATGTACATGAGTGTTTGGGTCTGTCGTGTTTTTCGGTGTCAGCTATTCTTTGTGCTCCCTGAGTCATTTTTGTGTTTTGTTATTAAATCTTCAACTACAACTTCTCCTGCTTGCTTGCCTGCTCTCTGCACTTTGGGTCCTCAACTTCCTCACTACCTGACATAGAGGGGGAAAAGAAAAGATGTATAAGGACGAAACAAAAATACTTTATACTAAAACTTTGATTTCTGGGTGGGCTTCAATAGCTTTTCAGATTCTATTATTCCTTAGAGTTTGTGGACTTACCAGCCTTAACTCTCTACCTGTTCAGTATTAGGTGGTTTTCTGGCTTGCTGCACTAACTAGGTTAGTGTCACTATTGTTTGTTTATAGCAGGTCATTTTTTCCCTCAATCTTACTGGATATTGTTAACTAGGCTATACCATATTTTGTATTTTTGTACTTCAGATCTGATCAGCACTACCTCATTTTATGCTCTCTGCATCTATTTGTACAGGACTGAGGGCCTACTGTTTATTTTTTTCTCTCTTACTTTTGTTTGTTCTGCATGGTCTCTGGGTTGTTCAACGCTATTGTGGACAACTTTTGGTTATTGTGGGAAACACTGCTGTCTCCTTTGTTCTGTGGTTATATGGGGACTTTGGGTGTATTTGTGTTTAGGGGTATGTTGTGGGGAGGGTGTCCCACCTCAGCTCTTTATGACCATTTTCATTTTTGTTGTTTTCTTTATTTAAATGGTTAATGGCAATATAGATCCCATCATTGCTGGGTCAGGCACACCTCTCAGATGTATCAGTTGGAATAGCAGAGGTATGGGTAATCCTGTTAAGAGATCTAAGGTTTTTGCGCACTTAAAACGTTTAAACTCTGATTTAGTATTTTTGCAGGAGACTCACCTTCGCGTTAAAGATCACAGGAGGTTACATTGCCCTTGGGTAGGTCAAGTCTTCCACTCAAACTTTAATTCAAAAGCTAGAGGAGTCGCCATTTGAATTAACAAAAAGGTTCAGTTCATCTACTGATGTTATTGCTGATAGGAATGGCAGATACCTCATGGTTGCTGGTACCCTGATGCAAAGAACGGTTTTGTTGGTAAATGTGTATGCCCCGAACTTCGATGATGTTGAATTTGCTAACAGATTGCTGAGTAACATCCCCTTCTTGAATACACACCTGCTGATCCTCGGTGGGATCTAAATTGTGTTTTTGACCCAATCTTGGATCGGTCTAATCCTCGAAATCTGACTCAATCGACTACGTCTAAAACATTCTCTGATTTTATGAAACAGAATGGTCTTATTGATCCTTGGAGATTTCATAACCCTTCTATTAAAAAATTATCTTTCTTTTCCCAGGTGCACCATTCATATTCTAGGATTGATTACTTTTTTATTGACAGTACGCTTAATTCATGTGTAAATTCTTTTGACTATTTAGGTATTGTAATATTTGACCATTCACCTTTTATTATTAGATATTCAACTTTCTACCTATAAACGTAGCCCACCACTTTGGAGATTTAACTCTCTTCTTTTGGCAGACAAAGAATTTTGCGAACTCATTTCACATTCTATTGATGAGTTCTTGTCTTTCAATCAAAATGACTCCTCTTCATATTCATTGCTGTGGGAGACGATTAAATGTTACCTGAGAGGTCAAATCATTTCTTACTCTGCTCTTTCTAATAAAAAGATTAATGCTAGGCTTAATGCACTTACATCTGTGATTAGTAACCTTGATCAAAGATATGCACTGAACCCTTCTCTGGAACTACTTAAGCAGTGTCTTGATTTGCAAGCAGAATTTAATCACATTTCAACTAAAGAGGCAGAGCGCTTGTTACTACGCAGCCGTGGCTCATATTATGAACATGGCGACAAGGCAAGTCGGTTACTGGCACATCAGTTACGACGACAGGCCACTTCCCGTTTGATACCTAGTATTAAAAACACTTATGACACTATTACTGCAGATCCCTTGGAAATTAATGCTACTTTTAAATCATTTTACTCTTTATTATATAAATCTGAATTTCCTACACACAACACTAAAATGAATGCATTTCTTCAGAACCTTTCGAATCCTGTCATTGATACTAATACTGCCAGGCAAATTGACTCTCCACTCTCCCTTGAAGTATTAAATGCAATTAATGCTATGCAATCTAACAAAGCCCCAGGCCCCGACGGGTTTCCGATTGAATTTTTTAAAACATTTAATGGCAAATTGGCTCCGCTACTTTTATCCGTATTCAATGAATCCTTGGAAAGTGGTTCATTACCACCAACCTTGACACAAGCCACTATTGCTCTCCTTCTCAAAAAGGACAAAGATCCGACCTCCTGTGGTTCCTACAGACCATTGTCTCTGCTTAATGCTGACGTAAAGGTGTTGGCTAAAGTTATTGCTTCCCGCTTAGAGAATGTGCTTCCTCATATTATATCCGAAAAGCAAAATGGTTTTATAATGGGACGTCAATTGTTTTTTAATACCCGTACACTTTTCAATATAATTTACTCAAAACATTCAGCTGAACTTCCTGAGATTGTGATTTCTTTAGATGCCGAAAAGGCATTCGATAGGGTTGAGTGGGAGTACTTGTTTGCAGTTTTAAAGAAATTTTGATTTGGTGATAAATGTATTTCTTGGATTCGCCTCCTTTATTCGTCCCCTAAGGCCAGTGTCCATACTAATGATGTTTAATCTGATTATTTTGCCCGTGGACGTGGAACTCGCCATGGTTGTCCTTTATTGCCTTTGCTCTTTGCTATTGCTATCGAGCCTCTGTCTATTACATTAAGATCTTCCCCTTTATTCAAAGGAATCACCCGTAATGGAATTGAACATAAAGTATCGCTGTATGCGGATGATTTGTTATTGTATATAACTGATCCTGTACTTTCTATCCCTGCTGCTTTAAGTGTTCTGGAGAATTTCAGTTCCTTTTCAGGTTATGAATTAAATTTGGGGAAAAGTGATTCAAAGTTGTCATATGCAACAGTCAGATTTGCCTTTTCGATTTAGTCTATCAGGGTTTAAATACCTAGGTATTAACGTGACTCGTTCTTTATCTAGCCTTGCATCTGCTAACTTCACTCCCCTTATCGCAAAGATTACATCCAATATTCAAAGGTGGGGTAACCTCCCCCTTTCATTAATCGGCAAGATCAATGTTGTTAAAATGAATATTTTACCAAAATTTCTATTTTTATTCCAGTCAATTCCTCTTTTTTTGCCAAAACATTTTTTTGACTCACTTGATAAGATAATTTGTTCTTTTATTTGGGGTGGGAAATCACCTAGGATTCGTAAAACTTTACTGCAGAGATGCAGACTTAGTGGAGGACTTGCATTACCTAATTTTTTTACTTACTATTGGGCGGCTCACATCCATAAACTATGCTACTGGTTAAAATCCCCTGGATCCTCTTGGTGTAAATTGGAACTATCATGCTGTAGGGGATCTTCTATACCTGCTCTACTTTATTCCTCTTTACCTGCAAAACCTTCTTTATATACTGATAATCAAGTGGTTCTTAACACACTCAACATCTGGTATCAATTTAGACGACACTTTAAACTTGTAGCTGCATCTTCCTTGGGTCCTATGAATAACAACCATTTATTTCCTCCACCACTTTCGGACTCGACATTTTCATTGTGGTATGACAAGGGTATTACACAATTCAGAGATTTATATGTAGATGGTGTCTTTGATAGTTTTGCCAATTTGTCATCTCGTTATGAACTCCCTGTCACTCATCTGTTTCGCTATTTTCAAACTCGTAATTTTGTGGCTAAGTGTTTAAATTTCCCCTCTTTACCTCCAGAGCAGCAGTGGGAAACCTTGCTTTCATTTGTCCCTCATCACAGTGGTATCATGTCAAAGCTGTATGATATTATCTTAGCTTTTAGCAACCACTCAAATGCTAAACTTAAGTGTACATGGAAAAAGGGAACTGGGAATACAAATACACAAGGAGTCCTGGGAACAGGGCCATAGAGAGGATACAATCTACCACCCCTTGTGCTCTTTTTGGACTTATTCAATTTAAGGTCTTATACAGGGTACATTTCTCTAAGTTTAGACTATCTGAACTGTATCCGGAAGTGGACAACAAATGTGATAAATGCCATGGCTCTCCTTGTCACCATAGCCACATGTTTTTTCTTTGTCCTGATTTGAAAGGTTTCTGGGTGGGTTATTTTACTATCATGTCCTCGGTTCTTGGGGTAAATCTCCAACCTTGCCCTCTGATTGCTATATTTGGGATTCCTGACCCCTCACTTGCACTTAACCCTACACAAAAGGACATTATAGCTTTCACATCCTTACTAGCAAGACGCTCCTTATTGTTACATTGGAAGTCTGCTAAATATCCTTCTATTTCCCGGTGGCTCAAAGACGTCATGTATTTTTAAAAACTTGAGAAAATTAAATACACATTGAGAGGATGTACAGTTAAATTTTTCCATAAATGGCAACCCTTTATTTCCTATTTCACTAATTTAGTGGTACTACCCAATTGAATGTGTGCCTGTTATTGTTGTACCTTTTGTTTTGCATAAATAACCAGTAATATGTGTGTTGCGTGTGGTGAGCTGTTTGGGGGCATGGGTGGGGGATTGTTCATTGTTTATTACACAGTACTCTGTGATTTAGTTTAATTATTTTCTTCTACTTTATCAGTTTTTTTTTTCATTTATTATGTGTGTATATGTGTCCGTGTACATATGCATATATGTTTGAAAAAAAAAGGGTAAATTGCATCTGTGATTGGAAGTATTGTATTGTATTTTTCCAATAAAAAAATAAATAAAAAATGCTTTATACTAAAAGAAAGTTAAGCATCCTTTCTAGGGCTGCACAATTAATCGCAATTTTTTTTTCTCAAAATCGCAATATGGACTAGTGCAATATCCAAATTGCAGAGGAGGCACAATATTTATTAAAGGCAAAATATGTGTCAAACCAAGTACTTTGGTGCTGCAGAGATAGCCCAGCCTACAAATCATATCGAACCGACTAAATCCTCGCAAAAGTCACACTATAAATCATTTTATTTTTAATTTTTTTCAATGATAACGAGAATAATGATACAAAAACGATAGTCCCCTCCAATATCGTGAATCATATCGCAGTCGCAATATCAGTCAAAATAATCGCAATTAGATATTTCCTCATATAGCCCTAAACCTTTCCCTGCTCACCTCCTGTTCACGGTAGCGCAGAGGCAGCAGCACCATGTGTTTACGCAGTGTCACTACATGCAGACGATGTTTGTCGATGGCCTCGCTGACCCCTCTGTGTTTCTTCAGAAGGGACTGGGTGGAGTACTCATCGTGTCCAAAGTCTTCGCTGTAGACCAGACGGTAAGCGTCCTGCAGCCATACTACCAGGTCGTCTGTCTCCGTGGAGAACTGAAAAAAGTTTAGCGCCTCCTGCAGGTGGCCAAGACGCTGCGCGGCCTGGTCCTCCAGCCTCTTCCACTCGCCCTTCACCTCCATGATGCTCTCCTGGATCCCCGCAGTGCCAAAGCTCTTCTCACTCAGGATCTGCTTTCCTCGCTTCATGGTGTTCTATAGAGGCAGGATAGAAGAAATAACAGTGTTATGTCAAGTTATTTTACACTGTATGGAGTAAAGTGGAACACTAGCCAAGATTAAACAGACATTGGGACTTTGTTTTTGAAATTTGACAAACTGACTTCAGCCTCTACAGATAATTTGCCATTAAGGGGGTTTTTAGGTCTTTTAAGAAGCATGTTCTTCAGAACATTGTCTTGACATTTCATAAAAGTGTCTAAAAATAATATTTTTTATAATTTTAACTTTTTTTAAATTAATTAAATACACTGTAATATGAAATATCTTGGACGGACCAAAATGTTATGGAAGACAACTCTGAAGAGCCGAGAAACATATTAGAAAAGGGATAAGATAAACAAAAAAACATGCACAGCAACTCAGACATGTGCTACTACTAATGACATCTTTTAGGAAGTACTGTACCTCGAACATCTTCCCTACACAAAGCCATGACCTGTGAGATCTGGCCAAACCTCTTCCACAATACCACCAAGAACTTAAGAGTCACACTGCCACATGTAGACAATTATCACATGTTTAATCATATGTAAAACAGTCCCATGTTGTTCGATAAATGTGCCTTCATGCAGTTTGCACAAACAATCACCTCCCTGATGACTGAGGCTTGCTGAAGAGTAAAGGTTTACATGTTTTGAATAGGATCTGTCATAAAAGTACGCCCATGCTGCAGAATGCCATTACACCAAGTCATTTATACTATGCAAAAATGTAACGACATGTTTTTTCAAGGAAATAATCAGAAATACCAGTCACCAAATGCAGGAACATTGATCTTTGACATCTGGATGCTTTGGTTGTATAGATATATATTATATTTTTACTTTGTCCTCTTCACTCTGAACGAAATATGCTCCTTACTGGCTTTATGCATGGTGCTGTTTCTTAATGGGTGGTCAACTGACCAGCAATTATTAATTTTAATTAATTTTATAATGATTCAAATTTATAATTTTATATTTTGAAATTAACTTTCATGTGCTGTTTCACAACAACTACAAGTTCACAAACAAGAAGAAAAGCATGAAACCAATGCCAATACATCACATATGGAAGGGAGCAACAACTTTTAAATAACTGAAATTATACCTGCTCAAACTGTTATAGTCAGATTCTACAAGTGAAAATATACAGAAAAAGGCAGGCTGATATAACAACTGTATTTGTACTAAATGTATTAAGTAAATGTATTTGTAAATCATAAGTCCAGTTGATTTTCTTGTAGGTGAGCTCAAATTTAAATTCCCTAAAGTACCTGAAGTTCAGAACAGAAACTCCAGGTACTGCAGGCATTCCAGGTGCACGCAAACACACACACGCAAACACACACACACACACACACACACACACACACACACACACACACACACACACACACACACACACACACACACACACACACACACACACACACACACACACACACACACACACACACACACACACACACACACACACACACACACACACACACACACACACACACACACACACACACACACACACACACACACACACACACACACACACACACACACACACACACACACACACACACACACACACACACACACACACACACACACACACACACACACACACACACACACACACACACACACACACACACACACACACACACACACACACACACACACACACACACACACACACACACACACACACACACCTGCAGCAGTGACCGGTGAGCCAGCAGTTCTCCTGCCAGAGTCTTGTGTTTTTGTAGTAACTTCAGCACACTGCTCAGGTCCTTCCCATAACCCTGAGCTCCCAGGATGGAGCTCTTCTCCCTGATCCAGGCCTCCGACTCCTCCAGCTCCTAACAGCAGAACAAACAGACAAACTAGAGTTACATTTTTTTTGTTGGTTTTTAACAAATACAAACCTAATTCTAAAACAGAAAAAGTTTGAGAAGGAGAAAAAGATAGACTCAAAAAAAAAGAAATGCAAAGAAAGGACAAAAAAAGGTGAAGAAACGTATAAGTGTGAAAAGAAAACAGCATGTCACAGACAAAAGATCATTTAAAAAAATAAAAAAAAACTATGTAAAGGAAATAAGTTCAGAAATATAGAACAGTCCTCCCCTTTAATCCCTAAATAAGTCCAGTCTGTTTCTGAGAGCCTTTCCAAAAGGCAGAAGGGGAATTAGTCAAATTAATCAATGTGATATAATTAGTGACTCGACAGTGTGAACCAATGACTCTTTGGCCAAAAACCCCCTCTATTCTAATTATACACTCATTACTTTCACAATTCGTTCTAAAAGCTTATTCACTAACATTAATAACTCGTTCATCACCTCTGTCTGTCTGTATCAAAGCGACGGACAGCATTTTCAGGAGATAGACACAGGCCAAGTCTGACACATGAATATGGACTGCCGACTGAGACATAATGATGCGTAAAACTAAGCACAAAATCAAGGTACGTGGTGGATAAAAAAATTATGTTGGAATTCTAATTGTACCTGAAATATTACAGAGTGAGTCCATAAAAGGGAAGCTTAATTTGACTAACACTGCGTTTGGTATGACCTGAGCAACTAATCGGATTATAGTTTTAGGCTATGTTTAGACGGAAACGATCTGAAGAGAAAACGTAAAAGTGGCGTTGCGTTCTCACTTTTTATTCCGCGTTTACACGAGAGTTTTGGGGGGGGGAGATCTGCGTGCATATGGTGACCCAAAAGTGTGTGAAATTCGATGTAGTATGCACGCCAGGCGGCTAGGTGGAACCGCCACACAACACCACCAAGGCCGCGCGCCTACGTAGAACCTTCTTTCTACTTCTCTCCTTAGTAGCGCGAAACCAAAACAACAAAGCTTGTCTGGAAAAGACGAGGAGGTGGAGTTGCATGTTTGTCTGATGATTACCAGCACAGTCGACCGTGATAAGCCACAGCACAGCACCCACGGGAGCACTACCAAGATCCTGAGCCTCGCAGCCCTTCAGCCGCTGCTTGAGAGCGAGAGACAGCGGGCAGAGGAGGCTGAAGTAGACCCTCCTCTGCCCGCTGCCTCTCGCTCTCTCTCTTTCTCTTCAACCACAACGTTGTAGCCTACTCTGGCTCAAATGAATAGCCTACATATGGTCATCGAACTATAACAACCTTATCCACATCATTATCCATCAAAATCACTTAAATATTGAGCCATTACATACAGGAGCCTATAATTTCTGTAGCCTACGGCTACTCCATTAACAACAGACTACCTGGACGCCTTTTTCTCGTCTCCCTCCACACCACCCTTCAGACTTTTGCGTTTTTACTCTTTAGACGGTAACGCGACGGTGGAGCGTTTTTAAGATTTCCACTCTGGAGGGTGGTTTCACTTTTTTGCGTTTTTAAGCCCCAAAAACGCCGTCGCCGTATAAATGAAAGGCACATCCGATAAAATATTTTTTCGTTTTCACCCGTGAGCGTCATCCTGTAAACAGGGCCTAAAGTTTCTCTCCCAGTCTACTAGAGAGACAGCAGTGTTAGTCATAAAAACTGTAGTATAGTATATAGTATATGCTGTTAAACACTAAACAATGGTCGGTCAGCCAGCACGGTTTTGTTCTCACGCAAAGCAGCAAAGAACAAAGCGTTATTATTGAGACAGTATTTCGCTGTGTGACTTCTTACGTCTTCAGTAGAAACATTTCTGTTACATCTCTCCTCTAGTTAGCTAGGTCACTTCTGGTTGTGGTTGTGGTTAAGGAGGAAGGCGAAGAGTTGGGGGCCAGATAACACCTAGGGTATCAGCAGGGGGTGGCAGGGAGAGATCCCTGCCATCGCTCCGCCACCAGGAGGCGTACTGGGGTTAAAGGAGCGAACCGTCCCTGAATGGTGGTCCCCGGCTGACGACCCGTTAAGGTGTGGGAGGGGTGTTGGATGTGTCTCCCCAGAAGGCCTCACTTGAGGAGGTCTGTTCACCAAGGCAGCGGTGGAAGTGCGTCAGGCAGTAATGCCCTGCAGGTAGACCAGCAACCGTATCTCAAACAGCTAGCTTACTCACTTAACTGTAATAAATGCAGTTACTCAAGACCTGTAGATGTTGTTGCAAAGCCTTGGTCAGAAATAGAGGTTGGTGAGTATAATAGATGAATTAACAATAGCATTTAAATATGGGCCTGTCGCGTTTGTGTGGCAGATTGAGGTGCTGAATTACCACAAATCTTATAACCCTGGTCTGTATATCTTTATGAAGTGTGCTTGGCGGCATGGTGGGATTGTCTTTGGCAATAAGGTGCCAGTGGCCCAGAGTCTGGGTTCAAACCCTGCCCATTTCCAGTAGCTGCCTTACCATGACTTTGCAGATTTTCATTGTTCTAAGCACAATGACAATAACAATCTACAGTATTCTATTTAAATCAGCTGCAGGTTTGGGATGCTCAAGATTAAATTATTTGGAAATCCAAACACAAAGACTGACACCCCTTTGAACATCTATCAAAGGCGGAGTGAAATGCCGGCTGTCACATAGAGATGGGAGACGCAATAATCATTTAAATATGGGGATAACGTCACACATTTTTAGACAGTCTCTCAGGAGGCATTAATAGTGTTGCACTCGGTTGTACACACAAAAAGATACAGAAACAGTTGTGTTAAGAATAAAAAAGGGGAGCTTGAGAGGGTTCAAACCCAGCTTACGTTCTCATCTCCACAACCCCGACCAATCACTGGGTGATGTGGGTGTGGACATCGGAACGATGGTTTTGGAAAGTTACAAAAATTGCAGGACACATCCCCCAATTCCCCAATTTGTGCGGAGGGAGCAGTTTTCCTCAGCTGTTTAAAGCTTCCAACAAGCACTTCAGATGCGGTATATTGGCCTCTTAACTTGTTTGGAACAAATAACATGACTTAATTCTGCCTTTAGCCTCATCCCGCATCCCGTCGACCCATTTTACCTGAAAGAAGGCCCACAGTTGTCTCGACTCCTCAAGCTCATCACGCCTTTTAGCTGCCAGTTGTTTCAGCTCCTCCAGACAAGAAGAGACATGGTTGACACGGTTACAGATCACCTGTGGGTCACACGGTTGGTAACCTGGGAAACAAAATTACCATTAAAAAAAAGAAACACAGAATCGATACAGCACTTCATTCATTACAGTAGTGTCTTCTCTTAGCTGGACTACTTTAAAAAATGAAATGAAAAACGTGCACAAAGTGTACTGAGCAGATCTCCTCACTGATATCAAGTCTCGGAAATCTATTTTCCAGTTGTCTCGAGGTGAAATACATTTTCACTTGACGAAACGAAATCAATACTGGATCATGGCTTCCTCTTTGTTTTATTTAGTCCGTTTCTGACAGATAACGAGCACTGAGGAACAGTTCAGAAACAATTCTGCCTCTTCATTACAATTCAAATGACTCTTATAGTTTTTGCTAACATGTACCAAAAGGTAATTTAAAATTCTGATATTGTAGAGGTGTTGTTGTTTTTGTGCACACCCTGTAGCTCTTATCAATACTTGCTGCCTTTTGTATCAAAATATGCATCAAATCTACACATTTGTTTTGTTGTTTTTCTAAACATGTTGATTAATGGCCTTTTAAAATACAACTTTATGAAGTTCATTAGAATTCTGCATCTTGCAGTGGAATGATTATGCATTTTTGGCACTGTTTTTTTGGGCGTTTGAGGCCTTTATTTTTGACAGGACAGCTGAAGACATGAAAGGGGAGAGAGAGGGGAAAAGACATGCAGAAAAAGGCCGCAGGTCGGACTGCGTCGAGGAGTAAACCTCTATATATGGGCGCGCGCTCTGACAGGTGAGCCATGCAGCTGCCCGGCACTGTTTAAAAAATGTAAATCTCAGTGTACAATGCTAATTTGCCTTCACCTGAGATCATTCCTTTAAGGTGATTCTAACCAGATCAATTAAAAATCATCCCAGCCTTTATTACAGGAAATACAAACTTAAAACCTTGAGACAACAAGACTTTTGTTGTCATATGAAGCTAAAGACGATAAAATTACACACTTCACCAGCGCTGTATACAATACACAAGATAGATGTGTGTATACCCTCTATAGTGGTGAATTTGAGTGCAGAGGTGTTGAGTGTCTCAACCCTCTCAGCCTGCACTGCAATGTCGGCCTCCTGCAGGCCGTGTTTTTGCAGCAGGTCGTCCACCTCCAGAAGATGCTTCCCAAAGTCCTTCGACAGAAGCTGGACCTGAGAGAGAGCGGGAGATGACAGGGAACGTGTGATGTCATTATATATAAGGAGGCCTTTTTTGTCTTCTACTTCCTCATTGAATTATTCTCTCTTCCCTCTTCCTATATTCCCCTTGTCTTCATTTCCATTGATGAATCAAAAAATCATACTTTCGGTCTGTGTCTTTCTTCTTTTAATCTCTGTCTTTCTTGATCTCCGCCATTTCTATTTTTCACTCTTCAAACTATGTAGACCCTCTTTAACCTTGTCCACTATTTCTTTCCTCTGTCTTTATTTAACTACTGAATACAGTGGAGTGTCTCACTCTCACTCTCTCTTTCTGTCTCTCTCTCTGCACACAGCCTCCAGTACAGCACCTGTGTGTCCTCCATCCAGTCGATCATGTAGACCATGTCCTGAAAGGTCTTCTGCAGGGCCAGGTTCTTCTCCAGCCGGGTCCTCCTCCCAGCCACCAGCTCCTTCAGCAGACTCCACTGGCCCAGAATGTTCTCCTTACGTGCCAAGATACGCCGAATGTCGTAGTATCCTTCTGTCTCCATCTCTGCAGAAAGTTCCACCACCACGCCAATTCGCTCTTCATACGAGGCTATGTCTGCCTCGATGGCCTCGTGTTTCTTCATTGCCGCCTCGACTGCTGGTAGGTCATAGCCAAAATTGTCCTGTAGGCCGAGAGCAGAAAAAAACGAGAGAAAAAGGTGTAAGGTGTGCCGCTGAGGCAAAGAGAGTGGGGAGACAAATAGGGGAGGAGCGAAAAGAGAGAGTGAAAGAACACTAATCTGATGAAGATTAACCACTGAAACTATGACGACCAAAGGCAAACTTATTTGCACACAGTAGTACAGGACTTTACATACTGTATATGCACAGGCTGTATAATTTTATATATTATACAGCCTTTGAATTAATCTGATTGGAACAATATTCTCTATTACAGGCCTACTTTGTAAATTTAGACTGGTATAGTGCATGTCTATCACATAAAAAGTTGTACAGCTTTTTATCATAATCACAATAAAACATCTAGAGCCTATTTATACATTTATAGTTTTTTACATTTACATTTTACATGACATCATTGCGTTTCAGCTGAAAGCCTTCACCAGGGTGTTGAGGTAAAAATCCAAACAGAGACACTTAAGTGGCAAAAGGCATGACACAAATGGGTTTAAAGGTCACATGGCATGAAAATTTCACTTTATGAGGTTTTTTTTAACATTAATATGAGTTACCCCAGCCTGCCTATGGTCCCCCAGTGGCTAGAAATGGTGATAGGTGTAAACCGAGCCCTGGGTATCCTGCTCTGCCTTTGAGAAAATGAAAGCTCAGATGGGCCGATCTGGAATCTTGCTCCTTATGAGGTCATAAAGAGGAAGGTTACCTCCCCTTTCTCTGCTTTACCCACCCAGAGAATTTGGCCCACCCATGAGAGAGAGAGAGAGAGACATCATGGCTTGCAAACAAGCAAAGTGGCAGTTGGTCAAGGCCACACCCCCACCCTCCACCTTGCCCCCCCCTCTCTCCTCCTCAATAGCATTTAAAGCTACAGACACAGAAATGGCACATACTAAGGAAAGCTCATTGTGGGACTGGTTCTAGTGGCTGTTATTCTGCACCAAGGCTGAATTTCGGGAAAGAGACTTCAGATACAGTATTAGGGGACCACTAAGGTCTATATAAAAGAGACTTCAGATACAGTATTAGGGGACCACTAAGGCCTATATAAAAGAGACTTCAGATACAGTATTAGGGGACCACTAAGGCCTATATAAAAGAGACTTCAGATACAGTATTAGGGGACCACTAAGGTCTATATAAAAGAGACTTCAGATACAGTATTAGGGGACCACTAAGGTCTATATAAAAGAGACTTCAGATACAGTATTAGGAGACCACTAAGGCCTATATAAAAGAGACTTCAGATACAGTATTAGGGAACCACTAAGGCCTATATAAAAGAGACTTCAGATACAGCATTAGGAGACCACTAAGGCCTATATAAAAGAGACTTCAGATACAGTATTAGGGGACCACTAAGGTCTATATAAAAGAGACTTCAGATACAGTATTAGGAGACCACTAAGGCCTCTATAAAAGAGACTTCAGATACAGTATTAGGGAACCACTAAGGCCTATATAAAAGAGACTTCAGGTACAGTATTAGGAGACCACTAAGGCCTATATAAAAGAGACTTCAGATACAGTATTAGGGGACCACTAAGGCCTATATAAAAGAGACTTCAGATACAGTATTAGGGGACCACTAAGGTTTATATATAAAAGAGACTTCAGATACAGTATTAGGGGACCACTAAGGCCTATATAAAAGAGACTTCAGATACAGTATTAGGGAACCACTAAGGCCTATATAAAAGAGACTTCAGACACAGTATTAGGGGACCACTAAGGCCTATATAAAAGAGACTTCAGACACAGTATTAGGGGACCACTAAGGCCTATATAAAAGAGACTTCAGACACAGTATTAGGGGACCACTAAGGCCTATATAAAAGAGACTTCAGACACAGTATTAGGGGACCACTAAGGCCTATATAAAAGAGACTTCAGACACAGTATTAGGGGACCACTAAGGCCTATATAAAAGAGACTTCAGACACAGTATTAGGGGACCACTAAAAGCATCCAAAGAGCAGCATGTCATAGGACCTTTAATGTGTGTGGATGTGTATGTTGCATTTAGACCAGTTGTGATGTCTTAAGTGCATGTCTCAAACACACAGTAAAAGTGAGCACAGAGAAACTTTCCCCCTGTAGCAGATGAGTTTGAAAACAGCCTTCTAGTGTCAAGCTGTGCACAGTGAAGCGCAAACATCCAGGTGAAGGGACAATAAGAAAGACACATTTTTGAGTGGAGGGGGACTTAAACTGTGCAGGTACTTTTGCTTCACTGATAAAGTTGAATTGAATTGGTATTTATCATCATATCACTAAGCATGCAGGATTTGACTTTGCATCCATGCAAAACAGAAAAAATAGTTTGCATAAAAAGTGTATATTATTTCTCATGTTACTAAGGGAACTGCAATTAGAAGAAGCATGTTTATAACCCAGTGGCATAAGGTCCCTACCTGCGATACAAGCCTCTGGTTCTCATTGAGCCAGGCTTGTCTCATGGTGGTTTTGTGGTCAAAACACTGAGCCAGCAGCTCCAACTTCTCCTGACGAATCAGCTCCTTGCGCAGAGCCACGCCCCTCTCATGTTCCGCCTTCTCCAGCCTCTCCCAGGCCTGCACAGGAAATTAAAAATAAATCAAATAAACAGTTTAATAGTGGTTGTAATTGAGAAATAAGAGTAATAAAAACCAAAAACTTAAATTAAAGATTTATCTCTCAACTGTTAAAGAGTGATGGCAAAGTTTTAATCAATCAATAACTCGCTCATATCAGTTGCCACTTTGTTTAGTGAAAGGTGAAATACGGTACGCTGTGTATAAAAGAAAACCAACGCAACGGGTGGATGTATGACCTTGTTGATGTCTGAGATGAGCTTCCCGTCATGAGGCACATAGGGTTTCTGGTTGTTGGCTCTAAGCTTGCTTTGGATGGTGAACAGAAGGACCTCGAGATTCCCCTTCTCCTGGAACCTGAGCGAGAAACAGAAAACTTTAGTTTGTGTTACTGTATCACAATATGGCCTCTTCTCTCTCAATAGTCCACTCCAGTGTAGGACACGCTGAAAGTACCAACTTTGTTAAAACCCCCGCCCCCCAAAAAAAAACGGTGTCTTGCTCAAGGACACTTTAACAGCATGAAAACTTGCTCACAGGGAAGTCTGACGACTCTGCTCGCTCTGCCACCCTGCTGTCCAGTGTCATGGCCATTCATCACTCGGAGGGACTCTACTGTGTGAACACCTGGGTGTTTAATACAGCTTCAAACCAATATATGGTGACATATTCTGAAAACATGCATTGTCAATTTCATGGTAACTAACCTATTCTGAGAAGCATGTTATCTATGACTGGAATTATTGATTTATCTGCTTATTGTTTTCTGGATGAATCAATTATTTTGTCTATAAATTGTCAGTCAA
This sequence comes from Zingel zingel, assembly GCA_023566125.1. Lineage (NCBI taxonomy): Eukaryota > Metazoa > Chordata > Actinopteri > Perciformes > Percidae > Zingel > Zingel zingel. The sequence goes on along the minus strand of CM042316.1, from coordinate 37,907,859 downwards.
ATAGTGAAAATGTCCATTAGAATTACCCAGAGCTTAAGGTGATGTCTGCTAGTTGTGGCAGACCAACAATCCAAAACCTTAAGATATTCAGTTTATTATCATACATCAAAGCAAAGCAGCAAATCCTCACATTGGACAGGCTGGAACCAGAAAATGTGGGGCATTTGGGGCATTTTTCAAAAAATGACTAACGATGATAAAAAAAAAAAATTATTAGAAATTGAAAAAAATCTGCTGATCAGATGGAAGTCATACAGTTTTACATGTTTCAGCTTCAGCTGAAAAAGTACACAGTTCTCTATTTTGTATTATGTTTTCACACATTTTCTGATCATGCCGCCATAAAGGCCAGTTTTTAACCTACTTGTACTGTTGTTGAATGATTAAACAACATAACATAAGGGCTGCAAATGATGATCATTTTTTTCCCATTAATTGATTAATCAAGAAAAGACGCAGATTCACACAAGAAATTGCTGTGGTTGATTTTTAAATAAATAAAAAATCGTTAATGTGTAAATAGTATAATTTATATTTGAAAAATGAATAAATACATTAATAAAACAAACCAATTATTTTTACACAGGTGATCGTATTCAGCCAAAGGGTGCAGCACACGTTGAACTTTTGACCTTACTTCCGCAGTAACGTATTCACAAAGAAGAAGAGCTCAATATGTGGAGCCGATTAGAGAAGTGAGTCTAAGATAGTTTTTTACTCCCTAAACGTCATGGAGTGGAGACTTTATCAAAATCTGTAAATGAGACTGAGAGATATGGTGAACTTGTCACCAACCGGGATGAAGAAAAGCAGCCGGAGGAAGGTGATCTGACCACGGCTGTGATTGCTGCTGAGGATGCTTATAACGTCACCCTGCTGTACATGACATTAGACCAGGGGATCACACAGCCAGGCCACAGTGGGTGAGTCAGCTGATAGGGGTCCATGCAAGAACTTTACTCTTATCTCTGTCTCGTAGAAGAGCGTTACAGTGAACATGTGTTTTACAGAAATGTGAATAAATGGATCACCGAATCTAAAGTTATACAGCGCACTGGACATCGGTTTATTTTTAGCCCAGAAAACGCGTTCGCCCTGCAGTGGCTTATTTAGATATTAAGTCACTACAGATATGACTACATTATTTTGACCATACGTGCAAGTGTGAAAACTGTGTGAGGTTACATGCGTGTGTGTGTTTATGTGTGTGCTTGGCTATGGGTAGTGTATTTGGCCTCCTGCATTAATCTTCTGAGCCACTGTGTGAGAGCTGCAGTAATGATTGTTTGAACCCGGCTTGTTGGCTGGTATTTCAAATATGTTTGGTGGGCTAATCAGAGTTCTATGATGCTGTTGTATCGGCAACTGAGCGAGTGTGTGTAATGTTAGCCTATTTGTGTCAAGGGAAACTCAAAATTTCAGAGCACCCTCACTGAAACGTCCAGCAACCCCAAAGCACCAGCAAAAGAACATCTCTGGCGCCGCCACTGCTGGAAATGATCAATCGGTTAATGTTGTAGTTGATACACTTCTATGTATCGACTTACTGATTCATTTAATTTGTTTGTAGCTACAGTCATCATCATCTTGAACCACAATCACTGGTCAGAATAGAGCAAATCAACCAAAAGTTGCCAGTAGTATTTATGAGCACTGTGTTAATGCTCTTCAGTATAGGGCATGCATGAGTAGGCATACTTATCTTTGTGTGTGCTATGTAATAAATGACTGGTAATAGTATTTCAAGATTGCCATTTTAAAAATCCACAAAACGTACTTGATGGGCTTCTCTATGGTGCAGTAGGTTGTGAAGGCCTGCAGCTGCTGTTGAACTCCGGTCAGCGAGTTGGCAAACTTCTGGTTGCTAATGACCGCGATGGTCTTTTCTATCCAGTCCAGCAGGTCTGACGCCAGAGCCTCATAGCGGTTGATGATCTTCTCTGCCTCAATACAGTTGTCTAGTACCTGAGTCAGACAGACAGAGGAAGATAAAGAGAGAGAGAATGGGATAAGAGGTAAGAAAAAAGCAGACACTGGAAGAGAGAGATACAGTACACAGTGATAGAAAGAGAATTTTTTTGAATTATCATGTTTTTACATTTCTCCCTTTCGTGAGCCCCCGCACATTCGGATGAATTGTAACTTGTGTCTAGCTAGCAAACACCACTTGCCCTTCACCTTTCATGGAATGTGTTAGAATAATTACATTATCAAAGGACAGACAGAACACTGAAGTTATATATAAGTTCATTTTTACAACATAACAAAGAGCCAGTTACAGTACTCACAGCATAAGTACAGAAGTGACAATAGAAACACTCTCTTACAACAGCTTTTGTTGGAACAACGTGGAATGTGATACAAAGTCTATAGTCATTACAAAGTCGATGTCGCCAGTTTATCTCATTCGGGGAGGACATGTTCTTTCCTCAGCGTCACATCGTGCTCAGACAAGGACATTCAATGGCTCCATGGTATCTTTTGGGAGCAATAAGTATAATATGGTATTTTATGCAAACAGTTTAAATATTTAACAGACAGTAGAATATAAATCTAAATTTTCCTAACAGAATGTCTATGTGTGTGTATCTGCATGTGTGTAATTTGTTACCTTGCCAACCCTCTTGCCCTCCACAATAAGAGCCTTCATCTTGGAGAAGTAGTGGTAGTAGGAGACCACATAAGTGATGATGGACTTTTCGTCCGGGTTCTCTGTGTTTACATCTGCACCAAAGGAAGGTAGCGGAGACAGAGATAAGAGCAGTTACCTGCTTGACTTTAGGTGGAGGCACACCCTTACTATTTATCTCAGTGAGTAAAATAGTAACAGAAAAATCACTCTTATGGCACGGTTATAGATATTGCTGTATGTAATTTGGACACCAAAACGAGATAAACATTCTTACCCTCAGGGTCCAGGAGTTTGGTGAGGCCCAGGTGCTGCTCAGCGATGTTGAAGGCTTGCTGGAGGTTGTGAGTTGCATTGGACCGCGTCAGCTTGTGGAACTCAATCAGGTCAGGCCTGGAGGGCACAAGATGATGAGACCGAATGTGTCATGTTTGTATGACTCTAATCCTAAATCAGTCAAAACCCATGACACGTCTTAGTTCCCACTTTATTTTTGTCTGTTTATCTACTGTAAATAAGTGTGTATGTATTTTGTTTTTTATCATGTTTTTACATCAAAATCCTATTATTTTAATTCGTGGAAAACTGAGAAAATAAAACAATTCCTGTTTGGGTTTTTTTAAACGCAGTAACATTGCAAACACTGTTTTCTACTTGCTGCTGTCACCATGTAAAACTTGCAACTTCCCAATTATAAACATGTTAGCATGCTGGGGAGTATTACAATTGCTAACTACCTGTGTCTGTGTATGAGGGCGTTAAAGGCGAGGCCGTCTCTCCAGCAGGTGGTGAAGTTCTGGATGTTGACCTCAGGGTACCTGGAGCACGGAGAAATCTTTAAATGTTAAACCAAGGAGCACAAACGTACTAACACTAACGTACCCACTCGGTAAATTACGTGACTGCTCATGAAATTCACAGTTTCCCGTATTATATATTTCACTGCTCACCCTGCCGTCTTCATCTGGCACCAGAGCAGCAGGGCATCCTTGGCAGAACGAGTTTCTCTGTTGTCCTCCGTCTCTATTTTGATCACCTGAATCTGGACAAAAACACAACAAAGCAACCGTTTAGCGTTTGTTTGGGAGAGACACTGAGTGAATGAAGGAGTGATTATGGGCACAGCCTGAGTGACAGAGGCTTTCTGACTAATATTGCAAGCTGGCTAGTAGAGTCACCGTACTTATTAGCTACCTGTAGTCATACTCCAATTCCGAGTCAGATTATTTGTATTTATTATATGGCTATAATAACTATGAAGCTTAAAAGATTGTGAGCAGTGATTTGATCCGTGATTAAAAGTAAAGTAACCATGTTTAAAGTGCTCATATTATGCTCATTTTCAGGTTCATAATTGTATTTAGAGGTTATATCAGAATAGGTTTACATGGTTTAATTTAAAAAAAAACCACCATATTTTTGTTGTACTGCACATTGCTGCAGCTCCTCTTTTCACCCTGTGTGTTGAGCTCTCTGTTTCAGCTACAGAGTGAGACATCTCACTTCTGTACCATCTTTGTTGGGAGTCGCACATGCGCAGTAAGTACTGCTAGCTAGTCAGTTGCAGAGTATGAGGGCGTGCCACGCTAGCAGCTAGGCGAGCATTATAACGTGTGTTCCAAAGTGACCACGTTTGTCTCTGAAGTAAAGGCTGGACTACAATAGAGCTGTTTGGAGCAGTTTGTGAACAGTGTTTTCTGTTGGAGATGGTAAGTCCCTTTGGGGTGGACTTTGGGCTTTTTCATTTTGTAAACCTATAACATGCACAAAAAAGATATATAACACAATAATATAAAGGGGAAAAGACAAAAAGCATAATATGAGCACTTTAAGATTTGTTTAACCATGACAAAGTGTGTCACCCACTTCGGTCCTGCCCACAAAGGCTCTGATTGGCTGAGGGGTTTCTCCAAACGGGGGAAACAGCCACAAGACCAACACCAGCCCTAATTGAATCTCACTTGTTAAAAAAAAAGAAACTCAGGCGGCAACTTAGACTTCTGGAACCAGTCAAGAGCAAAGGTCAAAGGTCAGAGCCACACTTCTCTGACAGTATTCCTGAAACCTCAAAGGAACACACACACAGTGAGAGAGACTTAAAGGTCCATTATATAGGAATTTCTCCCATCTGGCGTTGAGATCATATATCACAATCAACTCTCTCGCACCACGCAGTTCAAAGTACGTATTACAGCTACGGTAGCCTTCACGCTTCAAAAAGCCGGTCTCTTGCTCTTTTCAATCTCCTTTTTATTTTTCTCGGTGAAGAAGAAGACTCCTGTTCCTCAAATTTGCATTTTGAATACATGTGGTCCTCCATGTTTCCTTCTTCAAATTTGCCGGGGCCGGGAAGCAACAATACCCATTAGCAGCATTAGTAGCACCTGTGAGTTTATAAGGCGGAGCAGTATGTCCTGTATGTCCCTTACTGGCTAACATATTTCAAGATGGCGCATGAATATGGAGCGTCTACCCCAGTTCATGCAAACGCAAATGTAAAATTTCAAGCCAAAAGGAATACTTGGAATTGATGGTGGAGGTAAATATTCATGAAAAAGGACAAGTTTGTGAACGGGCAACACAGATTTTGAGAATGAACAACTAAACACGTTACACACTGGACCTCTAACAGTAAAAACAGACAAGAACAATAAGAGCAGAGGATTTCAGTGCAACGAATTGCGGAGCCATTATAACGCCTGATGATAGGTGACAGTGACAGCCATTCAACCAATAACATCACAATGACATGATCCAAGGTAATTGGGGACATCACACCCTGGAATCAGCTGCTACCCACACACACACACACACACACACACACACACACACGCACACAGTCCTAAATGTAAAAGCAGACACACAAACACAACGCCTATGCATGAACACACATACAAAAAGATGAACACATGTACACAAATGCTCACTCAATAGAGACAAGATTAGGTTTGGGATTACACTAAAATCATCTGTCTCTTTATCCAGAGAGGATATCACAATTATAAACTAGCACTGGATGTTATTTTAGCAGCAGATACATCATAATTGAAATATAAACATTGCATTAACTACTGTAAAGATGAGAATGAAAAACAAAAAAAGATGAATATGGAAAAAAAACACTCTTGTATATCATTGTAACCTAAATATTCTTTTTGGAAGCAAGCCATTTTTAAGGCATCACTATAGGCTGGAACTTGTGAGCTATTAGTATTTGCCATTATTTTTGAGATACAGATGTATTTTAATGATTAATCAGTATGACCAACAAATAATCGATGGAATGATGATTAAACATCGAACAGTTAGCTGCTGTCCTAGCCGGAGAAAACGTGAAGAAAACACAGAAAATAAAATTGCAGTGTTGTTTAACATAGAAAAGTAGTTAAATTGAACATTTTAGTGTTGAATTCACGCTTCAACACGAGTCCTATAGTTTGTCTATTAAGATGTAAAGTGTGTCTGCTGTAAACCATCTAAAAAAGGGTAAGAACAAGAGTAGGGTAAAACAACATTGTTAAAATAATGTAACAGATAAACCCACAGGAGACTGTATAAAACCATCAAGCATATTAACCATGTCACAAAATTACATTATTATGTGCATTCAGTAAAAAATCTGAATCTATGTATCTGGTCAAATTTACAGTAAAGCCACATCAATGAGTCTCACTTCAGACTCTGTAAACAGCAAGTGAGCTGGCAGCGTTTTAGGTAAGCAACACACACACACACACACACACACACACACACACACACACACACACACACACACACACACACACACACACACACACACACACACACACACACACACACACACACAAGGACATTCAGCCAACCATATACAACATTAATTGAAGTCACTGCAAATAATAACAGTCTGTTATTATTTGTGAATGGTTCTGTAAATACATTAGGATTACCTCTTCCTTTGCCTGTCAATCCTCTCCCTTCTTTCCTCTCTCTCCCTCTCTCTCTCTCTCTCTCTCTTTCAGTCTTGCTCACTCTTTCCGCCTGTGTGCAGTTACTGCAGTGGTTTGGCCTTACCTGCTGACTGGACAAAGCAAACTCTCACTTTCATCACAGAGGAAGGGAGGAAAGCGGAGAAGAACTGGAGAAGAGGAGAGTGGAAAGATAACATACTGTACACAGACAAACCATGGACAATTCTCCATCCTACTGGCATTATTCTTAGCACTTAAGTGCTCTGTTAAATTAAGTTATTGACCTTATGAAGTGCCTTCAGATTTGGAATTGAGGCTCAGGCAGTTACGGCCAGGTAATGGCAAAAATCCCAGGCCTGGTTCACAAGCAAACTACAAAACCAACTGTTTCTTGGCCTAAAGTTGATTAGTCTCCCAAATGTACTGTGTATTTTAAAATGTACCGTAAAGTAAAGTCTCACATAATCCAAACTGAGAACATGAATTCAGCACATTGTCATAAATGGAAATAAAACGTGATGACCTGTTCTTTACAATGATGCAGACTTCGTTCCAATGCTACTTTGAAACATCTCCAAAATTAATCTGATTCATAAATCTAATTTTAACTGTGTGTGCTGTGCAGCTTAGTGTCATTATTTAATGTATTCATAATCAGTTAGCAGCTTTTCTCTGTTCAAATCCCAATATTTCATCTCTCTACATTTTGTTTTCATTTGTTTTGTCCCATTAACTTAAAAGGCTTTTTGCCAGGTTGGAATTCTAATTCTTTTTAGGTTACACTAGTTACATGCCTGTTTAAATAATGGCAAATAAAGCAGGTGTGTGAAAAGGCTTCCATGCTAATAATCAGTAGGAATGGCAGTAGCCTAAATAAGACCAATAATAAGGACAACAACAAAGAGTGTGGTTTACTGTATGGAAACTGAAGAACCTGATTTCTATTTTTAATCCTAAAGTAATCCCTCTCAGTCATCACTTAGAAGTGTGTAGTGGTGAATGAAGCTCTGCAATCACTCATAATCCAGCAAGGTGGCACCTTCCTGCGGAGGTGTGGGTGTGTTTATTTGTGCTTTAGAACATAATCGCTGTAAAACAATTGAAAAAAGAGCCTTCTATTCCTCTGATTACTGCTTTGTACGTCTCTCTCTCTCTCTCTCTCTCTCTCTCTCTCTCTCTCTCTGTGTCTGTTGAGCCAGGACCAACTTTGATTGGTGTGTTTACAAACAGTAAAGCCATAATCACAATAATATTCTTTTTTTAAGATTATTTTTTGGACATTTTAGGCTTTTATTATGCAGGACAGCTAAAGATGTGAAAGGGGAGAGAGAGAGGGAACGACATGCAGCAAAGGCCTGCAGGTCAGAGCTGTACCTACAGCCGCTGCAACAAGGACTGAGTCTTAGTATACGGGGCGCACGCTCTACCAGGTGAGCTATCCAGGCTCCACCCGTTGCTTATTTACCACAACGTCGATGCTCGTGGTTTCCCATCAGCCAACCATCCTTTCCACCTATACTCACTTCTTTCATAATTACTCTTTCTGTTCCACTCACATGCACACGCACACACACACACGCACACACATGCACGCACAAACTCACACACACTCCCTAACACCAGTCTTCCGCACTGCTCATCTTTCTCAGCGCATGCAAAATTGAAGAGGCCATCGACTGGTGGCCCTTTAGAGCAGGAGAGCAGACAACAGCCAAGCTCGCAGCTAATGGTGGCAGTGCTTGTAGTCAGCTAACACTACTGTAGCCCAAACTGTACAGTTACATATGCTAAGCTGGAATCAAAACACAACAAAAACCAGCAACAAACAGGTGATACCTTATTAACAAGTGTGCTATCAAGACTGGTTCTGCTTTCTTAAGCATCGCTGTACTACAGCTATTAAATAATTATGTGGAGCATATTTCTAAACTGTGTTTTTCTACACAGTCTCCTTAACTAATTACCTAACAACATGTCATTCAGATTAAACACTGAAACTTGACTTACTTTGATACAATGCTGTTGTGGGAAATTTAGATGGCAAAGACAAAAAAAATAAATAACATATTTTACACACGTTATATGCAAGCTGTGATTTGATGATTACAAAAATAAAGACCACAAACTCTGCAATGCACACTTACACGTCTATAATGTCCATCATGAACTAGGCTTCAACCGTGAACATCATACAACATTAATTTCAACATTTACACCGAAATTATGAGTCCAGTTATATTGCACACACAGAACATTCATCCTTTTTGCCTCACTAGCCTGGCTGTCAGAGGGTCCCTCGACATACTAAGGCCTAAGTCTACTAGCAGTGCTGTAAAATGTGCTTTGTGGTAGGTCTCCAGCCCTAGCATGAGAATACTAAGTCCCAGGAGACAGCTCCTTGGCACCTGTGCACCGTGAATGTTACAGAAAGGTCTGAATAATGCTAAACAAGCATTTTGTGCCAAAGCCACGGTGTAGCACTGAAGCATAATAAAGAGGAGCTGTGGGCTTCTGCTGTACTTACATGGCAGGAATTGCTCCTGTATCACTGCTGCTTTGGCCTGGAAACCTCTGTGTGTGTGTGTGTGTGTGTGTGTGTGTGTGTGTGTGTGTGTGTGTGTGTGTGTGTGTGTGTGTGCGCGTGCGTACATGTGTGTGTGTGTGACTAGATAGATAGCCTGACTGATGAAGTGTGTATGTAAGAGAGCGAGTGCAATGTTGGCATGTGTGTGTGTTTGCGCGTGTGTGTTTGCGTCCTTGCTGAAGAGCAGACTGGAAGGCGACTGCTACCTCTAGGCCGCTGAGCCCTGAGTGACATTCAGGCTTTATCCACCAAACACTGCTGTCGCTGTCGCACACTGATGATGCGGCAGTTGTGACATCCTCCCGCAAACAGAACCGCTGGCAGCTCATCCTAAATGAAGCCACTGCTGATCACAGCATCCTTGTGCTTCACTAAGTAGCACGGAAACACGTGCCAGCATCTCAGTGCACTTATGGAGAAGCTCACGTTTAAGCCTCACGGGAAGAATCAAATTATTGAAAAAGACAGCCCATAATTTTGCCTTTTGTCTAGTGTACTTTTACAAAGACCTTTGTGATACTGCAGACATCAATTCAATTCAATTCAATTTAAAGTATCTAATCATAACAGGTGTTATCTCAAGACACTTTACAGATAGAGTAGGTCTATAATTTACAGAAACCCAACGATTCCTCCAAGAGCATGCATTTGGTGCGACAGTAGTAAGGAAAAACTAACTTTTAACAAACAGACACCTCAGATAGAACCTGGCTCTTGGTGGGCGGCCATCTGCCACGACCAGATATCAGGTCACTACCAGGCTTAAAGTTATTATCCTTAAGATCTTCATGTGGTCTACATGTTGCTCCAGCGTCAGCTAAATGTAATGTAATAATTACCTCATTATTGTAGTTTTTAGTTAGTGGTTGACGTCCGCTATTTAAGCACTTGATTCAAATTGCCTTCACACACACAAGAGAGAGTCACAGGAAACAATGTAGTATGTAATCCAGTTTTCACTCTTGTAGTGCCGAATCACAGCTGTATTAAGTTACCGCAAATGCAAACTGAACATTTTTGTCTGGTGCGGCTTCACATTGGACTGGCTTTGATTGTAAAGCAATCACAAGTAACTCAATGTTTGTATGTCACAGAGGTTACTGTAGACTGGTATCATTCATCAAAAATGTGTCTACAAAACTAAATTCGACATGGTCAATTTCAGCATTTTTTGAGTGAGGATCAGTTATAAATATTACATAAATGTTGTCATGTAACAACAATGACCAACCACAGTGAACTTTTAGATAAAGAGCTGTAGACAACAGGCTGCAGATCTCCGACTCCTCAGCAAGGTAACCAACTGTGTCCTGCTGTTGTGTGAAAACTTCCTTGCGGTGTGCGCAGCATTAACTCAGATCGCGGCTGCAATTGCAATGACAACGTGAGTTTGTTGTTGAGCTGTACTGTTAAACCACACTTGCCATTAGCACACTAACCCTGTGTGTGTCACCAAACAGATAGATCTTAGGTCAAGACACCTGGCCATGATGCCACCAAATGCAACTCTCCAAGAGACATCTCCCAAATCTAACTACTGCATCACTGAGCTGTGATAAAAATGTCATACAATAATCTTACCAATACATATGTGTTTTATATGTGTTTGTGTTTACCTGGAAGCGTAGGATGATGGTCCACATAAGGCCCAGGGTGAGACGGTGGTTTCCATCCACAATGTCATGGGAACCAACATTTTCCAGGTGAACCCTCTGTTCTTTAAGGAACTGGAGGGCTTTGTCAACATTCTCCAGGCAGTGAATCCGCATACGACCCCGTGTAGGCCTCGGCTGGGGAAAATCACAGTGATTATAAACATCCATGCCAAAAAACATAATGCTGCCATCAATTGTAAACTGTAAAAACAGGACTAGAGCTAAAATTATGAGAATGTTACAAAAAAAACAAGAGAATGAAAGGTTCAGGGACAAATAATTTCTCACATTTATCGTCCTCAGTGAAGTAAAGGAAACCGCTAATGAACAACTACAGTATATCAGAAGATCCAGTTTGACTACTGTAGAAAAATGTGCTCCACAGAAATGCTTTCATCAGAAAATCAGTTCCACTTGACACCAATTGTTTACTCACTCGCTGCAGGTTTAAAAAAAACTGAAATTAACAAAAGATTACAAAATAAGTGTACATACAAACTTTTCCGATAGCTAACGTTATAGTACTTGCAAAAATAAACAACAAGCTATCTAGTGAGTCAGCTAGGTCACACAGCTAATTTTAAAATAATGTATTGATGTTCAGAAAGGCATACAGCATCTATACAGCATCTTTAACACTTCACATCCTATGGTGGATCAATTAAGAGAGACTACAAAATGTATGCAATGCCCATTATAAATGACTGTGTGTGTGTGTGTGTGTGTGTGTGTGTGTGTGTGTGTGTGTGTGTGTGTGTGTGTGTGTGTGTGTGTGTGTCTGGTGTGTGTGTGTGTGTGTGTGTGTGTGTGTGTGTGTGTGTGTGTGTGTGTGTGTGTGTGTGTGTGTGTGTGTGTTCCCACCAGCAGCTCTCCACTGAGGACCTCCAGCAGTCTGGTGAGCATGTACCCATCCCTCAGGTCGTTGTAGAGGTCCGCTATGCGACAGGACACTCTGGCCAGATGGGAGTTAACCCACTTGGTAAAAGTCTTCTTCTGCACTGCATCTCGCTCATCTGAGGAAAATAAAAGAACCAGCGTTACGTCAAAGGAAAGGGGAAAGGGAATAACAATTGCTCTCTGCTGAATGAGACATCTCGGATAATATCAAGTCAACATATTAAATAAATAGCTAACACTAGCATTAAATCTAATTGTGCTTATCCTTTGAGATGCGTTACCTGATGAGACTTAAAATATGATGTGCAGGACTGAGTTTCAATTTAGCACTTCTTACCTATTAAAACTAGTGTGAGAGGAGTTTTAGGGTCAAACAAGACAATCCATCAACTTAAAATATTGTTCTTTTATCATTTTAGAAAAAAATCAGGCCTTTGAGAAGTCATAATAAAACAATTAAAAAGAAGACCTTTTTTTTTTTTTTACTAAAATTCAAAACAGCAAAGAATCAACACAATGCACCTGATGTAGGTGTATTAATACAAGTGCTCCACGATACATAATAAATATATAAATATCTAACTGCGATTATTTTGACTGATACTGCGATAGCGATATGATTCACGATACTGGAGGGAATGATAAATGTTGTACCATTATTCTCATTTTCATTGAAAAGTATTAAAATTAAAAATGTAAATGATTATAGTGTGATTTTTGCGAGGATCTGTACCAAACAAATATTTTTTCTCTAGTCTGTAGGATACGATTTGTAGCAGCACCACAATACTTAATTCAGAATGGTTGACACATGTTTTGCATTTAACAAATATGAAACCCTGCAATTTGGATATTGCACTTGCCTATATTGCGATTTTGAATTGTGTAGCCCTAATTAATACCCCTACTGATGCAGATGTGTGTGTGTGTGTGTGTGTGTGTGTGTGTGTGTGTGTGTGTGTGTGTGTGTGTGTGTGTGTGTGTGTGTGTGTTTGTGTGTGTGATTGTATGGATGTAAGTAAGCATGTGCGCGAGCTCTGACCTGCCAGGGCCTTGATGCGGGAGCACTCGAACAGCTTGGAGCTGGTACACTCCGTCTCCCAGAATCCCGAGCTGCTTGGTCGGTTGTTGTTGTTGAGCTGGCGCTGGGCTTCCGCGTTGTCCAGGTCTGGGGAGGCATTAGCCATCGCGCCCGACGCCCTGCAACACACATACACAGAAACACAGGTATAGATATACACTGTATATATATATATATATATATATATATATATATATATATATATATATACACAACATAACAGTCGACATTTCCATTAAAATATTAGCTTGTCGGTGTTGTCTTCCTGCAAAATAAAGGATCTCATAAAGTCTGTCTGGTAAGAGATGTAGTTTAATTGTTGTAGATTTTAATAATCTACGAGGTGTTTATGGAAACAAAGAATACCTGAATGAACTCTAACTAGACAGACATTGACAGGTGGATGCTCCTACAGCCTCTGGTGGCTCTGAACCAACCTCCTGCCCTGAACTGTGATCCAAATCAAACATCCCTGCACACCACATACAGCACAAGGTGTGCGTGTGCTCACATATGGCATTTATCCCTGTTCATTCAACTCTCACTGTCTTGTGTATATACTTCTATTTTGCCGTTTTTCAGTCTGGAGAAGTCATGTGATGCAGCCTAACATCACACAGTGTGTCATCACCATAGACATACACGCACAAGCATCTGTACATACTTGTCTTTACATTTTTATTAGAATATACTTTTTGTTTCATATTGCTCAATAACCATACACATAGATTTATGAAATGATATAAACCCATCCTAATATTGTGTTAATGTACATATAACTGTTTATTGTGTTTTGTCTGATGCTTTGGCAACACTGTTATTGAAACATTCATGCCAATAAAGCCCCCTGAATTGAATTGATTAGGAACATGTTCTGTATATGATCTATGCTCATCACATTCTGGAACTTGTCATGCAGAGTGACATCACACAGTGTGACACATTCACACATCTCTTTTTGTGACAGAGTTCATAACACAAAAACTTCCGTACTACAACGATAGAGCAATACTACTCTACACTGCAATACTCCACTATCGCAACAAATACTTTTGTTCAGCGATCATGGCAACAATGCCGGCGACAGCCATCTGCCCATCGCCCAGCGTACAGCTCGAGGACCTAAAGAAAGACCAACTGGAAACTCAAGAACAAATCAACCAGCTGGTCTCAGAAAATGCTGGCCTGGAGGGAGAGAAAATGAAAATCCTGACGGCTCTACGTTCAGAGAGAACCTTAAGGAAAAATGTCCAAAAGGAGAGTAAAATCAAGGAGAAGGAGAGAAATGAAGAGATTCACTCTCTCAGAGAAAGCTTGAAGGCAGAGAAGAACATCTCCCTGTCAGCCAAACTCCACTGGAGTGGTGAGTTCAACCGGGTCGTCGGACTCTTGAAACAAGAGCAAGAGAGGAACAGAGAGACCCAGGAGAAGAAGATTTATGGTATATTATCAAACATACCAAACCAGAATTTGATGGACAAGCACGCAAAGCTCCAAACTCTGGCAGAGGACAATGATAGGAAGTTGAGCCATGTCGTCCAGGAAAAGGATGATCTGATCAACAAAATAACGGAGGAAAAGACGGCTCTAGAAGTAAAGTATTTGGAGAGTGAAGCCAAGCTCATGGAGAAGGAAAGGCAGATCATCCAGAGGGAGGCAGAGTTTGAAACAAAACTCGCCACTCTGGAAGACCAAATGACGTGTGAGCTTGCTGCAAAAGAGGAGAGCTTTGAGAAACGGCATGAGCTGGAAAGAGAGAGCAGAGAGATGGAGTGGAACAACAAAGAGAGCCAAATGGAGAACGAAATCAAGCTCTTAAAAGAAAAAATCTCTGCTCTTCAGGTACAAACCCACTGCCTCCTGGAGATCGAAAAGAACAGCAGAAGGATGGAGAAGGAGTGGATTACCAAAGAGAGCCAAATGGTGAACAAAATCAAGCTCCTAAAAGAGCAAAACTCTGAACTTCAGGTCAATCTCCTCAGCCTGCAGGAGCTGGCTCAAAAAACTGACAAAGAGAAGGCCAGAATGAAAAAGGAGGAAGAGAAGGCCCAGAAGGCAGCCGAAAAGAGGCTGAAAAAGGAGAGGAAAGAGGAGGAGGAGCGAGAGAATAAACAGAAGGAGGAAAATAGGAAGCAAGAGAAGAAAGAATTGAAAAGACAGAAGAAGGAAAAAGAGGAGATGGAGAAAAAAGTCAAGAAAGAGAGGAAGGAGCAGGCGAAGAGAGAGAAGGAGGGATTGAAAAGACAGAAGAAAGAAAAGGAGGCGAGAGCGACGGAAGAGGAGCAGAAGAAGAAGAGAGAGGATTAACATCCCCTCTCTAAAACCGGGTGATCCGGTTACCTGCCACATTTCAAAAACTTGCAGGTTAAATAGTGTTGGTGTACTCCGGGTGATCCGGTTTTACTGCCACATTTCAATTATTAAACAAACAAAATTAGTAAATCTCACATCTGTGCATTTGTCTTTTTAAATGGGTTCAATAAGAACACACATCTACCGTGAAAACTTGACCGCAAATGTATCACATATTTATCTTTTTTGATCGAACTGAAGATGATCTTTCATTTTCACCTTAACACAATACGAAGTGATTCTGGAGTCTAACACGTTCACACCTTTTGACCAGGGCTCCAGACTAACTTTTTTCACTAGGAGCACAGTGGCCCCCAACTGAAAATTTTTGGGGCGCAACCAGAAAATTTAGGGGCACACACCATAAATCAACATGCTAACCAAATATTCACATTTCTACTAATTTCCATTGTATTACTAATAAATACTTTGATAATAGATGCAGAAATTACAATGTGCTGTTTCAAATTCAGTGTCACTTTTGAAGAAGCAACATAGAAGGTTAACTGACAGCACCATGACCGTTTTTAATTGCTCTTTAATGTTTCATGTAAAGCACTTTGAGTTGCCTTGTTGCTGAAAGCTGCTGTAGAAATAAAGTTGCCTTGTTGCTAAAGGCTGATGTAGAAATAAAGTTGCCTTGCCTTACAACCTCAGCCTGTCAGTCAGTCCCCAGGGCACAGAAACCACCGTTGTGCCTGCTTAGGAAGTAACGTCAATAGCACTGCGACCGCTTTCGTCTCTCCATTAATATCATATCGCAGCAAACGCTGTCTGCGTGAAGTTTGAAAAACTGTAACTACACTTGAAACCACTTTATCGGCATTTCCGTGACTCACTGTGACTTCAATAAAACTGCAGAGCCGACGTAGTTTCACCGTCCGCAGCTATGCGTGTGTGTTCGAGTGTGTGTGTTTGTGTCAGAGCTCTGCTCTCTGTCATTTTCAGAGAGACAGATAAGCTTGAGCTTACGCGCTCTCAGGTATTGAAATTTCGACGTTTAACGTGTAAAAAAGGGGGCAAATTTACTGGTCGCACATGTGCGACTGGATGTAAAGTTCAGTCGCACACTCTCAAATTTTGGTCGCAAAATGCGACCATTTGGTCGCAGTCTGGAGCCCTGTTGACGTTCAACGAACGCCGTGCAACCAGTAACGTAGCTCAAACACAGCGTTCGTCGTTCGACTGCTCATGACTGTTATCCAAGATGGCGGCCGCATGTAAACATTAACGCTACTGTCTTTATAAACTATCTTTTTAATAAACTGTCTGTACACTTACAAAGTTCTCAATGCTACGCTTAGCATGTAGGGACCCTCGTTATGCTACTGCTATTTCGAGCCTTGTTAGTGGTATCAAATAGTGGTTTACCCTCTGCCCCGAAAGCTAGCGTTAGCAGCTAACCCCCAGTTTGCGGTAGCTTGTTTCAAGCTAGAGACACATTCGATTAGCATGAAAACAGATCCCAGAGAACATTCGACTCTGTACACATATGTTATTAACCCCTAGGTTCAATTTGCGCCGGAATTTTACTTGAACGGCTTATTGTTGTCCTTTAATTAATCAATGAGTTGATCGACAAAATTAATAATTGGCAACTATTTTGATAATTGAGTCTTTTTTGTCTTTTATAAGCAAAAAACTAAAAGAATTCTGTGGTTTCAGCTTCTCAAATGTGAATATTTAATCCTTGGGTTTTGGTTGGTCAAATAAAATAAGACTTTTGGGAAATTGTCCTGGACATTTAGCATTTAATAGATTAAATGATTAATCAATGAATCAAGAAAATAATCTGCAGATGAATTGATAACGAAAATAATGTTATTATCAGTCAATATAGTGGTGCTTATTCTCCATGGATAGTTTTAGTTAAAATGGTTCCAATGCTGTTTCACATCACGCTAAATTGTTTTGGAATGATCTGGCTCCTCATTGGCCAACTCACCCCAAGAGGACCAACATGCACACGTATGTACAGACATTTACACATGTATTGTACAGACACACACACTCGTACACGCAGAGGAAGGCGAGAAAGGTTGTGTGGACAGGCAGTTCACGCTTCATAATTAAACTCTGACTGACTTCACACACACCTCATCTGACACCTTTTAACCCCCATTTAGCCACACAGGTTCACTGGGGGGAGAATATTAAACAGTGGCTGCAACATTCCAAATTAATTAGTGTTTAAAATGCACAAATAACATGGTTTACAGCAAAAACTACTCCGGAGTCTATAAATAACAGCTCCTTTCCATTCATGAATGATGCAGCACCTGTCCTTGGCATCAGAGCATTTTACAAAAGAGAAGCTTAAAATAAAATCTCTCTGATGGCGGGAGACAAAGAAAGAGTAAACATTATTTGGCTCATCTGTCCTGTCTCTGACAGCTGAAAACCAGAAGATAAAAATAACTTCTAAACTTTACCAAGAAATCACACATTTCAGGGTGAAAGGTAGGAAATGGAAATGTTCAAAACATCAAAATGATGAATGAAACGAAAAGACTTCAGTTAAAATTTCTGATATTCCGTTTCAGTCGCGTTCTTCTAAAGAGTTGATAGAACTGTTTGACATCTAACAGATTTCTATTCAATCTTAACAAAATGCAATGAATATTCATCTGGGACCGTATTCACAAAACATCCTAAGGCTAAAAGTAGCTCCTACAGTAACTGGTGGAGTGGGGTGTCTCAGTCCTAACTGTAAGACTCCTAAAAACTCATATGCTGATGGTATTTTACACCAGATACAATATACAGTACTTAAAAATATTGATTTAGCTATCTCCTAACCCGCAATTTCCCCCAACTGTGGAACGGCTGCGGATCTGCTCCGGAACAGCGACGGAGTCAATAGGATTCCATTAAAGTCAGTGTGTGTATTTTCTCTGACTGCAGAACGGCTGTGTTCCGACTCTGTCCCAGCTCTGGCGATCCGCAGCCCTCCGGAGCAGATACGCAGAGCTTCTATTTTTGCCGGATGCCGGAGAGTTCTGCAGCAATTCAGCACAGGGCAGATAGTGCAGGACAGGAAGTCGAGCACAGAAACAAAATAAAACATCCGGTTAATTTTCAAAATAAAATGCACCGTGCTCACGGCGGATCATATTTCCCTGCACTACACCTTGAAAATGTCATAATGGGCGGAGACAGGTTTTGTGGTTCTGTTTATAGAAACTACTGTTATATCGCTCGATCATACGTGAATTCGCAAGATCTTGTGGGTCCTCGTGACTTCAGCTGTCAGTCATGGCAGCCGTTCCGCAACAAATCCGGACCTGGTGGGTATTGAAGGACGGCGGAGCACGGAGCCGACACGCAGCGGAGCCGACACACAGCGGAGCCGATCCGCAGCCGTTCCGCAGTTGGTGGAAATTGTGGGTAATTCTACAGTCTATCATTTTAGTTAATTTGTTCCTAACCAAAAGTTGCTCTCTGCAGCTTTGTGAAAAACCCTTAAGAAAGAACCCCTTGGTGTGAGGACACTTTCTTCCTATTAGGCAGATATTTTACAGATTTTTAGCTAAGAGGAGCTATGTTATGTGTCTGTATAAGCATTTTACACTTCTTTCCTTATATTCCACTGATCTCCTTTAAAAAAACTAAACTAGTGTGATAAATGCTTTTTAGCATCAAATTCTGAAAACTGTATAAAGCAGTGTACATGCAGGCATGTTTTCATATGTGAGAGTTTGGAACATAAACATAAAGATGGACCGCGGAAAGGTGGATTATGCTGCAGGAGCAATCTGATAAGTTTCTGAAAGAATTTCGATACTTTTTTCCTCTACTGTGAAAGCTCATCAGTATAGGAATCCACTGTAACACACATGGATTTAAGCTGACAACAGACACTGTTCTTTAGGACGGATGGAAATTTAAATATCCACCTTTCAGGCCACAATAAGTTTATGTTGAATGAATACTAAAAAGACACACTCAAGATGTTTGCACATCAAGAAAATATATATTATGTAAGTTCCGATAAATTCTTCACTTTCACATATATTATTATATTTATTATAATAATAGGTGCAATGGTTTCTTCTGGTAAAGAGCAAATGTGCCCACAAGACACAAAATATGACATTTGGTGCTTTTTTCCAATGCTGCTTGGGGGAATACGTTTGTATGCATGCTGTGTGCTTATCTAACTTTTTCACGATTATGAGATTAATTGATTAATTAGGATTTCAAGTACAAAGTGTGATTGAGGCTGCTGTGCAGTGTTTAGGGGTTTCTCTGTCATTTTCTACCTTGACCTTTTTGTTGTAAATCTCTTCCTCTTCCCCTCGTCCCACCCCTCTTCCCTCCTTCTCCAATGCAACAAAAGTCTGAGCTCACAGTTGTCATATACCTAAACCACTGGAAAACAACATAGCCATATCGAGTAAATGTCAGTGTGCCCTGCAAGACAGAGAGAAGAGGGGTAGTTGTGCACATGCACTTAGCCGTTCTCCCTGGAGACAATAACAGCAAACATTACAGTGCTGTGTATCTAGTGTTGAAACAGATAGAGGACGGCACAAAAACCCAGCAGAGGGTGGAACGTGCAGGAAAATGAGCCGATTAATTGAAATTCAATTCAACTGAATTAATCTAATGCAGCTATGTAAAGTTGATATTCTCACTGTGCCATTCACAGTGTTGTGGAAGTTACTTTTAAAAAGTAGTGTTTGCTCATTACTTCTTACAAAAGTAATCCGTTACTTCACTTAGTTACCCCCCTATGGAAAGTAACTTTTTACTTTACTCCTTACTTTTACGTTACTTTTAAAAGCAGGGGTCTCTGGCAGAGACTGAAGTTAATTATACAAAAACTATCTTTGACCATAAAGCCAAGCTCTGGTTTATCAGTGAAGTGTCTGAACTACACTGCAGACTGGATTCTCTACTCACAGAGTGATGGCTGATTCATTATGAACGAGTCCAGCGCGGGTTGAATGCACATCAGCAGGTCATCGGCGTTACACGGTGTTAGTGTATACTATGTAATGTCTGTATCGACTTGTACCGGTCGCGCAGCCACGATGGTCCGTGCATTGTCGTAGACACATGCAGCCTCTTTTCTGGAAATCCTTGCGTGTCTGTGCAACAGACACAAGTCCACAGCGGTCTGCTGCGTGTATGTATAAGGCCATCTCCACCGCGTCCATCTGTGAGGTTGTCAGCTTTGTGTCTGCCTGGCTCAGAGCGCCGTCCAGCAAAAAGCCACGAAGCTTAAAATGCTCTCAAAAGTTAACTTTGGCTGCTTCTCGCTTGCCATGATCGCTCTGCTACCAGCCTCTGTCACGTCCCGTGTGGAACTTGTGAGCGCGCAGCTGAGAAGGCAGTGTCGCTGTAAAATCTGTCCCTGGGAAAAGTAACGTTGCGCCGAATTGAAAAAGGAGCTACGTTTTGTTACCAAATTTTCAGTAGCAGCGCGTTACACTACTTTTTACCCGAAAAAGTAGTTACGTCACACCCAACACTGGCCATTCAGTAAAGGATAGGGGTGTGGGGGGGGGGGGGGGAATCGATACAGCATAGTATCGCAATATTTTCCTTGACAATACTGTATCGATACACAGACGCCAAGTATCGATCTTTTATTATATATGTGTTGGTCAGTTTGTCTGCTTGACAATCCCATTTTGCAGCAATAAAAGTGAAGTGAGATGAGCAAACGGAGAAATGTATCTTTTTAGATAAAACAGATGTTGACAAAGTTTCCTTTAGGAGACATGATTTGAAATTGGAAAAAAATTTGAAGTTGGAAAAAAGGGAATAAAGTCCTAGTAAAGGACACAAAAAAACACGGGAATGAACAATAATGTAATTAGTGCTGCAACTAATGATT